>JBBYHK010000022.1:8916818-8937326 GCA_038382065.1 Adansonia grandidieri | reverse complement strand
ATAATAATAATAATAATAAATATTTTTATTTTATTAAATAATTTTTCAATTCCTTAAAAAATTTTGTTCATTCGATTAAAAAATAATATTCGTTGAAATTTGAATATTTGAATCTATCAAATCATTTAAAAAATAAAAATATAAAATTGACAATAACAAAACATAAAAATGTATATCTGATAGTGTAGGATATTTAAGTCCGTTATCTATACAAATAAGGGGGATTTAAATATATAATGGATTCAAATATCCAATAACATTTGAAATAAAATCAAATCGGATTCAGATAATCGATATCTAAAGAATCATATCAAAATCAATTTTGAATCTACTGTAAATAATAAATATAATATTTAAATATGTAATATTTGAACATGCAAAAAACAATCGAATAATATCGGCTATCAAAATTTTTTTACTATTCATTACAATCTTAGTAAAAAAATACAAAATTTTTTTGTATCTTTACTAATAATTATTTATTATATTATAAATATTTTTAAGTGAATAACCTATATTGTAATTTGCTAACGAAATGGCAAAAAAAAGAAGAAAAAAAAAAAAGCTATCAATAGAAGGGCCTTTAAGGGATTCTATTAATAAACAAGCATAGATGTTAAAAATGAAACGTTGTTTATATAAAAAAAATCATTTTCTGATCAGTAAAAAAATTAATGTTGAAATAAAATAAATTAACCGTAATCATTGGGCAAAAACAATTCAATTTTGTATATGTTGGCCAACGTGAACATTGGGCTTTTGCAAGTCATTTTGCGTTTAAAATTTAAGTTGTTTCAGTTTTACACTATAATAACTACCTTTTTTTTTTTTTTTTTTTGAGTGTAGTTTAAAAGGCAACTAGCATAGATGTCGATCTAATGACCAGCTAAGTACTCTATTCTTATGTGTTCTTCTAATTATTATTTTTTTAATACATTTAACCTAAATCCCTATACTTTGTTCTATGATAATGTTCTCAGTTCAATGGGACTTTGGATTCTTGAGCCCCAAAATGAAAACTTAAATTTGTTTTTTTTAGTTGTTTTTCTACTTTATAGGGAGCTGAGAGCCGGTTTAGACGTTTTCGATTAGAAATTGCGTGTTAGCACAAAAACAGTCGTCGATTTTGCCAAAAAGACCCGGACACTTGGACTTACCAAGATCGCGTACCCGTTAGCCGTTACCGACGCCAAGCTGATTTGTTAGAGGAATTAACGAGCCATTGCCACGTTGCCACTTCTGTTCGGTGCCAAGCTACAGAAATTGCCAGCTCCTTTTCTTTCCATCTATCTACAAATTTCTTCAAATCTCTTTCTATCCAGTGTTTCAGATTTCTCCTCTCTGTTTTTGTTCTTTGAGAGAGAGAGAGAACACTGCGATACGATTCCTACCGACCTCCAATTCAGATTCGGATCCTCCACGTGTTCCTACTGAACCCGATCGTTTCTGTCCATTTTCCCCCACCTGATACGATCCGGTTCTTTTATCCAAAGTTTTAGACGAGAGATTTTCTTTTGTTTGTATAGTTTCGTTTAAATTTGATCAAAAAATGCTGCCTCTTTTAATTTCCTATCCGTTGCTTCTTTTATCAGCTCAAGAAATTAGGCGATTACTTTGAGAGGTAAATGTAAGATTTTGATTTCTTTTGGATTTTTCTTTTTCGTTCTTCTTATACTTGATTAAATTTTGCCACTGTAAGTGGCAATCTTAGCTTAATCATGCTATTTTTTGCTTCTTAAGGATATTAAATTCGTTCATTTTAACAAACATGTACAACTTGTATAATCAAATTTAATTTGTTTGATTTAGAGGTCATTTAGGAAGTGTGAGAGGGTGGAATAATCATATTATATACAAAAATTAAAATTTTGAAGTTTAAACACTTGTAATTCGCATAGGTTCAGGTGGGAATAGTTAATATTGGACGAGTGCAAGGATGATGGTTGATTCAGGTGCAACAGCAAACCAGGGTCCCATTGTGGATAAGTTTCCGCAGAAAGATGATGATGGTGGCGATGTTAGTGGAGGGTGGAAAAGGTAAACATCAGTTCTCCACCTGTTTTGAACGGTTGTTTCTATCGTACACATTAGGCAATTAATATAGCCAGTTTTTGCCAATGTCTATGATTTGTTTGGAGCCAAACATGCATGTCGGTGGTTCTAAATTTCTTAAACATGATATTGTTTCTGAATAAATGTCGCTAGGAGTTACTTGTATGCTGGTGTATTTAATTATATTTAGTTAGATTTGATCTTTTCTTTGCCCGTTTGGAAACTTAATGAATGTTTTGCCTAAACATGGAAAGCTAGATGTTATGTTGGCCCAGTAAGTTGCTGATTATTTATGCAATCCGAGAAATTTAATGATTTCAATTTTACGCGTGTCATTATTGTAAATCAGTACAATCTCATAAAATTGCATATGGTTTCATAGTTTAGTAACCGGAAGAGGCTCTTTTAGTGAATTTCGTTTTGTCTATTTGTCTTTCCCTCCATTACCACGATTCCCAATTATCGGAGGATAGGAAGAGAGAATAGTTGTTTTACCTGCAAGACTTGGAATATCATCCTTAATATCGATTGCATTCTCTTTTTCATTTCTTTTACTTTCCAAAATCCCCACGTCACAACAACCCACATGTATTCTCTTCTTCAAGTCTTCACATAAACCATGCAACTCACTTGAATTTCTACATTTTGCCTGCTATTGTCATTCCTCTGCTTCTTGTGTCCAGAAAGTAGGAGCTGTTGCCTATTCTACATGAATGGCATTTTTCTTTGGTTGATATAGATATGTAAGAGAGATTTAAAATTTTCTATTTCTTTTTATTTTTATATGCGATGCTATTAACTAACTTTAGATTTAAAACTACACTTACATGGTAGGTTTCTTGTCTGATTTGGCAGTGAAGATGGAAAATTAAGCTGTGGCTATTCAAGTTTTAGGGGAAAGAGAGCAACCATGGAAGATTTCTATGATATTAAAACTTCCAAGATTAATGAACAGACAGTCTGCATGTTTGGAATCTTTGATGGTTAGATTCTCTCTTATCATCTCTTGCTTCGTGGAAGGATATGAAATTAAAATGTTGCATATATTCTGGAACACATTGTGTAAAAACAGGTAGAAGGCATCATCTAACATGATGATTGGAGAAGAGCTCTGTCTACAACAGTGTTGTCAAGGCGAGCGCCTAGGCGCACTTGCGCCTATTGCCTTAGCATCTGACAACGAAAGTGACTCATACCCTCTTGGGCGAGGCACTTTTGATCAGGCGCATGCTTGCTGCACCTAGGCATGCATTTTTGTAAGGCGATGGGCGCCTGACTGAAGTTCTCTTTAATTTGAACATTTTTCATTGGATGTACCTTTACTAGTAAGAAAGGGGATAGTATCAACTCCCTATTTCTCAATATTTGAGTATTCAACAACAAACGTGAGACCTTAAGGAAATCATGCATGTTGGCCGACAAAAAAATTGCAAGTTTTGTAGATAACTTGGACCACTCTTTAGAATTTATTATCCTAATTACATATATTTATACACACACGCGCGCACATACACAGAGATACATACAAAAACACACAAACATATATATTGCACCTTACTTCACTTAGGCGAGCGCTTTTTTTGCGCCTTGCGCCTGAGGCAATATAAGGGCTCTAGCGCCTTGTGCCCTTGACAACACTGGTCTACAATGTGGGGCTAGTCTCTCCCCTTGATCTGGGTTTCCTCTAACACAATACTGATGGTGGAAAATATGCTAAAATGCGAGTTGTATTGTTGGTATGATATATATATATATATATATATATATATATATGGTTCATTATCTGTGCACAGGCCATATGAATATGTGTGATAACATTGTGGATAGTGTATTCGAATGTGCCTACAACTAATTAGTGGCACAAGCATCCAAAGTTGCCAGGATCGAACATATACCAACTGCTAATTTGTCTGTGTAAGCTTTCTTGTAATTTCATTTAAATCAGAGGAGAAACCATCATGAGATTATGACTGTCAATTTCTATTATTTTTATTTTATATCTCAAAAGAGCCTCTTGATGACTTTTTTGAGTTTCGACCTATTTATGCTATCTGTCACCCTGGTGATGCACTTTTGGATGATAACAGCATTCTCGAAAGCAAGATGCTTTTGATATCTGATATGATGGTTTATGTTGCGTCACCATTTGACCACTTTTGTGTGCAATGGCAGGGCATGGTGGTTCCCTTGCTGCTGAGTATTTGAAGCAACACCTTTTTGAGAATCTAATGAAGCATCCGCAGTTCATGACTGACACCAAACTTGCCATAAGTATGTTCAAGATCTCTGATGATGTGCTCCGTTTGCGGTGCTTTTAAATTGCTGCATATCCTTTTTTGTCTGCACTTTATAGAGGATTCATGCATTTATAAGTACTTGTATCTCTTTGTTGTTCCGAGCTTGCTAGAAATGGGATTATGTCCTAAATAAAACGATTGTCAATCCATTTGAATTCTCTGTTATTCATTTTGGTTTCATTGGATATGCCTGCAGGTGAAACATATCAACAGACCGATGTAGATTTCTTGGATTCTGAAAGAGATACTTATCGAGACGATGGTTCAACTGCTTCAACAGCTGTGTTGGTTGGTAACCATCTCTATGTTGCCAATGTTGGAGACTCAAGGACTATAATATCCAAGGCTGGAAAAGGTATTCTATGTATTTTTTATTGCATATTAATATGTTACTTTCAAGTGCATTAGTACATGCATTAGCATATTTTGCCTTTAAATACTCTTACTTTAGGATGATCCAAATGGTTCTACAAAATTGCTCGAGGAAAGGCCCAATAAGGGGAAGAAGGCCAGGCCCCATATTCTGAAAGCATTTGAATTGTTCTTTTTGCTGTAGTTTGTTAATTATTATATATAGATAAATAGTCATGTTAAAGGACAATATCACAGTATTTCGAATTTAAACTTGGTAACGTTCTCATGGTTATGCTTAGTAATCATTAATAAGTATGAACTATATATAATATGAAACGCATATTACATTTTGAGTGACTTTTATATCTTATATATGATACTTGTGGCTTTATTTGAGTAATCTGCGGTTGAGATGATAATGGATGTTGAGAATTCTGAATTTATATAAATGTGGATTCCTAAAAGCAGCTTCTTTTTCCTTTTAAAGCAATCCCTCTCTCTGAAGATCATAAACCAAATAGAAGTGATGAACGGAAGAGAATAGAAAATGCTGGAGGGGTTATTACGTGGGCAGGTAAAACTGTTTAAAATTGTCCCTTGTCTCATTGAAGACAAAATAACTGTTTTCTTCAATATCTGGTGCTTAGATCGGAAGTTCTGGCTCCTGAAAGTTTACTGAAATTGATCATTTTACCAGGAACTTGGAGGGTAGGAGGTGTGTTAGCTATGTCTCGAGCTTTCGGCAATCGCATGTTGAAGCGATTTGTTGTCGCCGAACCAGAGATCCAGGTGATCCTCAAAATCATATATTAATAAGCTAGTAATCTTTAATCATGTTAATTGCTCTCATTACATTTAATTTTATTGTTACTTTCCCCCAATGTATTGCCTTTTGTTTAATGGTAGGGACTCATTTGGGAAGAAAATCTCATGACAAAATGTTCTTTAATTTTCATCATTCATAATTGACCACAACCGTCCAAAAGTCAAAATCTAATTTGTTAGAATTAGATACTGAAGCAAAAATGCGCTCATGGTTGTTCTTTAATTTGACTTTAATGGCAAATGTTATTGCCTGATATCCACTTTTTCTTGCTCCATCCTATTCTGACCCTTCATTTCTGTTATATATTGGTGATTGAACTACAGCTTACTCGACAACACAATTCACATAGAATTTGAGTTCATGGTGGTAGGTCATGAAAATTGGATTAATGAGATTTTCTTGTTGTTTATTTCTCAGGATAGAGAGATAGATGAAGAGTTTGAGTTGCTTGTGCTTGCTAGTGATGGATTATGGGATTTAGTGCCTAATGAGGTAAACCTTGTCTGACATGTGTTCAAATCTATATTGTTCTGGCTCTTTATTATTCTTAAAGTACTCATGTTCAATAGTCGTGTCAGATGTATATCTAGAAATGTGTATAAGGATACGACCCTTTAAGGACCCTTTAAATACAGGAAAATCTTTGAAAAAATTCAACATATGCATGTCGGGCACATACTCCTATCCGTCACTCGCATTTCAGTTCGTGTAACATAGCTTCAAATGTGTTGATGAGCATGGTTGCAATTAAGTATCCATCCACGTCTCAGGCATGCACCAGGGTTATGTTTTTGAGCGATGTTTAGGAATAAAATACCAATTTAGGACGTATGAACTCATGAAGAGGAAAGAAAAATAAAAAGGACGAAACCAGCTAGCATGAGCTTTTACTGGTTTGACGGTGTGTTCCAATAAGATTTAGATTGGTTGATCTTTTAATGCTCTGAGTAACAAGAACATTGGAAATCCCTGCTGTACTATTAGGAGATTTTTTTCGCTCTGCATGTTTGCTTCTTGTTATAAGTTCAAATTATGTTGGCAGGATGCTGTTTTGCTAGCCCGGGCGGAAGAAGAACCAGAGAGAGCTGCTAGAAAGTTGACGGAAACCGCTTTCACCCGAGGGAGCGCGGACAATATAACATGCATCGTGGTGAGATTCCACCATGAGAAGCCAGATCCAGCTAATCTGGAGCATAATTAAAAATCCTTTTACTATTGCATTTGCATGTGTAGATTTATCAAGAATACAATATAGTTCAAGTTTAATTTCGAAATCTTGCCTGCCTGCATGTGCCTAATTGCCAATGGTGCATACATCAAGGAGACAATTTATTTATTCATTGTTTTTTTTTCCCTATTTGTTCTTTCTTTGGGATGGAATTACATGGACCTAAAAACTTAAAAAAAAAAAAAAAAGAAGTCCTGTTTATTCCTGAAATTGTCCCTAATTTTTACTTTCTTGTGTGTGCTTATTTCCTTTGTTTAGTTGAAATCTAATGAAGCCAGCATTTTAGTTCCTCAATATACTTACTACATTCTATTGGAATTTTATTTATAGTAACTAATACAAACGCAGTGGAAAAAAGAGCAATGCTTTGAAGTTTCGTAAAGCATCTAAACAACTTGTATAAAAATAGTTTTACAATCTCTTAATGATCCTATTATAAACAAATATTTGATACTCAAAAGTATGCAAAATACTTTTTTTTTTCTTTTTGGGGTTTTCAAACAAAATAATAATTTTTAAAAATTAAACATTTTTAACCAAATTTTTAGATGTTACACTCGATAATCTTAAGAATTCGGTACGATGGTATATAACTAATGTGCGTGATATACACATTTTGATTGATATTAATCATTTTCATTATACACGTAATGACTTGAATCAATCTTATATTTATATCATATTGTTTGAAAATATAATTTTTTTATATTGAATAAAATAGTTAAATATTTTTTTATTTACTTGAAATTTGATGTATATGATTTACATAAATAGAGTATGAGGTACAATGAAATACATAAAGATAATTTATATAAAAAATAAAAAAGACATGTAAAACTAAATTATTTTTATACTAATGTAAGTGGATTATTCATATATATACATATATTATATCTCATTTTGGTTAAACAGCATTTAATTACCAATTTAGAAATTTTTTTTAAATTTAAAGCATTATTTTTACTATATTAAAGTTTTCATTAATTGCATTTTCATTTTCCCCTGTTTGTGTGAGCATGTGAATATGTATATGTGTATATATATATATATATATATATATATATATATATAACTAGCTTTAACCTTTTTTTTAAAAAAGGAGATTTCATATGCATCCTATGTGCCATGTTATTGGTGAACATATATAAATAGTCTATTAATTTCTATACATATATATATATATACACTTGATTGTACAAATATAATTTTTTCCTATATTCGCCTTTTATATCATGATTAAATATGAAATTTTATCACTACATTTTTTCTTGTATTAAAACTTATCATTATATATATTTTTTAATTTTAATAAAATTTTGAAAAAAAACAAAATTAAAATATTTTACAAAATATCTTGTTACAATAAATGATAAATTTTATTATTGTAATTTAATTTTATTGATTTTTGAACAAATATAACAAAATTGAAATATTTCATCGAACAATCAAATGATAAAATTTCATAAATTTTGTCATTTTATGTCTAAAAATAAACAAAAATGAAAATATAATAACAAAATTTCACAAAATTAAAATACAACAGTATATAATTATGATAACTCATGATACAATGGCAAATATGTCTTTTTTGGTCACTAACGAATATGTTTTGATAGACGATAATAAAGAAAAAAAAAAGAAGTAAAAGAAATGAAATATGTTATTTTCAATTCCTTCCAAATCGGGTTTATAAAAATTAAAATCTTTAAAAAAAAGTAAAAAATACTCAGTTTCATTCACTTTTTCTTCGATTAAGAAAAAAAAGGTTTATTCAAACAAGGTCAAGGAATCCCTTTTCTCTTGCTTAACTTTACTTTCTTTTTTTTTTCTTTTATGCCCCGATCCAAACATAGGGTTAATCTATAATATATGTACATATATAAGCATGAATATTAATAATGTTTTAAACTAATGAAAATAATTTTTGTTATTTATTATATTATAAGTTATTATTATAAATATTTTTACTAAAAGTTATAATTTTTCACTAATTTTAAAAAGTAAATTAATTTATTTGATATAAATAAAAAGAATTAAAATTTATATTTATTTTTTATCTTAATAATTAATTACATATTGATATTAATAACAAAGAACTTTTACAATAATTTGATATAATTTTCATAAGAAAAAAATTTTAATTAATACATATTCTATTAATTTTATTTATTTTTAAAATGCATAATTATATATTTACACTAATCAAATCAACAAATATTTATAAGTGAATAATAATTTCCATAAAACCATAAACAAAATTTTTATTTTATTTTATTTTCATAGAGAATCCTTAATAATAAATATTTCACCTAATTTGGGAATCAATCAAACTCAATACAAGAGTTAAAAACTAACCATGGTTAAGTCATTTTGCATCAAAACCCATTATAAAAATATTGTATTAGCCTATTAGGGTGAACACGATTAGTAACTAGTATAAAACCCACCCAATACTTTCCCATTTTTTATTTTTATTTTTATTTTTTTTCTTATTTTCATTTTTTTTTGGGCCAAAAAAGAAAGAAATTTTCCCTCAGGTTCCCAAAGGGGGTTTTGACAAAATGGGTCACTGTACTTTCTGATTCATGCTTGTTTTCTGATTCAAATTTCTTCGCTTCAAAGAGTTTTTCTTTAGAAAGGTATATTTCCTACTGATTATTATTTTTTTTTAATCTTTTTTGCTTGTAAATTTTCGTGGACTGTTTGGGGAATCTAGGGTTTTCAGTTTCTACCGGGCAAGAGAATTTTGACAAGGCCAAATTTGACTGTGACAAAGCTTGTTCAAATCTCGCATAACTGTAGATCCATGGAGACCTTTGAAAGTTCAATTTTACTCCTCTGTGTCCTTTCCCAGTATTCTGAATTTCAGCTGGGTTTCTGTTTTTTTGTTTTTTTCAGTGTCACTTAAATTTCGTCTCTTTGTTTGTGAGTAAAGAAATGCTGATGGAAGTGTTTATTGGCGTTCTTTTGTACCTTTTAAAATTAGTTCATCTAGCTGTTAATTGTGAGTCGTGGCTATTTGGAATTATTTTGGGTTTTAATGGTAACTTTTGATCTTGAGAAATTAGCATTTGAGGTTTCAGGCAATTTAAAAGAAAAAGAAACTGGTGAAATTACGCTGGCTTGTTTCATGGTTGTAATATGTAGATATAAATGTTAATGTTCTTAAGGTTGAGAAATTGAGTTTGTCAACGGTATTCTCTAGATGAAATAGTATGTCGAGTAAATTAGGTTCTTAATAGGTGAGCTTTTAAGCTCAAGCATCTGTAACATGATTGTACCGTTATTTTTGCTCATAACAAATTGGTGAAGTTGTGATCTGCCTCAATAGAAATCAAAGTATTACTTTTCGTATATATGTATATATACAAATTTATGAGTAATATTGTTGCTGCATATGAACCTTCTGGCTATTCCATTTCTGGAATGTTGGTAATTGGTTGTTTTTGCCGAAGCTTAGTGTGCATTAGAATTATGGTGGAAAATTATTAATGCTATGCGCTTCTTGGTTTTTGCCTTGATTCATTTCCACAGTTCGAACTAGGTGAAGGACGCTAGAGAAAAACAAAAAAAGGGCAACCACTTTGTTTTATATATTTGCGTATCAAATGGTAACTGATGGCATCAAGCTTATGAAATGGATAGTTAAGTGTTTACTTAGGATTTTATTTTTCCAATATTCTGTCAGCCTTGTTAAGGGGCTCAATATTTTTATTTAGTTATTGATATAAGCAATGCATGATGCAAACAATTGGTTAGGTCTGTAAAGCGGAAAGATCTCTCGCTATGACAACTGTTGTCTGGGTAGCAAAACCTAAACATTTCTGGTTGTGGGGCTTGATGCTTATAGGTGGGATCAGGCATAAAACTTCTAGACCTTGGTATCTGCCTACCGTGGTCAATGTTGTTTGGATTGGCTCAAAAAACCGCTTGGCCCTGTTTCAAAATGTGTCAGCTACTGATGAAGTCTCTGGCTGAATCAGTAATTTTGGTTCTTATGTTGTTGCATAGCCGGTTATCAGACAAAAAGCAACTTTTATATGTTCCCCATTCCGTGAAATTGTATATGGATCAGAGTTCATATGTTTAGCAAGTAGATGTTAGTTGCATCTTTCCTTATGCATGAATCTAATTATGGAGCTTTATGTATTTTCATAGTCAGTCATATCCATGTAATATCTGTCTTTTCCTTGTACCTAATTTTCTCAAGTTGGTCGAGTTAGGATGAATTGTTGACTAAAGTTATCCCCGGCTTGTAATTTTTTTTTTTTTGGTATAAAAGGACAGATATTCTTGTGATTTGAGTTAAATCCACATAAAACTTTCTCTCTCGTCCACAAGGGCTTGAGAGAGAACTGATTAGTAAATGCACCACGAGGTATTTTCTTGGAAGGATAATTATTAGGTCAAGTCGCATCGGATTGAAACCATTTATGATGAAAATAGAATGTGTTTAAACTTTTTAAGAAATGCCCTATATGGTATTATTATTTGAGAAAGTGTTATAAAAGTGAACCCAGAGCTTAGCTTGATCATGCAGCCGTTCTAGCATCCAACAGGTCTAGAGTTCGAGTCCCAATTTTTGCAACCCTTCCTCAATCCCCAGGCTACGGCCTCCTTTGTACCAAAAGAAAAGTATTATGAAAGTTATGGATTGCAGTTTTTGTTCCTAATATGCTTTGCAGCGTTAGATATGTATTTGAGTGATATTGAAATTTTGTTAAGAATTTGCAGTCATGCTTCTGCTTAAGTAATGTTGAAACTTGTTTCTAGTTAAGGTATGTGATCTATGTAGTGTCAGATAAAGAAATATGTGATCTATGTTTAAGAATATGGATTTCTCTATGAAGAAACCCAAACTTGTGTTTCAAGTTGTGATTTGTGTTGTTTGTTTTCAGCAAAGTATTAGCTAATAGATAATTATCCAATTAATAGTGCATTTACATCTCAATTATTTTTCTAGTTCGGATGTATATTTTTATTAAGAAAGATTTTCTTCGTTTGGATCAGGCATCAAAAACTCGGATCTGTTACCTCTGTCTTGATGCATGATAGAGCCGTAAACTGCAAATCTTGGGTTTTGGTTGGAGTTTTGTCATATTCTTAATATCTAGTTGAGGAAGAAACACATTGAAGTACATCATAATTATGGAGTGTAACAAAGACGAGGCACTTAGGGCAAAGGAAATTGCTGAAAGGAAGGTTATAGAGAAGGATTACACTGGAGCTAAAAAGTTTGCTTTGAAGGCTCAAAATTTGTATCCCGGGCTTGATGGCATTGCCCAGATGCTGACAACAGTTGATGTGTATATTTCTGCAGAGAATAAAGTGAGCGGGGAAGCAGATTGGTATGGCGTGCTCGGTGTGAATGCATCAGCTGATGATGAGCTTGTGAGAAAACAGTACAGAAAGCTGGCTCTGATGCTTCATCCAGATAAAAACAAGTCAGTTGGTGCTGATGGTGCTTTTAAGCTTGTTTCTGAGGCCTGGAGCTTGTTATCAGATAAAGCTAAGAGATTGGCGTATAACCAGAAGATAAATTTTAGGGGAACACAACAGAAATTTCCTACACAGAGTGGGGTTTCGTCAATGCAACCAAGGGCAAACGGCTCTCACAGTTCTAGTTCTAATGTTGCATCAAATGCTAGGACTCAGAGCTGTAATAGCCAGGTTGGTCAAACCTCTTTTGCTCCTTCTAATAAAAAGCCTGCCACCTTTTGGACTGTTTGCAATAGATGCAAGACACAATATGAGTATCTCAGGATTTACCTGAATCAAACACTTCTGTGCCCTAATTGTCATGTGGCCTTTTTGGCTTTAGAAAAGGCACCACCTCCAAATGTTTACAGGTCATCAAATTGGTCTGGGCAACAGCAGGCTTCAGGGCATCATGCTGCAAATGATAATATGTTTAACTATGGAACAAATTCTTCTAGCGCTTACAATTCAGAACATGATGGAGGTGTTTCGAAGAGCCAAGAGAGAGCGAAAAGGGAGCGTGAAGAAGCTCTTAAAGCTGAGGGACTCATGAAAAAGAGAAAAGATGATATTCGTGTTAATGGTTATGTAGGTAACATGGCAACTCAAACAACCATGGGGAATGGACCTGGCTTGGGGAACACATTTGAATCTAGGGGTGTTTATGAAAAAGGAAGTATCTATGGGTACTCTGGTAACTATAACAAGCCCATCAGTGAGAGAGAATTGTCATTGTTTGAAATTCGAAACATGCTGATGCACAAGGCTCGGACTGTGATTTGTAAAAAGCTTAAGGAGCGGAGCTTGGTGACTGAAGCCAAAACTGTTGACAAAGTTAAAGAAAAGGTCAGAGATAAAGAAAATAGGAAACAGAGGAGCATGGCAAATGGAGAAGAATATCAAGGCAAGCAGTCTCGTCCCGCCTCCTCTCCTGATGAATCAGATACAGGGATTGCATCATTGACGATAAATGTTCCAGATCCTGATTTCCACAATTTTGACTTGGACCGAAGTGAAAGCTCTTTTGAAGAAGACCAGGTCTGGGCTGCGTATGACAATGATGATGGGATGCCCCGTTTCTATGCTCGAATTCACAAGGTGATCTCCTTGAAGCCTTTTAAGATGAAAATTAGTTGGCTTAACTCAAGAAGCAACAGCGAATTTGGTCATCTAGACTGGATAGGCTCTGGTTTCTCCAAAACTTGTGGGGAGTTCAGAAGCGGCAGACATGAAATTGCTGAAACATTAAATTTTTTCTCCCACAAGGTTCAGTGGACAAAAGGTACACGTGGAGTAATTAGAATATTCCCTAGGAAGGGGGATGTCTGGGCTCTTTACAGGAACTGGTCTCCGGATTGGAATGAACATACGCCAAATGAAGTGATACACAAATATGACATGGTGGAAGTGCTTGATGATTATAATGAAGAACAAGGAGTCTCTGTGGTCCCTCTAGTTAAGGTTACTGGTTTTACTACAGTATTTCGTAAACATATGGACCCTAAGGAAGTCAGGAGGATTCCGAAAGAGGAGATGTTTCGCTTTTCGCATCAGGTTCCGAATTACTTGCTTACAGGCCAAGAAGCTGATAATGCTCCAATGGGATGTCGTGAGTTAGACCCAGCAGCCACCCCTGTGGAGCTACTTGAGGTAATTAATGAAGCCAATGAAGCACCTGCGGAAGATGATTCTCGGAAAACTGATAAAGAGTCGCTAAAGACTGCAAGAGAAGGTGAAGCCGATGGACTGGAGGAGAGAATTGGTCAAAAGCCCGGGAAGGATAGTTTATAGAGCTATAGCAAACAAGCTGAGGATGATTAACAAATGGTGCTTGCCAAGAGAACCATAGGATGCTGATGTGTAGATGATGATGCTGAAAAAGGCTTAAAAATATGGAAACATGAAGATGCTGACTACACCAACTTGGGTGAGTTTTGATATTGTAAGCTTGGCCCAAACTGTAGAAATTGCTTCTTTTTGTTGTGCCATAGTTGGATCAAAGATGGGTCCATGTTTTTGTTTTTTCTTTTGTGGTAAAAGCAGGATTAATTTAAACAACTCATGCTTGATTATACTCAAAATTTAATAGGAGTTGCTTCTTGGACTATATTCTTGTTGTTTACGTCTCAAGTGTTTTCGGCATCCATGTTGTTCTTGCGTTGTGTGACATGAGCTAGGCCTTACACTAAACGTTGAGTTGCCCACCTTACTCTTTTGCTACCCGCTCTGAGGGTCAAGTTAAAAATATGCATCTCTAAGGGTCAATGTAAATATGCATTAATCGGGTTAAGCTTAAGTTAGAACATGCTTGAGTTCGATTTAAAATTCAAGATTGAAAGTTCCGCTTAAGTATGATCGAGTTTTATTTTTAAAGTTCAAGTTTGATTTAAGATAAATATTGAAATATTTTAACTCATTCAAATAAGTTTGGTTAGACTTGTTTACTTAGTAAAAAATGAGTTTGATTTTTACACTCAAATCTTAAACTCGATTATTTGTGCTTAGTTCAAGTTTGAATTGAGTTTTTTAAATATTAAATAAAAAAAAGGTAAAAGTTAAATTAGGCTTATAAGCTACTTGAGTCAAGCATTAAAATACTTTAATTCTGCTTGCTCAATAGTTTGAGCTCAACTTGGCAATGACAAAGTTGAATTTGAGTTTTTTTTTAAATTCAAACAGAAGTAGCTTACCGGTGTAAGTGTCGCATTTATATTCCTACTGCTAAACTATTAATTATTTTTTATATGATATGATTATATTTGTGAAAATAATTAAAACATATAAAAAAATAACATGAACATAATATCATTAATATATTTAAATCTACATAATATGAATGATTAATGAATCAAACTTTACATAAATATATAATACTTTAAAGATTATAATAAAAAATTAAAACAAAATATACATATTATCCAATCTGCTCACCGGTCACCACCTTCGAGTGTTAGGGCTTTGGTTGGTAGCATTGCTTGTTCAATGCGTCAATTAAAGTGCTTTAGGTTCCGAGGGGTCAACATGTGGGCTTATAAGTTCCAAATTTTGAAGCTGAACTTGAAATCTGGGGTTTAACGAGTCTCTCAGACTCAGACTGCATTCAGCAAGTAAGTCGTTCACGTTCAATTTTGTTTTGCCAACGAGGCCCACTTGAAGAAAGCGTCAAAACCCAAACTCAATTCCACCCCATGGAACTTGTTCGCCGAATGATTGTCTCTACTTTAAAAAACATTAATTTTTAAATTAAAATTAAAATCACCATAAACACAATATATAGAGTTTAATTAATTAAAAGTAGAATTCCAACAGCAGTATTAAACTTATGTATCCCAAAGGGCTCTCCTACAATTCCATATGTCAATAATTCAGATACTTCCAAATAAATTAGTATTTTTTTGAAGCATCATTCGATCAATCTTTAAGTTCTTATAAAAACAATACAATGAAATAAACCCAACATTCATCTTTACCAAAACCTTATTTTCTATTTTTCAAATGAAAAATCAAGCAGATGTAATTTTTTTTTTTATTAATCTCTATCTTGTAATATAAAGAGTAAAAAATTTTTTTAGGTAAAAAAAGAATTATAAAGAAAAGAGAAAGAAGTTAAAATAGATGTACTAACGAAAAGAACCCTCTTATAGTTATTAATGTCAGAATTTCAAACTCGAAATGCGACCAATGTTAAAGTCCAATCATGCTTGACTTAAATTTTTGCAATTGAAAGTAATTCTTTCAATGTATTATAGATATCTAAAATGTCATTGTTTTTGTTATAAAAGAGCTTATAGTTCGGAAATAAAAGAAGAGACTGAGATGATAGAATTTGAATCTCAAAATTGTTGAATCTTACTTCTTAAATGTAATTATATAAATGAATCAGAGTAAATCTCGAATATAATGTGTCATTTTTTATAGCTATATCATCAACTTTCTTAGTTTTATAATATGTGGAAAGTGGGCTTAGATTTTGACACATTATATAGATTCCAAGTAATTTGGCTTGTTCTTTGTCAAAGATAAGAACCTGGAAAAAAAGGGTTAAACCAACACGACCTTTTGATCCTTTATGCTCTTTGTGAGAGAATCAACTACTTTTATTAGGATTGTAAGGAGAATAGCTTATTTGATATTGATTTTTGTTTTGTCTATATACTAGCTTTTCGTAGCACTCACAATTACATGTGAATTTCTCTTCATAGTGATATCACTTAAAAAAAAAAAGAAAATTAAAAAAATTAATATGTAAAAGTGATGATATTTGTAAGGTTATTCTCGAAAGTGATTTTATTATTTTTCGTATTGGTTAATTTGCCTATAAAAACAAATAGTTAAAAAAATGAATATTCTCTGAATGCAGTGAGAAAAAAAATAATAAAATAAAATTTTTTACGAAAGAAAGAAGTAGGTAAGTAAATAATTGTGAAAATTTTGAGATACGAGAATGATGAGTTGATTTTATCTTGTTTTTAAAAAATTATTGAATTACAATTTTAATACGTTTTTATTTATTTATTTTAATAATTAAATTAATATTTAGTTAACTTGAGATACTAACTCAATTATTCCATTTATTAATATTACAGATAACAGAGATTGAAAAGGAAAAAAAAAATCGTCTTCAATGTCACAATCTTTCATTCAGTTCTCTTCCTTTTTCACCATTTGTTTTTCCCGGTTGGCTAAATCATTTCATGCCAGCTATGAAGTTATTGTTGCTTTTAATCTTTAAATAAAAGCAAATAGAGATTCTTTGCTAGAATCCCAGGTTCGACTCTGTTCAATGTAAGCTTAGCTCAGATTCTTGGTATGGATCGTCATCTTTTGAGATTTAAAAGGATAGTGCTTTAAATAATTAAATAACTTATATATATATATATATGTACTGTGGAAAGAGTGTAAGACAGTGGGGCTTGATTTATCGATCAAGAACAAAATCACCGTTAATAGTATAGTTCAAAATGTCACCATCTAAATTCCCATCAACAAACAAAAGAGTTTCATATTTGAGAGAATAACTTAAGCAGTTAAAATTTATCAGCAACTCTGATTGAGTTTATACTTAATATGGACGATTCCAACATTTAAATATTTCGAAAAGCTTTAGCTAAACTTTATATTGGAACATTTTGGTAACTATATGTTGATCAAAAATATAATATATATATATATATATAAATATGATGGATTCTTTTCAAGTAACAACTTGTTGAATGAATTATGCAACAAAATCATTTGACAATATGAGTGAATTAATGGATTAGAAACCTCCAAAGAAAAAAAAACAAAAACCTTAATGGGCTGAAACAATTCGAAATTTTGGTGGAAGGAAACGCAATGTTGTGATCAAAGGGTCCATCCAATGAAACTCATTATTAGTGCTTTATGCTGTTAATTTGTACTTTAAAATTAATGCCTCGTGAATCATCATATCTATCTGACGATTTCATCAGCTTTAGCAGGCACTAACAACCAATGGCATGCAAATCATCCCATTAATTAATTGTACAAAAAAGTTGTTCAAAAGACAGAACAATATCTAACGTTCTTTAATGCCAACTTGGGTTCTATAGCACTTTGTTAAAGCGATCCCTTCAATCGGAAGGGATTGCTTTAATTTGGCTTACCACGTGTAAGTCGTTTTTTTTTTTTTAAAAAAAAAGGTGAAGAAAGAAACAAAAAGAAGAGACAGAGAGAAAAAGAAAGATTGAGAAATTTTTTTTTTATATTTATGTTATAATTATAATTAAAATATTATATATATATATAAATTTTAATATATTCACGTATTTATTAGCGTCACGAAAAAATAAAGCAGACAAATCATAATGAATCTCATTTAGTTTATTTATCACTTAATGGAGGCAGCATTGGTGGGTTTTTGTCTGAGCGTGGACAAGATTACTGATTCTTGTAGGTTTGTAAAGATATATATATATATATGTATATATAAATGTAATTCCTACAAAATGATTGATTAAGGACCGACTTTGATGAGGACTGAATTTGATGCTCCTCTTTGTGATTATTGTATGGGTTATTGCTGTACTTTTCCCACCATGAAGCGCAGTTACGGATTTGCTGTACACGAGTTTGGTAAAAATCATACCACACCAAACAAAGCTTTGCTTTGCTTTAAAATAACAGAGCAGAATGTGGAATTGTAGAAGATCCGATTCAATCATTTTTTTTTAGAGCAGAAAAGCGTGAAGGGTTGAAGACTCTTGGCCCATACCATAATTTTCTGACAAATCTGTCGCTTCCTTCAAGGAGATTACAATTATGACCGGTTAGGCAAAAACCCCCGAAGTTATCCTAAAGGCTAAAAAGGTTAAGGCCTCCCAGCTTCCACCAAACGTTTTCTAATTACCAGAACTAAAATCGGAATACAATGGCTGCGTTCTTTTTCATAACCCATGAAAGATGACCTGAGTGGAAGACAAGTACCCTTACTTTTCACTTCCACACCTGGATGGATTCCCATCATCCCCACATTAAGGAATCCTGAACGTGACAACTGTCGTCGTCTGCATCTACATCAAAAGGCTTCTTATTTTGCTTTTCAGTATGCATAATTTGTATATATATATATATATATAGCTGCAAAAGCCCCCGGCACTTTACTTCCCCTGAGCTTAGGGGAGGGAAGAGAAGGGGGGTCATTTCTTATTTGGACAAAGAGTTTGATCAAGGTAAGGCTTGATGACATGTTTATTATCACTAGCTGAATGAAACAAAACTCCCTGAATGCTGTCAGCGACACGGTTAGAAAAATGAAATTATGGGTTTATCCACGATACTCAGGTCTGTTTGGACAAAACGAGTAACAAAAGCCAATAATGGAACTATGATCTTCGTTTCTCTAAATTCATCACAATTTATAGCAGACAATGTTAAAATTAGCCAAACTTATATGAAAATTTACAGCACAATCTCCAAAGCCATAATCAGATTATTTCGACTCTGAAATCACATAACCCAACGGTTCTTCAGTAGCTTTTGCAATCTAAAACTTTTAACAGCATTTCTCTTCTTGACAAGAAAACAAGTCTAACAATAAGCCAGTTAAAACAAAATTTTACTACTCATGCTATGAATTAATAATAAAAGCAGTAATTTTTTTATTATAAAAAATTAAAATTCTTGTAGTAAAGTATTACCTTAATAAATTTGTCTTATTACGACGGTCGACTTTACGGCGTCGTCAACTACCATCACGTGCAGCTGCCCTTCAAGGCACGCTTCCTTTAGAAATTGAAGTATAAATTATTATTATTATTTTTAAGAAAATAAGAAAACGACAAAATACTGCTAAGCACTTTCTTTTACAAAAGCGTGTGTGGCACTCTCCAATCTTTGTTTAGAAATGCGCGGGTTTCGGCTAAGGCTGCGCGGTTAATGGCACCGAAGAGCGCGATTGAAGTTGCTCCTTTTGTCTTTAACACAGTTTGTATGTAGTACGGTCGTGCTGAAAAAAAAAAAAAAAGGGGGAAAAGGGTCG
Organism: Adansonia grandidieri; assembly: GCA_038382065.1. Taxonomy (NCBI): domain Eukaryota; kingdom Viridiplantae; phylum Streptophyta; class Magnoliopsida; order Malvales; family Malvaceae; genus Adansonia; species Adansonia grandidieri. Next base: position 8,917,590 of record JBBYHK010000022.1, on the reverse strand, counting down.
GTCTCGCGCTTCGGTTTTCAAGGTGGTGATAATTTATTAAAACAAAAGTTCTTTAATACGGTAAATCAGCTTTTCGACCGATAATGGAAAGTAAAAGACAAAAACACCAGTTTGTACTAATGACTTGGATTTCACCGCATGCACTCTTTTTTCACCGCATTGGTGCACGTGGAACGCAGAATGAACTTTTTTTTTATATTTTAAAATAATTTTATTTAAAAAATTTAAAAATTATTTGTAAATATTTTTTTAATAAATAAATTCATATACTTAATATAACTAATTAAAATATTTATATAAATATATAAAATAATATATATATTAAAATATTACTAATATTATATAAATTATTTATCAAAATTTACATATTAATATCTTTAATAATCATTTTCATGTTCATTTAAATGAAACCATTATTTTTTCATCTAAATATATTTTCACTCTTTATTTTAGTTTCATTGTTAGAGTATTCAATATTACTATTATAATATTTAATCTCATCGTTACTAATATTTTAATTTTAGTAAAATTAATCTCACTGTCCAAATAAACTCTAATGAGCTCGTTGCAATAGCGACATGTAAATGATTTAATTTTGCATACAAAAAATATTTTATTTATAATAAATTTATATTCTTCATAATAAGTGATAGTCTTATTAATTAAGCTTAATTCATATTTACATAAATAAGTTTAAAAAATACACTTTAATAAACTATTTCTATAAAAAGTTTTCAACTTTAACTTTTATAATTTTGAATATTTTAATCAA
>JBBYHK010000022.1:8894290-8905304 GCA_038382065.1 Adansonia grandidieri | reverse complement strand
ACTGTATAAATAGACCTACAAACAGCTTGTAAAAACACAGAAATAAGAAATTTACTGATTCAATTTTAGTTTTATCACCAATCAGTCAGAAATAAGAAGTTTTCAAAATGTCACTGCCTAACACCAAGTTCGTCCAACATCCCCGTTAGAATAATTTAGTTCCTCTCGGAATATATAACCTATCTGGCATTTTTAATTAGAATGGCAGTCCAGATGAAAAATAAATAGAGAATTATAAATATTATTTTATGCTTTAATATAATTATTATGATATCATTTTTACATTAAAACATTACCTGTCCACATGTGAGTACAACCATGTTCTATATAAAAGCACACATAGGCTTATTCACTGTATGTTTTCAGGAAATTCTAGATGCTGTATTCTTTTCAACTAATTTGCATATCTTATCTATGCTTCTTTGAATATATGATATTAACATCAAAGAAATACTAATTATTTCCCTCCTAGATTGTAACTGAAATGGTGCCGTATATGGCCTTTGGGACTAGAATTTCGTTTAAGCCGCAGGATAAATGTAGAATTGCAAAATATTACTTCGAGTTTTTACTATTAGTTATTGGGACAGTAAATAACCTCTACAAATGAGACAAAAAAAAGTCATGCATTCCCATGCTTCCAAAACAGAATGAGGCATTTGTATGTCCATTATAGTTAATAACAAGGCCAAAGGTCTATGAATATTTGTATAATCATTTGTAGGGGGGACACCCAAGACAGTAGCTTTCTAAACCCTAAGAAATTAAAAAAATAAATAAATAAATAAAGCAAAAATAGGCTTTTCATAAACATACCATTTCTCCTTCTTGAATGTTTCTATGCGCAAAGAGGCCCCACCCATGTATTCCAGATCTACCAAAGCAAACTCGATCATTTTCAGTTCTCTGCATTCATTATGCACATACGTATCACTTAGCAAACTGATCAGAATATTAAGTTCTCAAAGGGAGAAAGGACAGAGATTTGCCTGTAAATGGTAGAGTCGTTCTCTGGAAGATGAAAAACTTTTAGGCTCCTCTACTACCTGTCAATTGAACAAAACCAATCATGGATATTAACAAAGGATTGATTTCTATTGGAATTCAAATTCAAAGGACAAAAACTGTAAACAAAACCATAGACAGTAGAAAGGAAAGAAATTTACTTTGAATGCATTCAAACTCTGTATAGTGCTTAAAGGATGATGGCAAGGTCTCATTAATCGGTGGGCAATGGCTTCCTCTTCAGTTCTCTAGGTAAAAAGAAGATATTACTAAGATTAAAATAATTTGGAGAGAAAGGGAAGCTTGAATCATTTTCCTCGTGATTCAGAAACAAATAGATAAAGCAACATTAAGAAAAAGAATTGACTCAGAGAGGAAACAAAATCCGATCATTTTCTTTCCTTCTCCCCTCTCTTTTTTCCCTTTCCGATAAAACAAAGGGCAGATTTAAAGTTCTAATCCCAGCTCATCCCACTGGGGCCAGCTTGAGCCAAAGAACATCGGGCAAAAACTTATAACGGGAATGAATTCAGGCAAGCAAATACGCCAAGAGAAAATGTACAAGCGTTTCAGACTTTCTTGGAAGTTTACCTTTCTATTATTGTTAGATCTTTTAAAGACCCGACACCTAGCAGCAGAAAATGGCTCAATGTCAGTAGTTTCGACTGTTAGAACCTCTTCAATTTTCACTCTGTTTGATGAAATTAGCCTTGACCCACTCTTCTTCTTCTTGTCAACAAGGCTCTTGGCAGAGAAGACCCCTAAAGGAGTCTGTATGATTAACACAGTGTCTAGATTTGGAGCACTGCACAGAATTGAAATGAGGATAAAAACAAGAACCAAATATTAGCACATATGAAATTGCTCAAAAAGAGAAACTCAGCAGATCACTCAAAGCATACCGGTGATAAGCACAATATGACACCATTTTTGTTATTTGTCTCCCATTTTTCTCTAAGCAATGCAACTGCAATTTAAAAACAGAACAGATAAAGCAATGTGGTGGTAACAAGAGATCAACTGGATGATCCTTGGCAAGTAAAACCCAGAGTAAATAAATCCACATGAAACACAATCAACCTTAATATACTAATTCTGCAGCCTTTGACATACCTATCCATGTAAATCACATAATATTTCAGAGGATTTCCAAGTTTCTCTCTCCTCTCTCTTTTAGGTTTATTAGTTTTTTTTTTTTTGTTTTTTTTTCATGCAATAACATTATGGATGAGAACCCACTCAGACATAAATATGGGTCACTTGAGATGATTTGCATTATCAATTATGCAAACACAATAGTAACCTAAGGAATCATGATGCTCCATTGTCTTTTCTATTTTCTCCGCTGGACAGATGAAATGGGCGCTGCACCAAATATCCATCATTCATAAAGTACTCATAGACTAAAACTATGCCTCTTACTACATAGGGATATATCCCGTAAAAGAACAGATAAACTAAACAGCTTTACCAGCATAAAGTACACTGCATATTACTTCCCTATGCTCAACGGCACTCTTCAAAACTGTAAGTCGGGCTTCATTCTCATTTATGTACAGGGTTGATTAGGTTTCAAATATTTAAAATTTCAAAGTTACTTTTTATTCGCAATTTATCCAATAATGATATCATATTATTAAAAGAAAATTCAAGGTATATGCCAAAGAGGAAGCATGTTAAGTTGGTTTTAGAAAATGGCAGTGCAAGCATTAGGCAGAAAGATCAGCTAAAAGTAACTTACCTCCATGCGATACCCAGCTCTTGATGCACACATGGCATGGTAGTACGTTGAACACTTACAACATTGCGTGCAAGAACCATGAATTTGCTTGCAAATAACACAAATCTGGCATATGTAAACAAGGCAAATTTATAAGCTTGTGTTAACGAATAGCAACCAGCCAGAAAGCCATCTTAATGCCCAAAAACTAGAATAAAACAAAGCCAAAATAAAAATAATCACAAATACACGTTATTATAGTTTAGCAGAGTTATTATCCCAAAGATATATGGTAAGGTCTAGCCAATATATGCCAAGAAAATTCTATGATGTTAAAAGGAAACACTTCTCAAAAGCATGCTGCATGTATGTACATAAATCATTGTTTCTTCTACCAAATTTATACAAAGAACCGGCATATAAATTGCAAAATGATCTCATAAAATAGCAAGCTACAAATTTTATTGACTCAATTGGTTAAAATCTCTGTGCCAAAAAGAAAACTCCAAGTTCCAGGCTGATGACTATTTAATTGAACATCAACTAAAATTTCTGCATGACAAGAAACACTTGAGTTTCACTTGATGCGGCAGCCACTGCCCACCACACCAAGTGTGAAATGATGTGCAGATGACTGGCCTCAGATCATGCTCAAAAATAAAATGAATCCAAGGATCTAATGATACTTAATATCTTAGTAAAGGATATGATATAAAATTTTCATGACACAAAAAGTGAAGAGCAAGAGCCACAATTCACTGATGACCAGAAGAGCAATTCTACCTTCACAAAGGAATTTGATGGAATACTCAAGATTCCAAGAGCAGGCTCCATCTTTTCATCACTTGCAAAAGATACTTCAGGTTGAAACCAAGCACAAGTAACATGAACCCACAATGTCTGAACATCAGTTGGCTTCAAAGCACCTCCTAAATGGGGGAAAACCGTGTAAGGCAATAATAAACAACAGACACTGAATTGAATAATAACAGATATGGAAACTAAATCCTAGAATGCAATTAAACCACCCATAGTAAGATAATTAAAGCACAAGAAGCTTTTAAAATAAGTGGGAAATGCATCTCTAACCGAGTGGAAGGAAATCTAATTTATCCACACAACCTCGCCGATCAAAAAAGAGAAAAAGGTAGACGACTGTATAACCTGCTTTAACCAAAAGAGCAGAAACGGAGATGATATAAGGATCATACCTTTGACTGGACAAAGGCAACATTCTCGTGTAACTTCAGGCGTTTCACAAGCTTTACAAACCCATGAAGTGAAATCCCGAACATTTCTTGCTCCATAGCATTCTTGATGCACAGCAATTTGACATCTGATTAAAGAAAAAAGATCAGCATCATAATAAATATGATTTGCTCTAGGGTAAACACCAACAAAGAGGTCTTGCTTTTTCTATGAAGTATGCGATAACTCTTGAATCATAACGAGAACTGGATACTTGGAACTCAAATGCCATTCACTGCCATAAAATGAAGCTGAAAATTGACAATAAAAATCTACTGCAGATCTCTCATGGTAAAACCAAAGAGATATAAGAGCATTAAAAAAAAAATCAAGATTGTACTTTTTAACATTTAATTACCTTAAGATCAATGTTATTTTAAAAGCAGAAGTCAGCTTTAAAAGTGTCGATTATATTTCAGAAAAAAAATAGTTTTAAGAGTAGCTGAACTCAATACCTTTTACAAGAACGGATGTAAGTGCATCCAATGATTGATCCTTAAAAACAACAAATCTAGTCTTATATAAAAGCAAACACTACTTAAATTACCTATTGCAGATAATAATTTTGTTGTAGTCCCAATCTTCGACCCATCTACATACAGCGCACCGTTCAGTTGTCCACTTGGCATGAACTGGTTCATATTTTTCTGTCTCAACAAATAATTAGGATGAATCAAAGGTGATGGAAGGAAAAAAAAAATAAGCACACTCAAGAAATTGCTAAATCGATGCCTAGAAGAATACCCTGCAAAAAAGCAAGCAACTTCTGCTTCCTCTCTCGTATAGACGGTCGTTTAGGAGTTTTAGTAGCGGTGGTTGCATTTTCATGGTACTCTGCTAACTTAAGCATCTGCAAGGTTAGACACAAACCAACCAAAATATAAATCTTCAGAAGTATGTAAAACAATGCCAAAAAGGGTAATAAAAGGAAAGTAATGACGCATCTTTCTGAGAAGTAGACCCCTATATTAATATAAAAGAGGGAGAAAAGAACAAGATATATGTAAGGTTTTAAGAACTTGGTTCACATATTCCCCCTCCATGCTAAAGTTCAACGTATAGAGAACCAAAAAATTAGGAAAAACGAAGATGGAAAACAAGGATATAGAATAGAGTGTCATCTTCCACGTGATATAAGCTACCGATATAAAGTGGAATCCATTTCTCTTGACAGAATTCAATCTTCTACATTCAATGGCATGAACTATGAGGACAGATAAGAAATATAGAACTGAAAGGAAAAAGAAAGGTCAAAAAATTGTACAAACCCATTGTTCTAATGGTAGCAAAGAACCTTTCACCTTCATGCTAATCCTCCAATTTCTTTCTCTGGAACCGGTGTGTCTTTCCCAGTCGCTAAGTGCTTGCTTCTCAGACCCACAGGACCCACACTTGCAAACAACTCTGAAACAGATCATATCATAATGAATAAAGACTGCCAGTCAAAACTCGGAAAGCTAAATTATTTTCCCAGGTGGAACAAGTTGAGTCACTCAAATATAATTCACCTAGGGCACATTGAGGTTTTTTGTTTGTTAGAGAGGGGGAAAAAACAATCTAAACTTATTTCGTCTTGGTTTAGTTTATCCCAGTAAGAGTAGAAGACTGTAACATTACTCGCTCAGAAAATGTAAAATTTACATGAAGTAACAGCCTCAAATTTTCTTGAATGGAATCATAGACTATTAAATTGCAAAGGTATCATTAATGGTATTCAGAAAATTGATTTCTACAAGGTATCTGCTTACTGAACAATTTGAAAAGCAGACAAAGAAGTCTATGTGCACTGAAAATGTTTTAAAAAGTATCATTCCAAAGTAGAAAAGAAAAAAGAATTTTATTCACTAAAAAAAATTTTTCCTTACAAGTGGAGGCTTGGGTAATATATGCCTTCAACACCGCAGCAGAGAACAGTAACCCTCTTAGGCAAAATTAATTGACCGTTGTTAGTTTTTGATCTGCATCAGAAGTTTTACGACCATTAGAAACACCAAGGTGAAGAATAAAGAATCAGCCTTGGTTCCTTGAATAATTTTCTGATACCTATAGATATATTTTCTACAACGAGGCAAGCATTATAGCAGTAGTACTGTCCTATTCCAAATATACACACTCACACAGACAAATATTGATTTCAAAATAGAACAGACTTACTTAGCATTTGGCTGCCACTTCTCTGAATCTGATAATTCAAAGTTAAACTTTGCCTTGCAAGTAGGACAATAATAGTCAGTGGCACCCGGATCCTGGAGAAGCAAATATAACTTGATCAGGGAAATCCAAAATTTAATTCATTAACTTTATTAGAAGGTCGAACAAAATAATGCATTGAGGTGGACAGTATGACACATACCTTAAAATGACAGCTGGAAATTTTATCACACTTAGCATGCACCCAAACTTTACAACCATCACACCGCACCTAACTCGGTGTAGATAAGGAAGCAATAAATTAGTAAAAATTGCTGCTATATAGCAGCAAGAAAACAAATCAAAGCTCAAGTTTCTAGGTTGCCTTACCCAACTCCCACTGTCTGAGTGATTCCAAATCTTCTTGCAAATGCCACAAATATGTTTTGATTTAGTTAACTGCAACAAAAAAGCATGTGGTTGTGAAAAGTAACAAAAACATTAAACAGTAGAAACGTAATTTAAGATCCAGAAAAGATATGGCTACGAACCCTAGCACATGTTTTACACAAGAATTGGCCTTCAAGAGTTGATGCTTTCATTTTCTTTCCCATTTTAAATGGGATGGTCGTCCCACAGCCTTTGCAGGGTCTTGAGTCCTTATATTTCCCAAAGAAACCCTGCAAACATATTTACATTCAAAAACTCTGAAGACTAGAAGGAACAACTTGGGAACATTAACTTTATGCTCCAATTGTTTTAGATAAACATATGAAAAGGACATGGAAAATGATTTTTTAATGCACCAAAAAAAAGAAAAGATTTTTCACGCAATCTGGGTCGAACAGTGAAGTATCTAAAGATCAAAGTTGTTTTAACTCCACAACCCCCCCCCCCAAGCAAAGAGAGAACTTTACACTAAAGATAAAACACAAATGGATTCCCCAAGACCAAAAATTAAAACTGCCTACTTCCCTGCAAGTGGCTAGAATTCCAAAAGTGAAGGTAAGAGAAGGCTTCTGAGAATTCACTAAATTTGTATCCCAGGAAACAAGAGAGGAAGCGAACAATATGGTACTTTTGACAGCAACTTACCTGGTTAGGGAGATGATAATCCTGATCCTGGTTTGGACCAGCAGCTTCCTGTGCCCATCTAACAACAGATTCGTCATAAGTTAGATTCCCAGCTGCAATGTCTATATCGTGTATCAACTTCTCTGTAAAACCCCGTTCTGCCAGAAAAGCCTCTTCCATTGCCAGCTGGAAATCGCTAGGCTTGCACCTGTCCAATTCAGGCTGCTCGTGGAACCTACATTAAGAAGACTAGCTAAGCAAATAGCAGTTGCAGAATGAAAGTTCAATTACCTGTAGAACAAAATAAACTATACACCTGTCCAGAAAGTCTGCGAATGGGAAAATCATGCCCCGCCCGACCCACGCATAATCCTGTCCATAATAAACAAAATTAATAAATAATCACAAGTTCCACCACAAAAGTAAGCAAGTTCACAAACATAACCTTAATAGAAAGTAATCCATACCCTTTGACTCTCATTCCCAGAATGTCCAAAGAACATCACACAAGCAGCCTCAGGTATACAAGACCTCAAAACCAGCTCAGGCGCTTGTGTCATTGGATCAATAACAATAGCTGGCCAATATGGCTCCCTCTTCCCTGGCCTTGCCCACACTATATCCCCTGAATAAAAATCCTCTGGCCCATACAACCCATCTTTCCTCTCACCATTCTCCAACGAAACCTGCTCTGCAGGTGTTAAATCAACAATGTCAACCCCATTCGAGCACTTCTCATCCTCCTCAACTAATTGCTCATGCACTGAAGTTAACGAACTTCGGGAACTTGAGTACTTCCTAATATTAAAAGCCCTACGATACCCTGCTTCTCTTTCATTTTCCTCGCACAATGTAGTATATTTTCTCCCTTTATAACCATTCTTCTCTTCATTTCGCCGATTTTTCATGTTCTGCTTGTAACTTTTAGGTTTTTTAAAACTAAATTTATCCTTTTTACATTCAAAATCGTAATCGTCATCATCATCATCATCATCATCATCATCGCTGTCACCATCATCTAGCCCATAACCACGCAGGCTAGTTTTACTTTCTTTCTTCCAATTCTCAATAACAGAATCATTGAACCGTGAAGGAAGTACCTGAACTCGCCCTCTCGACGTCCTCACAAGTGGTGGCCGAGCAACCTCCACCGTTCGGTTCGTGGCCTTGGAAGAATCTAAGCCCTTGGATTTGGACTCCACTTCATCAGGGGAGTACAAGACTTCGGTGCACCATGAAGTCGAAAAACCCTTATCGGCCTCACCAGAGACGATGATACGATGGAGGCTGAACGGAATTATGCCAGCGGCGACCTCCCCGAGGAGAGTCAGAGGATAATAGCCGTCGATTTTTTGCTTCTTGCGAGTTTTGCAAGAGTTATCTTCATCTTCACCTACTGAGCCGCCGAGTCTGCACCGTTTTAGACTTGGCATTTGGGATTTGAGGTTGCGCTTGATTATCATATTGTCTGTAATCAATCAATCCCTCCTAATAAAGAGAGAAAAAAACCCTCTCAGTCCTTTTTCCAATTTGGGAACGCTTAAATCAACCTCGATTTTCGCAAGGAAACCTAATTCCCAAAACACCCATAAGCCCTAATTTGCAAACTCAATCTTCCACCAACAGAGAAAACAATTGGACCAACACCTATCTTCTTTTTTTCCTTCCCAGGAAGCAGAGGAATCGAAAAGAGAAATGAAGAGAAATTGAAACGAGAAACCGATGAGAAATTGGAGGAGGAGAAGAAGAGAAATATTGGGTGGGTTGAATGGAGTAGAGATCCGTTTCGATTAATCGTTCTCACTCTAACAGCTTTAGAGTACATAGAAGGAGAAAGAAGAAAAAACATTTAATTAAATTTTCCTAAAGCATTATTAAATGGTCAAATACCCAACGAAAAACTTCCGACAAAATTCCTGGATTACGAACTCGTAAGGCTTTTTTTTCATTGACGATAGTGACGAGATTGACGGACTCTTTCCTTTTCAGGGAATTTTTGTTTCGTTTGGGAGAGTTGAAAGAGAGAGAGAGAGAGAGAGAGAGAGAGAGAGAGAGAAAAGCAGCAAATATTTGTGTTGGAGTGAATACGTGAGGTGGTGCCCGTGGTGGTGTGCAATGTGGGGGTGGATGGAAAGCTAAGTTGCGCCTTTGCGTAACGTTTTGGTAAGTGGGTGTGATTTTCTCCCCCCACCAAGTCGTGACTCGCACATGAATCTGGTAATGGCTAACAGATAACAACAACCCCTTTCTCCTTCAATTTCTTTTTTTGTTTTCCTGTTTAACTTCAACTCTGTTCAACCTATTTTCTTTGGTTTTCTCAGCAGACGGGATTTCTAAAGGTTGATTGATTCCAAGAAACTTGGAAGTTATTGTTGTGTCAAATTTGCAATTCAAGGAAGCCCTGAAATTTGTTTTTGTGATATAAAAGCCTGCAAATTTTCGAATTTTGGTGAATCACAGGAATTTAGGAGGGGATCTTTGACTTAAATAATTGTTGTTTGATTGTTTCACTAGTTTTGATTTGGATAGGCTTCTTTTTCCTTTTCCCCTTTGGGGTTATTTTGTACTTTAAAACGACCCCACTTTTTGTGATATTTTTCTAGCATCATGTAGGAACCTCCGTTAATATCAGAGCTATAGGAAAACACTGAGACAAACAATATCGGAATACACTGAGACAAACAAATCGGAATATCCGAATCTTTCAAGACTTAAAACTGTTTTTTTTGTTCATTTTATTTGGTTTTGGATATTATGATGCAATAGAATTTTGGGTGTTATGTAGTTACTGCTATCATGAATTTGTTCTTTTTTTTTTCCCTAATGGATTTGGATTTTGGGTCTTTGATCGATGGCGGCACCATGTGAACTTCGGGGTCGTGAAATGAGAAAATCTTCCACTATTTGCTTGTTTTTTATTATTATTTTTATTTATTGCAAGCTCAATGATTTATTTCAAGTTTAGTGTAATTAGTTTGATGCAAACGCTCATCTAATCGTCGGTGTATGATGCTTTTCATGCATGAAATTTTTGTTCAGCTTTGATGATCATAGAGGAGTAAATAAACTAGGAAGATGTTGATGATGACTTTGATGCATGTCTTTGTTTTTTGTTTAAAAAAAAAAAAGTTGTCCGCAAATGAAGTGCCTGAAAAACAGGATGAAATGAAGGCAGCCCAGTTCGACTTCGACGACTGCTCAGTCTGATCAGAAATTATTGTTTAATTGGTCGAATTTTCACGGTGGGGTGTGTTTTTTCCCCTCAATTTTGGCACCATATTCTAGGAAGTGGCGGTTTTCGGCAAGGTTCGTGTTAAATGGGTAGCTTTTCCTGTCTCCAGCTTTCCAATCATTAGTTGGATCCTGTAGCGAGTTAAACCAAGTTGATGGAGATTACTAGTTGGGTTTACATGGGTTTCGAAATGATGGTCTGTTAAAGACGCACTCAAAAAATCTGTATTTTGGTTTTTTGAAAGATGAGGAATTTTGGGCAGATGGGATGGGAGGTCTTCAGAGTCCAATACTGTTTTAACCTGTACCGATTATTGACTCCGTCTTCAAATCCCAGCCTGAAGAGGACAACGACCAGTAAGAAGCTGAAACTAAATAACAGCCAGCCAACAAGCAGCTACGTTATTTAACAAGAAATTTGGGTGGAAAAGAAACGAATATTATATGTTGGGTTGAGTTTAAGTTGGATTGAGTCACTATCATAATTTTAAATTATTTGGGTTGAGTTTAAGTTGGATTGAGTCACTATCATAATTCTAAATTACAATCATCGATTTAATTATGAATGCAAATGTAATATTATAAATTCGAGTATCGTGAATGTTA
>JBBYHK010000022.1:8769590-8886459 GCA_038382065.1 Adansonia grandidieri | reverse complement strand
TATTTTGTAATATTAGTAAACATAGGGACTAAATTGCAAAATTTATAAAAGTTTTTTTTGACATTTTTGGCTTGGTTAAGAGCTTTGTAAGCCATGAGATTTTTTATTTGGGTATTTGTAAACATTTTTTAAGTATTTCTAACACTTTAGGGGTTATTTTATAAATATTAAAAAGTTTAGGGACTAAATTGCAAAATATAGAAATTATATTTTGTGGCTAAAAATGCTTGGCTGAACCTTCTTGCACATTGTTACCATGACATTTGTGTTGATTCTTTGCTAGTTTGATGATTTTTAATGATTTTTTATGGTACTTTACCATATAGGGGTCAAAATGTAATTTTATATAGTTTTAAGGTTATTTTGTAAATTGTAAAAAAAGTTTGGGCAAGTTATGTGGCTGAATCTTTGTTGATATATTGGCTGCATTTTCATTCATAATTTCATATGATTTTTATAATTTTTAGGTTATTTTATTATATAGGGACTAAAATGAAAGTTTAGAAAAGTGTAGGGACTAAATAGCAATTTTTTATATTTAGGGGGCAAAATGTACATTTCATGAATTTTAATGATTTCTATTATTTCTATGGCCTTCTGTAGGGATATAGAAATTCTCAAAACTTTTCATATTTGTTTGGTCCTCCGAAGGATACGAAATGTAATTTTCAAAAATTTAAGGGCTTGATTGCAAATTTTGCATTTCAAGTCAAACTTAAATTTTTGGCTTTTCCATTTAGACTAAGTTCATATACTTTTCATCATTTTAGTGTCGATTAGGTACCTAGATACTTTCACATCGAAGGTATACCCTAGGGGCATTTTGATAATTTTCTTAAAATCAAGTCTTAGATAGTAACCAGGATGCTTTATGCCAAAGGTGCATATTTAGGATAGGTTCGTCCAGTTCTCATCATTTTAGTGCCCATTAGAGGTACCAAGATACTTTCATGTTGAAGGTATACCATAGAGGTATTTTCATAATTTTTCTCATCGGGATGCTTTTTATGCCAAAGGTGAATATTTAGGATTCATTTAGCCTTCCAAGGTCATTTAGTTTCCATTAGGGGTACCGAGATACTTTTATGTCGAAGGTATGCTCTAGGGTCATTTTCATAATTTTCCTCACCAGGGTGCTTTTATGCCAAAGGTAAATATTTAGATTCATTTAGCCTTCCAAGGCCATTTAGTGTCCATTAAGGGTACCAAGATACGTTCATGTTGAAGGTATGCCCTAGGGGCATTTTCATAATTTTCTCCACCAGGATGCTTTTCTGCCAAAGGTGAATATTTAGATTGATTTAGCCTTCCAAGTTCATTTTAGTGTCCATTAGAGGTACCGAGATACTTTCATATCGAAGGTATACCCTAGGGGCATTTTTGTAATTTTTCATTGAGATGTTTTTATGCCAGAGGTGAATGTTTAGGATTCATTTAACTTTCCAAGGTCATTTTAGTGTCTGTTAGGGGTACCGAGAAACTTTCATGTCGAAGGTATGCCCTAGGGGCATTTTCATAATTTTTCTTATGGGATGCTTTTATGCTAAAGGTGAATATTTAGGATTCGTTTAGCCTTTCAAGTCATTTTAGTGTCCATTAGGGGTACCGAGATACTTTCACGTCAAAGGTATATCCTAAAGGCATTTTTGTAATTTTTTCACCAAGATGCTTTTGTTTCAAAGGTGAATGTTTAGGATTCATTTACCCTTCCAAGGTCATTTTAGTGTCCATTAAGGGTACCAAGATACTTTCATGTCTAACGTATACCCTATGGGTATTTTCATAATTTTTTCACGGGGATGCTTTTATGCCAAAGGTGAATGTTTAGGATTTATTTAGCCTTTTAAGGTCATTTTAGTGTTTGTTAGGGGTACCGAGATACTTTTATGTTGAAGGTATACCCTAAGCACTTTTTTGTAATTTTCTTCACCAAGATGCTTTTATGCCAAAGGTGAATGTTTAAGATTCATTTAGCCTTTTAAGCTCATTTTAGTGTCCATTAGGGGTGCTGGAATGCTTTCATGTCGAAGCCACACCTTAGGGGCATTTTCATAGTTTTCCTAACCTTGATGCTTTTACGCCAAAGGTGAATGTTTAGGATTCATTTAGCCTTCCAAGGTCATTTTAGTGTCCATTAGGGGTATCGGGATAGTTTCATGTTGAAAGTATACCTAGAGGCATTTTCGTAATTTTCTATCAAGATATTTTTATGCCAAAGGTGAATGTTTAGGATTCATTTAGCCTTTTAAGGTCATTTAGGTGTCCATTAGTGGTATCAGGATACTTTCACGTCGAAGGTATACCCTATAGGCATTTTGATAATTTTGTTAGAACCAAGTCCTATGTAATTACAAGGATATTTTCGTGTCTATGGAACACATTAGGAATAGGTGCGTCATTTTAGATTGTTATTGAGTTTTAGGAAGTTTTATAATATTTTCAATAAAATATAAATTTTCTTTTTAGGAAATTAAGGCAATGTCTCCAAGTTAAAATAATATGTAGAATTTCTCCCAAAATATGAGAGAGGTTTTACGGATTATTTTAATTTCGAGACATCCTTTTCAAAATGGAAGTTAGGATTTTATAAATTTTAAAAAAATAATAATAAAAACTTTCGCATTCCTCTGGCCTTCCACCAGGGTGCAAAAGATATTTTTAATTTTAAAACCTTTTATGGTCCTGTGGTTTTCCATTGGGATACAAAGGAGAATGATAAAAAGTTTTCGAGTTTCATTGGTTTTTCGATGGAGTGCGAAAGAGATTTTGACTTTCAAAATTTTGAAAACCTGATCTTCTTAATATGGAATAATAAATCCGTCTTAAAAAAATTATTATTTCGAGAATCTATAAATAAATGCCATATGTTGAAACCGAATAAAAATTAAAATTCAAGTTAACAAATAATTAATAAGGTACCAATTTTTGGGCATCATGAGAGGGTCGACCCTTACTTGTGATTGTAACCAACTCCCGAACCCTTTTATATGATCTTTTTTATGATCGCAGGCCTTGGAGTTTGTATTCTAGGGTTTCGTAACCCTTGAAATACAAACTCCGATAAGTGACCAATCTCACCTAACCTAAATAGATTGGTGGTGACTTCAAATAAATAGTCATTTCGTAATGACCATTTAAGATTAAGTCGAGTGAGCGATTCATCTCGACCACCCAGTCCCCAACAATAAGAAGATGTCAAAAATGATATGGCCTATAAAAATAAGAGAAAATAAAATAGTAATAAATTTAATAAATATAGGAGCAAAGGCCATTTAAGTCGGGCTTGGTTAGGATTTGTATTCGGGCCACGTTGCGACAGGGTGAAGTTCTTTTAATTATACATATCTTATAAATTGAATGCCTACGAAGATCTTGAAATTTCAAACATCTCTGAGTGTTTCTTAAAAAAGGTTTTCCATATCCAAGTTGTCCATTAAATTACCTTTAAGAATGTTAGGCTAAATTGCTTTTATGCATGTCCATGAGCAGAATTATGGAAAATTAGATCCATGAGCATGAAAATGTGTTTTTGTAGAATATGCTCTAACCCAGAAAGAATACAAATGTTATGATCCAAATTAAAAAGAAAAAAGATGTTTGTTACAATAGATGTCACCTTTTTGAGTTTGAACCATATTTTAACACTTATGTTTAAGGGGAGACAAATATTAAAGATTCAAAACACTTTAATGATGGACCAAGTTCTTTTTATAAATATAGAACTTAATATTTTAAATAATGCAAATCTGAGTCTAAAGTCTATAGACACCAAAGTTTAGGTAAATATTTTCTTAAAAAAAGGCATAATACACTAAAGTTCTTGTAATGACATAACCAACAAAATGGCATTACTGAACGAAAAACAAACATCTTTTAAATGTTGCTAGAGCCTTATTGTTTACTAATAAGTTTCTAAGTGTCTTTGGGGTTAAGTTCTTTTAACTAAACATATCTTATAAATTTAATGCCTATGTAGATCTTGAAATTTCAAACATCTCTGAGTGTTTCTTAAAAAAGGTTTTCCCATATCCCAGTTGTCCACTAAATTACCTTTAAGAATGTTAGGCTAAATTGCTTTTGTGCATGTCCATGAGCAAAATTATGGAAAATTAGATCTGTGAGCATGAAAATGTGTTTTTGTAGGATATGCTCTAACCCAGAAAAAGTACAAATGTTATGATCCAAATTAAAAAAAAAAAGATGTTTGTTACAATAGATGTCACCTTTTTGAGTTTAAACCATATTTTAACACACATTTTTAAGGGGAGACAAATATTGAAGATTCAAAACACTTTAATGATGGACCAAGTTCTTTTTATAAATATAGAACTTAATATTTTAAACAATGCAAATCTGAGTCTAAAGTCTATAGAGTCATCTCATAACTTGGACAAAAGTAGAAATAGAATAACAATAGGTTCAAAAGACCATCTTATTTACTCAAAGAGGAAACAAATTCAAGACAATGATATTAATACCTTTTAACAATGTCAAGAATCCAAAACATATAATTTTCAAAACTCTATTGAAGATTTAGGTAATCTTCATCTTGAACCAGTCCAAGTCAGTTTACTTAATTCTAAGTCTATTTAGTCTAAGTCTAGAGTATTCGATCTTAATATTCCTATTGCTATTTGTAAGGAGATTAGAAGTTGTACCAAGTATATAATGACAAACTGTGTCTTACAAAAATCTTTCAACTACTTTTTCTATATTTACCTCATAATTATCTAGTATAGAGATCATAAAGACTGTGCAAGATACTTTACAAAGTTTTTTAGTGAAAGAGGCTATTTTGGAAGAAATATTAGCTCTTCAGAAAAATAAGGCATAAGTGATAATTGGTCTGCCAAAGGAGGAAAAAAATTAATTTACTGCAAATGGGTATTCACAACCAAGTACAAGTCAGATGGATCCCTTGAGCAATACAAGGCATATTTAATCGTGGCAAAGTCAAACACAGTGAGAATACTTCTATGAATTGTAATTAATTTTGATTGGCCCATAGGACAACTAGATGTTAAGAATGCATTTCTTAACGGTGACTTAGATGAAGGAGCTTACATGGATCCACCATTAGGTTTTTTAAGAAAAAGTCTAGGTAAAGGTACGTAATATGAAAAAGTCTTTATATAGGTTAAAATAGTTGCCTAAAGCTTGGTTCAAAAGGTTCACCTAGTTTGTAAAGGGACAGGAATACATTCAAGGATAGACAAATCACATTTACAAAGTATTCAACTGATAGGAAGATAGCCATTCTCATAGTTTATATGGATGATATTATTCTAACTAGGGGATAACACATCTAAGATAGAGTGATTAAAATAGTATCTAGTCTCTAAATTTATAATTAAAGATTTGGGATCATTAAAGTATTTTCTTGAAAAGGAGGCAGCTTGATCAAAAAAGAGGATTGCAGTTTCATAGAGGAAATATGACATTGATCTACTAAAAGAAATAGGGATAAGCGGTTGTCACCTTTCAGAGACCTCTATTGATCCAGATTAAAAGCATGGACATAGCAAAGTGACCAAATGGACACAACATGGTACCAAAAGTTGGTTAAAGCTTATCTATTTATCCTATACTAGGCCTAATATTGCATTTGTTGTTAGTTTTATAAACCAATTCGTGCATTCTCCTCAAGAATAGCATCTCAAAGTTGTATATCAAATTCTAAGATATTTGAAGAATTCTATAATGAAAAGTTTATTCTTTAAAAGGAATTACCAAAAAGGCATTAAGGCATACATTGATTCAGATTGGATAGGATCTGTTATAAATAGAAAATCAATATCAAACTATCGCATGTTTTTATGGGGGAACTTAGCATGGAGAAGCAAAAAAGAAAATGTAATTGTTCGAAGTAATATCGAAATATAATACAAATCAATGTTTCATCGGGTTTGAGAGATGATATGGCTACAGTGGGTTTTGGACGAGTTAAGCTAAACTGTAAGTATGCCTATGAAGTTGTACTGTGACAACAAAGCAACCATTAGCATTGCACACAACTCTGTTCAACAGGATAGAATAAAAGAAGTTAAGATTGATTAACACTTCATAAAAGAGAAAATTGGAGTGAATGTTACTTGTATGTTTTTCATTCTAATGTCACAACAAATAGTCAATATTCTCACAAAGGGATTGTTCAAAAGCCATGAGTTTCTTATCAGCAAGCTAGGCATGATAGACATCTATCCGCTAACTTGAGAGGGAGTGTTGGTTAGTTTAGGAAAGTTAGACAAAGGAGATAATTCATGATTCTTAGGAATCAAACCAATAATTGCTTTGATTCTTGATTTTTAGAAATCAATTATTCTTTTATTGTTGAGAATTTCTTAGTGTTTTAAACAAGGAGATTTCTTAGATTAAATAAGATCTCCAGTATCTAGATCAAGATAATTCATAGCTGATTAGTTATTTTCTTTTCGTATATATTGTAATATTATTTGGCTAAATAATATATAGAAGAAACAATTTTCTTTCTTCTAAAATTACATATTGTTATACAGTATACTTCTAAATTTATATTATACCTTTTTATTATTAATTAGATTTCTCTAATTTATATGTAAAAATTTAATTTTATTAAAATATTTGGGATTAACTTGATGATAATTAAAATTTTATATGGAATTACTTTATATTATAAATTCTACTTTGTCACTAACCTTAAATAGGAAATTAATTTATCTGATATAATACAAAAGTTAAAATTTAGATCGAATTTTTTATCTTCATAATTAGTTTTGCATTAATATTAGAAGCAATACTTTGTAATAAATTGATATAATTTGCATATGATATAAGATTTACATGTTAATAAAAATTTTAATTAATATACACTTTATTAATTTTATTTCTTTTAAATTATATGACTATATATTCAAAAAGAATTCCAATAAGTATATACATGCAGAGCATGTCATAAAAATGCAGGTATCGATAAAAAAAACAAAGATTAAAAATTTTCAAGTGTTTGACCCTATTTGAGTTGGGCATTTGACAAAGTTTATCTAAATTGATTTTAATTTTAAAACTTAATTTCATATTTAAAATTAATATTTTAAAAAATTAGGGTTTCTTAAGTTTAATAGGCAAAGATTGAATTTTGATTAGGATTTTAAAAGAACAATCGTATCTATTTCAATCCTACCAAACAAATAAGTTGTTTTAATTAAGATTTACATGTGATATTGATAACTTTTTATAACTATTCATTAAAGTTTTTATTTCATTTTAAGATAGTAAAACTCTTAAGTTGAAATCTTCTTTCTTCTTTTAATTTTTTTCATTTATGCAAAAATAAATAAATAGATAACGGCCGAAGGATTTGTTTTAAAAGTATGTTATTATTATATGTGAGGTATTTGACCTAAATTCAAATTGAGAATAGATTTAGATTCTGGTAAGATTCTATTAGTTACAGATTATTTCATAGTTAAGTTTATTTAATAAGTAAATATTCTTAATAGAAAAAATCTTAGTGAATAAGAAATCTTGATGACCAAGTAATTACCTCTAGAGTAGGTATTACCTTTTAGAATTAGAATGAGAGAGATGTAAACCCTGCAAACTCTCATTATAGAAAGATGCATTGTAGCTTTTTCCATGCAAAAACTATCAGTTATTTGTTGAAGGGTTTGTAACTTTATCTGTGAAAAAGTTATAAGTTGTTTGTGAGAAAGTTTGTAACTTTATTAGTAAAAAGTTTAGAAGTTGTTTGTAAGGAAGATTTATAGCTTTATCTATGCAAAAGCTATAAGCTTGATTACTGATATTGTTTTTACCCTTTTAGGGTCGTGGATATAGACCAGAGGGGCTAAACCATATTAAATTTTTTGTTGTTTGTATTTCTTTCTTGTTAGTGCTTGTCTGGGTCGCAATTCCTAACAACTAGTATCAGAACCATGGTTTAAACTCATCACGATGCCGTTATAAGTAATGGTGATTATTTAGTTTCAACAGAGAATCTATTATTGCATATTGTTATCATCAGATCATAGCCATTTAAGAAAAGATTTGCTGTAAGTGGAGCATTATGGTGACTCCTAATTAATCTAATGATGCAGATTTTGGGTTAATGTTGATAGCTAATATTCTTTGGAGACAAAAAAATTGAGAGATAAATCCTGTTAAAGCAGAATTCAAGGTTGATTCAGTCATGGTGGAGTCAAAATTACTTGAAAACTAGCGGAATTTGTGTTAAGGGGAGATTATTAGGTATTTGACTCAAATTCAAAATAGGAATTGGTTTAGATTTTGGTAAGATTCTATTTGTTTTAGATTGCTGGGTAGTTAAGTTTATATAATAAATAAAAATTCTTAATAGGAAAAAAATTTTAGTAAATAAGAAATCTTGTTTACCAAGTAATTATCTCTATAAATAAGGAGTAGGTGTTGACCTTTAAAATTAGAATGAGATAGATGTAAACATTATGGGATTTCATTGTGGGAGGATGGTTTGTAGTTTTTTCATGCAAAAGCTACTAGTTATTTGTTAAAGGGTTTGTAACTTTATCCATGCAAAAGGTATAAGTTGTTTGTGGAGAAGGTTCTTATAACTTTATCTATGCTAAAGTTTCAAATTATTTATGAGGAAAGTTAATAGCTTTATTCGTGCAAAAGCTAAAAGTGTGATTAGTGATATTGCTTTACCATTTTAAAGTAGTGGATATAGGCTTGAGAGGTTGAACCATGTTAAGTTTTGTGTTGTTTTATTTATTTCTTACTAGTGCTTGTTTAGGGTCACCACGATATTCCCAACCTTATATATATTTACCATCTTATGTTTTATTTTTTTCTCCTTGTTCTTTTTTTTCTCTTGGAACTTATACGGGAGATACAAAAGGGGATGGGCTTCGAACCTTGTATCTATATTTCTATAATATTATTAAAGTTTTTGAGTTCAATGTTATGAATTAAGTGACATTAACTTAGTTAAGAAAATTATTAAAACCAAAAATACAGTTATGTTATTAAATAAAATCATAGGTATTTATGTTGTTTAATTTTTAAAAAATAACTACCACTAAAAAACTACTCATTTTTTTATAATCTATACTATATTAAAGGGTTAAATAAAAAATATATATTAAAATGTAAATTTAAAGGTAATTATGTATTTTCTATAAAAAATACTCTTTAATAAGATTTTTTTTAAGCATAAATTTTTTTATTCACCTTCTCTTTCATCCATCCACGTAGTAGGTGTCCCATAATTTAATACTATTATAATGCTTGTGAACTAAGTTTAGTGTCACGACTTAAGATGTATCAACTTAATTAAAGAATTGGTTAAAAACCCTAATTCACTTTTTAAAAAATACAAATAACTATAAATGTTATTTATATAAAAGTTTAAATATTTTCTATTAGTTTTGTTTTTTAAATTTATAGTTATTTAATTTTAAAAAACTACCTGCTATCAATATGTTAGCTTCTATTTTTCTCAATTTCTCTTTATCAATTTTTTTTTTCTTTTTCACCACGTTGTGGGTATATACAAATCTAGTTAATTTCAATCCTGTTAAAAAGGTTAATATCAATTTTAAATTGTTTTTATTAGTAAAATATATTTTATTATATATTTGAGTCCATGATATTATTTTTCTATTTTTGTTATAAATCACTATTTCTTGCAACATTTTATGAATGCATGTGAAATTTTTATTTCAAGCTTCAACGTAAAAATAAAAGTAAATAAAGAGAAAATTAAAGTGCAAAATCACACATTAATGATTTCATGTAAGCTAAAATCAATTTGTAACGAAAATAAATTTACAGTTAATATACAACAATAACATGTTTGGAAAACACAAATTAAATTTTATAAATATAATATATATGTTAAGAGTGACATAAATATAATATTTAGATTGTAAAAGATATCGAACTTAGTTTTTTTATCTATTATATATAGAATAAATTAAAATAAATTAAAATATATGGTCCTTCCTTCCATTCGCGTACGGGCGTAAATACACGTGTCGGTATGTTGGCCATAATTATCAACTATAAATTAACGTCATCCTTAACCTTTGATAACCCATCTTTCTTCCCTCCACTCTCTAACTTAATATTTCTTATTACCAGCTGCTGGCTCTTCTCTTTCTCTATAATTTTGTAGTGTCAGAATTTGAGCTTGTACGTACAGGTGCGCGTTAGCATGAGATCATCAAAGCGTTCTCTTCGATTCAGAAGAAAGGTTTTGGTTACGAGAGGAAGGAACATCCGAAGGAAGAGCTTGACTTCCGGTAATGGCACTGCTGCTGAGTCTATAAGAACATCCATAGAAAGGAAGCTTCAGCAGCTGCAAAGGATGCTTCCAGCTGCTTGTCATGAGATTAACATGGACACCTTGTTTCAAAGGACTGCCGACTATATCTTTTTTCTTGAAGCCAAAGTAAGTTTGCTTCAGAATTTATCTACTTTTTATGGAGTCTAGTAGCAGACAATTACATTGGGTTTCACTATTTGTAAGGGGCCTGCCTTAGTTTGATAATCTTGTTTGATGTCTAGCAGCCTGCCCTCTAGATGGAAATGAATGTAATTTCCCAGAATGTATTCATGTTTATGCTTCTATTCGTCCGTAAAAAATAAAGCTTTTAATTAAGCATCATGACAGCAGAAATTCGTTCCCGCTTTGTGGATATTGGATTTTGTACGCATTCATATTATAATGGATATAACTATAAGGAAGACGGTCAAAGAAGAAAGCTTAATTGAACCATGAAATGGAATTCAAGGATTAAATATCTACTCTGCAATCAGTAACCAGTTAACAAAGATTATTTACTGACCTATCTAAGAGGAGATGATGCATTAATTACATAGTCTTTTTGTATCATGTTAGTCAATTTCAACATGTCCCCAACTAACATTTCTTGTATCTTGTAATTAAAGTTACTTGTTCAACTAGAAAGTGCAAAAGCAACTTTTGGCTAATCTACTGTTTCTGTTAGAAAAAAGTTTAGATTAAAAAATTCTTCAGCTGAAAAAAAGTGTACTATAAAATCGGGTGAAAATAAAGTGATTTAAAAAATTTTACGTATTTAATATTATTTTAAAAAAGTGATATGATAAATTAAAATGTAAAAAAAATATGTATAGAATAACAAAAATTTAAAGCTATAAAAATAATAAAATAATTTTATACTAAAAGTCAGTTTTGAAACTGCTAAATTACTTAAATACTAATCTTTAAAATATGGTCCAAAATATGAGTTAAAAATTTTAAGTATTTTATATTATTTTTGAAAAGTGATATGATAAAACTGAGCAAAAAAAGTGATATTATAAATTGAAAAGTAAAATATATATATGTATAAAATAATAAAAATTTAAACAAACAAAGATAATAAAATTATTTTATACTAAAAATTAGCTTTAAAACTGTTAAATTACTTAAATACTAACCTTTGATTTAAGTTACAAAATTATAAAAATAAAAAATTTATCTATTTAACATTGAATATATCTATGATGAACATGTCGTTTAATTCGACCTTAAAAAATTATGTCATATATATATATAGAAACGCACATATGTGGATGCTAAATTAGACCTCGATCCATTTGAACATCTGCTCCCGTTATTTTGCTATATATAACAGTACTATGCAAGGAATCCGGAAAGGCAGCTAGCTAATTAACCATAGGAGGTTGGAGGCATTAGATTCTTACCATGCACTGACAAAATGGAATGCAAAACACACACACATGCTTGTGCACCCCAAAGTCAAGCTTCTCACAGTCCAAAGTCAAACTTCGGCAAGTAAATTTATTATTTTGTGATCATAGCATTAAATAACCCAGTACTGTCCAGGCTACGAACACAGTTAATGTTGGGAAAGAAGATCCTAGAAATTAAATTCAAATTTTAATTTTATTAAATATTATTTTAAAAAAATAATTATTTGGATTAATTAAGTTAAAAGTTTTAATTTATAAAATTGATGTGAAAATTAGAGCATCTACAAAGAAGTAGATACATTAACTACTTCAGATGGATTATGGAATACTTAAGATTTAGGGGCAGAGTTTGGTTTTGATGCAGGATCTGCCCTTGGCGGTATTTTTTTATGCTGATTTGAGGCTCATTATTAGTTTGCCTGTCGAGGTTTGTTGTGAGGGAGGTGTTATGGATTCTTTTGGTGCTTCTTCTTGATTTTTGCTGGCAGTTTCTTTTATCTAGTAGCTAAAGTTAATTATAAAATGAAAAAAAAAAAAAAAAAACTCTTGTATATATCTTTTGTGTTCATCATCTCATTTACTTGAGTTCCAAATTTCAATTTTTTTTTTTACCTATTTTGATGAAGAAAATACCATCGCGTGATTGATTATAAGTCATATATATATATACACATGCATATATATATAAATACATATATATATATATATCCGTGTGTGTGTGTTTCAATCAATTATCTGTCATAACTATTTGCCATCTACTATTTCCGCAGTTTTTGAATGTAATGATGATCTTTGAGAAAGTTAAAAGAAGGGGGGATGGGTGCTAATAATAAGTTGTAATGTTAAGAGGGCAAAAATGGGCCTTCGATAGATTTATTTACTTCAAAAGCTTGCATCTGGATCAACTTCAAGTGGCTGCTATATATTTGTATGATGTCATGTTAGATAAAATCATAGCCAAGTTCTTATCAAGGAATGCACATGCAAACCAAATTAGAATTTAGTTAGTTCATACATTTATTTTTATAAGTGATCTTTAATAAATATGAAATTTAAATTTTAATATCTATAATTAGATTTATTTAAAAGTTAAATTTTAAATTTTTTTTACAAATTTACATCAATTAGCTCAAGTTACTATTTAAAAATAAAAAAATTTTATTTAAATTTAATTAAAAATAAATATTAATATAAAAAAAATATTTTTATATATCCCTTGCCTCAATATTAAAATTCAATATATATCCTTGCCGTAGCCGTACCATCATGTGAAAAGTCCAAATCTTCGACTCATTCGGCTCTGATGATAAAAATAATTTCGGTCGGGACTTAGGACATCAAAAACCCAAGATGAATTCCCATGAGCTCAACTCTAAAAGTAATTACAGTTTCAAAAGGTGTATATATATACTATATATTTTTATATATACAATCATCAAGTCAACAACTACCAAATTAATATAGGCTGTGGTAGGGCCATATACAAAGCATTGTTTTGCATTATTTTTGCTGAATCCATACATGCTTGCCTATCCATTTATTCAGTGGTTGCATCGAAATTTGGAGAGAATTAAGAGATCGATTACAAACCCAAAGTGAAATTTGGATGCATAGCTTTTTTTTTTGGTTTTAATTATCCAAAAAAAAAAATCTCGTGTCAATTTATTCCGGCCTTCAAAGTCAAAGAAACTTTTTCTTTGTTCTGTTATCAAGCACATTATTATTATTATTATTATTATTATTATTTTTGGTTCAAGTTATCAGGCACATTATTGAAGGTTGAAACTAATCAGTTTCAAATGCCGTACACGCGGTATAATGCATATTTTTCTGATGAAAAGGAAAAGAAAGAAAAATAAATAATTTTCAAGTCGAAGCACTTTATGTAATTATTTTTTGTAAATAATATTTAATAAAATTTAGAACTTAAATTTTAATATTTATAATTTTTTTAATCTTAAAAAAAAATTTTAGCCATCCATCAAAAGCCAGATGGCCTGGAATTATTAGACTCCAATGTGAATGTGTGCATTTTTAATTGGTCACCAGAAAATCCAGGTAAAGACATGACATCCACAGATATCATTGTCTGTAACTAACAATCAATTAAGAATTTGGTTAAGAGAAGGGGGCTGCATGCAGCATTAACGAGGGAATCCGGCTACCTATCATGGTCACAACAGCTCATTGTTCAATCATATTAGCGTCCAAACAATGCGATGCACGCCTAGCTCTTTCGGTTAGAAAGAGCTTTCTCTAAGAATTAATGCCTCTTTTTTGTCAGTGTTCAAACTGTGGATAGGACTTATTAGGACTTTGGTTTTGATAATTAAGCACTTAAGACAAACATATAACAACTAACTTGATGACGAACCAATTATAATCAGATAAATGTCAGTTTTTTTGAAAATGGACTGTAGAATAGCACAAACAACCGTACCGAGAAATGCTGCATGTGCGACAAAAAAATTTTCGCCACAACATCGTTAATATAGTTTTAACAGTTTAACGTTGATGGATTTGTGAACGAAATGATAATTAATGAGTACTTTTTATCATGACAAAATTTAGCAATGGACTTTGTGATAGGAATGTGACGAAAATAACTTTTGCCACAAAATCGGTCTTGGTTTTTTTTAGGCAAATGAAATAATTTTTCCATCAAAATCTGTCACGACAAATTTTGTCGTAAAGTTTTTGTTTTTCCTAAACCAAATTAGATTTTAATTAAACAAAATGTAGATAAAGTCTAGCATAATGCATAGACAGAGTTGAATAAAGTGCAAATGTGTTTTGTCTGACTTTTATTTAGCTTAAAAGCTACTGAAAAATAGAAGCCATGCCAAATATAACTTTTAAGAAGCTCCTTAAAAGACCAGCTTAATTTTAATGAACAAAATAAAAAAAAAAGGCTTCAAAAAGGCTAAAAATACCAGTGTTTTATACATAAGAAGTTTGCATTTTATATAATTTTTATTTTCTTTCAAAAATGTTCTTTTTCATTAAAATATAACCTAATATGAAATAATTTTTCCTTCAAAATCTGTGATGAAAAATTTTGTCGTAAGTTTTTTTTTTTTTTTTAAACCAAATTAGATTTTAATCAAACAAAATGCAGATAGAGTCTAACATAATGCATATGTAGAGTTGAATAAAATGCAAATACAAGATCTTAAAGTGCCTCTTTGGCGTGGCTTTTATTTAACTTAAAAGTTGCTTAAAAATAGAAGCTAGGCCAAATATAATTTTTAAGAAGTTTTAAAAACAAGTCAGTTTATTTTTAATGAATAAAATAGAAAAAAAAAAGCTTAAAAAAAAGGGCTAAAAAATGAGTTTTTTAAAAATAAACTAACTTTTTATAAAATTTTTATTTTTCTTAAAAAATATCCTTAATCATTAAAATATAACTTAGTATCTATAAAAAAGAACTTACAAAATTACAATTATCAAATAACTTTAAATTATTTTTTAAAATTTTTATTTTTCATAAAAATTTTATAATAATTTTTAAACTAAAAAAAGACAGTGCTAAATAGACACTAACATAGACACACACCATGACCCCCATATCCTATGTCATTCAAGCCACGCGTTGATCTTAGTTTGTACTATCAACTCCCATCTTAGCAAGTAAGCTGCAAAGTAATTTGCCTTCGTGTACACATGAACAAACTCAACCAGTTTAGTTCGTTAAATAACTATCAATTTAATTAAACGTTCTCCAATCTGCCCATGACCTCAAATCTTAAATAGTGATAGACTTTTGTGGGACTTGTGGTAGATTTAATGTACTTATTTGTTTTATAAATTTTTTTTATAAGTGAAAATTTTGTTACAGAAACGTGACAAAAATTCTGTCACTATTTTAGTGAAAAAAATATGTGTACCAAAAAATTTGGTCAAAAAGACAGAAATCATAAACAATAATAGAATTTTTTAATAGATTTGTGATAAATTTAATAAATTTATTTATTTTATAAAAAAGCGTTATTTATTAGTAGCAAAGTTGATTTATTAGGAAAAAAGTTGCTGTGACAGTAGTGTCAAAAATTTTACCATTACATAAGTGACGGAACATCTATGACAGATATTTTATTACAAAATTCTTTAAACAAAAGAATAACCCTAACTTTCTTCCTCCTACATTTTTGCCCAACCTTTTTTTCTCTCTCCAATGACAAGCAAAACCCTAACCGAGCCTCTCCCTCAACCTTCGTCAACCTCATCCCACTATTTCTCTCTCTATTAGTGATCTAGCCTCTCCACCAACCTCCTTAGCTGGTCATTTTCTCTCTACATCATCAGCCTCTACTAGCCTGTTGTTTCCACCACATGTTCGTTTCTTTTCTTTTGTTTATTTTTTCAAAATATGATTACGCTTTGTTTATTCATCTAAAGCATGATTCGGGTTTAGTTTTGTTTAGTTAGTTTTTTATTGTTCTTGTGTTTAAGATGTTTATTTTTCTGTCAAATCTATCATGTATTTATCTAAAGCCATGACTCAATGTTTTCTCCCTCCTTGTTCGTTTATATGCTACTACCCTCACGTTTTGCAATCCATTCTCTTGCAATTCCATGGGTAGAAAGATAGATACACAACCCAAATGTGAGAACACATTTTTCATCTTATTGGAGACTTAGTGCTTGCCTGTCAATTATGTCCGACTTGGTTGAAATAGTAGGAAGTATTGAGAAATTTATTCATGTGCAACAATTTTTTGAAATATGTATAAGATCATCTTTATTTTTTTTTTTCTTCTTTCTTAACAAACCTTATGAAACTGTACTTTACAACCTTCCCTTGTTGTTCCATGGTCTATGCATACATCATGCAACCCTATGACATGAAAATGTGTTCAACGATAGGAGACATTTTTTCCATGCTTTTTTTTTTTCTTTTTACTTGTTCAGTGAGGGTTTTATGTAATATATATGATTTTTTTGTTAACTCCTGTCTCCTAATAGTAATTTTTAATTACATCACCTTTATTTTGTGATAGGAAAAAACCGTTGCTAAATTAGTGATAGAATAGGGGAAATAGATGATTGTATAATCAATAAAGGGAGTATCTATGTTAGAAAAAATTTGTACCATTTTCATAACTAAATTTTATTTCTAACAAAAATAAAACATTCTGTGATGGATTTTTCTATCATAGCTAAGGTAATTTCTAGAAATGTAAGACTATTAATCATGTTCTTAGGTTCATGGTTAGTTCTCTAGTCAAAAGGAGCAAAAAAAAAAAGAAGACAAGTAAACCTGAAATAGAAGTAAAGGTCAAAGAGGTGCCAGAGTTTATGCTTCAGTGTGAAATTAAATAATTAAGTTAGCAAATATTTTTAACAAAAAGTAAGATAGCAAGGAAAAAGATGATTAAAGGTAAACTTTGGAGGGGAGTTTTGACTTATCTCATGCGTTTTACACTTAGTGTCATAAGGATACATACATCACCTTGCTTACAGAAATTAAAGATATGATTAATAATGTTGTGTTCAAAAATTTTGTCAAACGCCTATGAAGCATTAGGAATAATAGGGTGGTCATCAATGTTGTTATCAACAGATGGCTTGGCTTCACCTTAGCATGGTGCTCTTTCACTTTGAGGTCATTATAACCCTTTGAATCTTCACAACCATCATTTGGATTAGGTGTGGGAGTTTGTTGCTAGAAAAAAACTACAATTTTTGGAAAAGAAATGTTGAACTCTATTATGCTCCAAACTCGGGTCCAAGACATAGCAACCGCCACATACTTCTATAGGTATGTAAGGCTACAGATTCTAGAAAAAAATTTTCTTACCATAACAATTGATTAAGAACTCCAAAATATATCTAAGTTCAAATGTCACAAAAAGTCTAAAACATCATGCAAAATCCATAAGAGATTTTGCAATCTTAGCCGCTACATATAAACAAACTAGCAATCATTAAGCTATTTATCAGAGTGGTTAGTCTAAAGCTCCAAAACATTCTATTGGCTAGTAACAATCTCTAGATCACAAATCCCTTAATGATAGAACTAGCTAGTGGCTACTCCTAACATTTAAAAAGAAATCATAATCAATGAAATGAGTATAAATACTCAGTAAGTAACAAACCTCGTTAATCACTTGGGTCATTAAATGTTACAAACATATAGATACAAAATCACCTTGAGTATACTGCAAAACCATTTTTATACATATTCCAAGGTCAAAACTTTAGCATTCAACAATCATCCATAATTTAGTTCCAACAATCAACTAATTTCAGATTTAAATAAAAAGATAAGAATATAGGAATGGCTATGGCTATATATTCATTTATAGATTCATATTTAAATTTATTTGGCTACAACCATTTTTTCCTTAATGGCAAGGTCCATACTTATAATGTAACCTCAAAAAGGTTACATAACTACTAGGATGTATGCCATTGTATTTATCCCCAATTGTAAGATCTAGAACATTAGGCTACAATTACTTTCACTGTAGTGGCAATGTAAATATTCATAAAGTAACCTTAAAGAGGTTAAATACAATGCTAGCATATAGTACCATTATATTCATTCCCAATGACAAGGTTCAAAACATAGCCAAATTCAAAACCAATAATCATTTCAATTCAATTCACATGTAAGATTTGAATATCATAGTAACAAAAATGTTCCTCATAATCATAGACATATCAAACATATTTTTCAATGTAAAAATTTAAGATGGAATAAAGGCATAATCAAATAGCCAATTCATAGCATCCAAATCATTCTTATATTCATAAAGTATTTTTCAAAATGACCCATATGAAAACCCATTTTCTTATTCAAATATGCAAAATCATTTTTTATGGCATATTTTAAATAAATAAATATTTATATTTTATAAAATAGCTGGAGATTCCATAAGTTACTTACCTGGCAAACTATGTCTACAAAGCTAAAAAATCTAATTGGAGTAAACTCAGATTCCATAAGTATCTATATCCATACAAGCAATAATTACCACAAGTTTCACGCTCAATATTTTTATGTAATGCACCTAATGATTTTTCCAATTAACCAAATATAATTAGGTTTGCTTATTTAGAAAGGTCACTGCACATTTAACTAAACCTTTCCAATACTAAGAAAATTTATCAACATGATCATGACTAGTAAAAGACGTAAGTATAATTTTTTTTTTTGTAAAATCAAAACTTTATTTCTTTTTAAAAAGTTCAATAAAATCCATATAATTAAAATTCTAACAACTTATAGCAAAATATAACAAATATTAATAAAAATAAAATTTTAAAGTATCATAAGTAATTTTAGCCAACTTTTAAAATTCTAAAAATTATTTTCATTTAGCCTACTTTAAGCTTTATAACTTAAAAGATAGGTTGACTCTGGGGGTGTATCTTGTACCAAAACGAAGGTCACATATCATACTTCAATAAAAAGTTCATATTATCTTTTTATATTAAAAACTATGGTTGCTAAAAATACATGTTTCAAAGGCCACAAGTTGGCTACCCACCTCTATTCTACCCAAATTTCTAGTTTCATGCTCATTTAGCTTTCTTTTTGCTTTTCCCTTCACTCAACACATAAACCCTCAGATCAAGACAATGGTACCAAATTAAAGTTCATATTTCATGCTAAAAATTGACGTAAGAAGCACACACAACTTAACATATAGGTGGAATGATAAGGTTCTCGATGAAAAAGTGTCCTCTTAACAGGGACTCTTTTTTATGACATGATGGAAGCAAGAAAGTATGGATTCTTAGCTCTTGATATTGGGGGATAGCATCGGACAAATCGCTTATCTAACTTTTCCTAGATGGCCACCATGAAATCACTAATGCTTGAAGTCACTATTGATCATTTAGGCTAGGCATGATCGGACACCTGTTGAAACTAGTACACCTATTGTAACATGGCCTAGATATGAATTCTGACCAGCCTGACTTAAAATGGCATATGTACCTTTTATCCCTATACATATCTATATATCATTATTTTTCTTTCAATTTAGGGGCTATATTATTATTTTTCTTATTATAATTATAATTTTTATTTTTCGTGTCAGGGGACTAGGTTATCAAGGTGAATCATTTAGTCGACTTAACTCTAAATAGTCATTAGAAAATGACTATTTATTTTGAGTTGCCACCAATCTATTTTGGACAAATAAGATTGATCGCCTATCAGAGTTCATAGTTTGAAGGTTAGAAACATATAAAAACAAACTCTGAAGTCAGTGATTATACTAGAAATTATGTATAAAGGTCTAAGAGTCAGTTACAATTACAAGTAAGGATTAACCTTCTCGTGATACCTGGCAATTTTTACATATTAATCATGTGTTAACATAAATTTTGATTTTTATTTAATTTCAATATTAGATATTTAATTATAATTCCCATATTTAGAAATAAAATTTTATGAAACAAATTTATTATTCCAAATGAGAAATTAGGTTTTTAATATTTT
Organism: Adansonia grandidieri; assembly: GCA_038382065.1. Classification (NCBI taxonomy): domain Eukaryota; kingdom Viridiplantae; phylum Streptophyta; class Magnoliopsida; order Malvales; family Malvaceae; genus Adansonia; species Adansonia grandidieri. The sequence goes on along the minus strand of JBBYHK010000022.1, from coordinate 8,866,307 downwards.
TAAAAATCAAAATATCTTTCGCACTCTTTCGGAGAACTAGAAGAACACAAAAATTTGTATCATTCTCTTTCATACCCCGCTGGAGAGCCGGTAGAATATGAAAGATTTCAAAAATCAAGATATTTGTACCCCACTAAAGAACTAAAGGAATAAAAAAGGTTTTACATTTTGAAATTCAAAAAATCATGATTTTCACTTTAAAATAATCCTTAAAACCTCTTTCATATGCTGGGAGAAATTTCATGTACTATTTTAACATCGGAGACATTGCCTTGATTTGCAAAAATTCTAATTTTATTAATAATATTAATAATAATATAAATAAAAATAAAAATCACCCTAAGACTTAGTTTAGATCGAAAGTACTAAACTGGACTCCAAGGGTTGAAATGACCAACATGTCCTCTAAAGTAAACCTTTAACATAAAAGTATACCGGCGATCCTAAAGAGCATGATTCTAAAATAAAGTAATACACTGTCATTAAGGTATACCTTCAACACATAAGTATTCTGGTACCCTAAAAGATTTTAAAACTTTATAGACAAACGAACCTATTCTTATTGTACATCTTTAACATATAAGTATCCTGGTGATTACATAAGATTTGGTCCTAACGTAAAATACTAAAATGTTCCTAAGGTCTACCTTTGATGAAAAAGTATTCCAATAAGCCTAAAGGATTCAATAACTTCATAAAAGATGAACCTATCCCTATTATGCACCTTCGATATATAAATCAACTGGTGGGCGTAAAGGATTCTATTTTAGGGAAAATTAATAAAATACCTCTGAGGTATACCTTCAACCTATAAGTACCTCGGTAACCTAGAGGACTAAAAAATGATATGAAATGACAATTATATCCACCATAGATAATTTAAACATCAGCCATGACCTAGAATGCAAAAATTACTAATAGGCCCTTAATTTTTTAAAAATTGAATTTAGTACTCTGTCAAAAAATCGAAAGAATACGAAAGGATTTAATAATTTCTAGTCCCCTACCAAAGATCATAGGAATGTTAGAAATATCTTAAAATGCAAAAAATATTTCATTGACTCTAAAATGCAAGATTTTCTAAATAATTCCCAAACTTTGCAATTTAGTCACTTTGCAAGATAAACACATAATTAAACACAAAATTGATCACCAAAAATCATGAAAATTATGTAAAAAATCATATAATCAAATCGGCCAAGCACTTATGGCCTTGGAAAAAATATTTTACAATTTTGCAAATAAGTCCCTAAACTTTTTAAAATTATAAAATAACCTAAAATGGTAAAACATGCATAAAACACATTCAAATATGGTAAATTAAACATGGAAACACTTTCACGAATATCCACAATCAATCGACCAAGCTTATATGCCCTAGAAAAAAATTTACAAATATTTGTAGTTTAATCACTATATTTTCTATAATTACAAAATAACCTTAAAAAAATCAAAACACTATGAAATCATCAAGTTCAGATTCAGCCAAGCTTGGAATCAACCTTTCGAGGCCTTAAAAAATTTGGAAAAGTATTTTTAAACCCTTAAATGTTTCAAATTTTACAAAATAGTCCTAAATATCAAGAAAAATCAAGAAATAAATTGGATACAAGGTCACATATCAGTCAACCAGCATTATGATTTAACCAAAAGCAATCATTTTCATCACATATTTGTATAAATATCAACATATATACATGTCATAATTTTTACCAAGCTAAAATATGCGTAAAATAAACATAAATAATGAAAAAATCAGCATAAATCAACATGAAAGTTATAAAGCAAAATAATCCAAAAATATATACATAAAAATATCAATATTTCTACTAAAAGGAAGAAAAATTAATGAAAGTAACAAAAACTAAAGATTTAGCAAAAGAATTTACCTTAAAAAGCTAAAAACCTAAAAGCTTCGTGATTTTCTTGTATTTTGCTTCCTAAAATCTAAAACTTTTAAATGATGGAAGCCATCCCCTATTTATAAGGGATAGAAGTTGGCCATGGGCTGAAGAAAAGCCCTTAGCCAAAAGGTGGTCTTAGATGTTTCTAGGATTTTTTTCCTTTTTTGTTTTTATTTAATATTTATTTTATTTATTTTGATTTTTTATATTTTGATTTCATTTAAATTAATTATTTTTGTCATTTTGTAGATTGCATCATGCATGACATCATCCTGTAGAAATATAAAAGAGAAAAAATTTAATTTAAACAAAAAACAAATTATAGAGACTAAACCATAACAAATAAAAAAAATTATGTATTCAAATAATAATTTTATGAAATAAATTTAATTACAAATTTAATTAAAATGGACTCATTGGGCTTTTCAGAAAATTAATGAGCTTATTAGGTCTGTTAGAAAAATTTACGAATTTTAAAGTCCATGAAATGGAAAGAATAAATTTTCGCCCATTAAAAATAAAAGCAATAAAATTTTCATATAAAAATTCAAAAAGGAATTTTCAAAAAACTTTATGCACAAGAGAAAGGCAATTAAAAATTAAAAACTCATAAAATTTTATAAGCAAAAAAGCTTTTGGAAGAAAATTATTGTTTAGAAAAAAATGCAAAGCTCATACAATAAATTAAATTTTTAAAGAATGATTTAATATGAATTTAATGATAATATTTGAAGAATTTTAAAAATTACAAACTCAAAAAAATCCTTCTAAAAAATTTACGAAGTAGAAAACTTCGTATCTGGAAAACAGAAAAATTTTAAAAATATATTCAAATTTTATAAAATGAATTACATGCTATAAATTCATCAAAATTTTTATTTATAAAAATAATAAAGATAACAATATAAAATCCAAAATGGCTTTTACCAGAACAAATTTCACAATCATAAAACTCGTGGTGCTGTGAAAAATTCAAATTTAAATCCCAAAATTGACAACTTGATTACCTCGTGGCAAAAAATCCTAATACAAATTTTTCCTTAAATATTTCTAATCTTTCAGAGTGAATATCCACATAAATAATGCTTGAATATTAGTAAAAATATATGAAAGTCAACTTCTTAAATTTTACAAAAAATTCTTGAAACATTTCTAAAAATGAAAATTTTGATCATGATAACAACCACAAAAATAAATGTCAAAATTTCACAAGTATAAAATTAGAAACTAATTTCTTAGCTTAATATTCATCTTTTTTATCCGAGATTTATTTCTATGACCCTTAAAATGACATTAATTTTGTCACGTACACATGCAGTCATTTAGGCAGGACTAAAATGGTCTTAAAAATATCTAATTTATCTTAAGATGTCAACCCTTATTTTTGAGGCTCTGGACAAAATTTGGTGTCTACAGCTGCACCTCTTTGGCCGTTGCTAAAAGTCAAGAATAAGCAAAGACCAAATAGATACAATTTTGTTCGAGCAACACAAGCCTCTTCTAAAATGTTTTTTTTTGTTTTTTTTACACATATATACATACATCAACTGCATTAGAGAACAAGTAGGAAAACTTTACCGATCCTTCTACTTAATCGAATGAAGTTGCCTTAAATTCTACTTCACCTACCTTATGATAGGATCGCATGAAAAAGAGATCTTTCAAAGCCTTCTTCACCTACCTGACATAGGATCGTGTGAAGAGGCCTTAGATTTCTTCAAAGCATTCTTCACCTACCTGACATAGGATTGCATAAAGAGGCAAGCCTTTCTTCAAAGCCGTCTTCACCTATCTAACATAAAATCCTGTGAAGAGACAATAGATTTCTTTAAAGCCTTCTTCACCTACCTGACATAGGATCACATGAAGAGGCGATACATTTTTTCAAAGCCTTCTTCATCTACTTGACATAAGATTGTGTGAAGAGGCAACAGATTTCTTCACAGCCTTTTTCGTCTATCTGACATAAGGCCATGTGAAGAGATGAGCCTTTCTTCAAAGCCTTTTTCACCTACTTAGCATTGGATCGTGTAAAGAGGCGATAAATTTCTTTAAAGCCTTCTTCAACTACCTGACATAAGATCACATGAGAAGGCCATTTTTATACATCATAAGGATTCCTATATGCCATGAAGGCCTCATCAATCTGAACCTCATTGTTGCCAATTTCTTTTCTTTTTAATGAATTTCACCATCAAAGACTTGGTTTAAAATAACATTTTTCAAAATACTTTGAATTTAACCATCGAAGACTTGAAAACTTTTTGAATGCTTCGAATATCACCATTGAAGCTTTGAAACATTTTTGGAATGCTTTAAATGTCACCATTAAAACTTTGAAATTTTTTTTGAATATTTCTAATATCACTATCGAAGCTTTCATTTTTCAATGTTTTAAAAATCACCATTGAAGCTTTGAAAGCTTTTTTGAATGTTTCGAATATCACCATCGAAGCTTTATAAACATTTTTTTTGAATGCTAAAAATATCACCATCGAAGCTTTGAAAACATTTTTGAATGCTTCAAATGTTACCATCGAAGCTTTAAAAAGTATGTAATGCTTCCAGAGATAATAACATTGTTTACAGATATCAAATGATGAAAATACACAAAAAATCCTACCATAGAGAATAATGCAAATGCTTATGAAATGATGCAATGCAAGCATCAATGAAAAGGTACACGCATAACAAATGATGCAAATACTAATACCACCTACATGGTATAGATGATCATAAAATGATGCAAATATGAAATATCAGATGAAGCATATATTATAGATATGTGGAAATTGAAACTCTATTTGATCCTCTCATGTCCCAAGAAGTATCACTCTCTTTTTAATCTATGTACAACATCTTGCCCCAATGAATTCATAATTTTATCTCATTTTTTCTTTTTCATGGGTCAAGTTTTTTCCTAATTTGATGCCTTTTAACCAAGAATACCCTTGATTTTTTTCTTAACACCTTTTCAAGTTTCTTTTATTAAAAAATGTATTTTATTCAAACTTTTAGGGTTACAAACATGTAATGTTCAAATCTTTTAACCACTAATAATCTTTTGTTAAAAAGATTTACTAAATTGTAATCTTTCTCTAAATAGGTGGAAGAGCTTAAAACAATCTTTAGTTGGCCCAAAAATTTCAAGATCAATAGGCCTCATGCCCCATTTTCCTAGGCACGAATGCATCAGATCATATGAAGTATAAATTTCTTTAAAAATCATACAAATTTGATATTCCTTTAAGTCTTCTAATTTTTAGCAGTTCGACGGGTACCAAGACGGCCATAAAGGGTTAAGGAACAAAGGGTTAAATCGAAAAAAAGATAGATTTAATTTTCAAAGTTAATTTCTCTCATTAGGAAATGGCCACTTAAGGTAGTTATGAATTTTTTTATGCCCCTAAACTTCTTCAAAAAATGGTTTTTCTTTTGCGAAATTTTATTACTTCCTATAAGTGATATTGACTGTTTTTCCTTATTTTGCTCTAGATTGCCCATTTTTTGGTGTTCACCCTAGAGCATCATGCTTTTCATTTTTTCTTCTTTTTTTTTTGATTACCCTATCATATTTTTGAGGACTCAAAAATCATCAAAGAAGATAAATTTTGAAAAGCTTTCCTAGGAATAAATCAATAACTTAAAGAGTTATGCTTTCTCAAAATGGGCTTTGTATGTACATAACATAAGCCATGGTTTAGGGTTTAAAAGGAAAGGATAAATATGCCCAAATTAAGTGTTTAAGGTAACAAAATCAAGGATCGTTTCTCTTTAGAAGAAAATGAATCTAGCTATTTTTCAAAACAAATAAATCTTTATTTTTTATGTTTTTCTTTGCTTCTTTTTTTTCATTGTATTAATCTTCATTCTTCATTCTGAAAGAACTTGAATTTTTTTTTATTCTTGAGAATTTTCATTATGATAGTTGACTTGTTTTTCTTGTAACTTTAGAATGGTATTTACTCCTTCTGATCTTAAAGCTTTACTTCATTTGCTCCTTTAGTGTCGAGGGTGATCCTTGATTAAGGTTTAATGAAAGAATAAATTATCAGGCTCAAAGGGGACTACAAAAGGAATAATTTTTTCTTTTGTGAAAAGATAGAGAGAGATGACCATTTATCATTTCAAGCAAAGCCATTTAAATTATCAAACTTTTTGCTAGGAAAATAAGAATGGTTTTGTTTTTTCAAAATCATTTTAAGTAACTTAACAACATGATGTTGCACTCAACTTTTTTAATTTTCTTCTACTCTTTTCTTTTTTTTTTTCCAAAAATTCATGTGTATGTTCCCTTTTAGTATATCACCAATAGGAAATCAAGTAATGCAAGGATTTGCATATGCAAGGAAAATTTTATGCTCAATTCTTAAAAGAAAACTGCAATGATAGGCATTAGGCTATATTTAAAGTGATCAAAAAAAGTAAGGCTAAAAAATGTTTTATTAGAAACATGGGAGTAATTTTATTTAGTTATCTAGCCCAAAAATATGGGTAATGAGTGACTTCCAAGGAATGTCACAAAATTTTATGTTTTAAAAAAAAACTAAAAAAAAAAAGGGGAATTTTAGGCATAATCTTGGCACATATCTGATTGCCAATATTAGGCTCCTTAAAAGGACATTTCATTTGTTTAATCTTCAAAGAAACCTATAAATTCTTGACAACTTCATTCTATCATTCCTTACCTAAGAAATTATGGTTTAAAAATTTAAAGCATATCTTTTGAATATCTTGGTCTATTTGAATGGAAGGGTATAAGCTCATTTTCAACATTGATCATTAGTAATCTCAAGATTTTTCATCATCATACGTCTAAAAATATTTGCTTTTTTGAAACATTTTTGTCTTTTCAAAACATTTAACATGTATGTTTCAGAAGATGGTGTCGATTTAGAGCCAAAAGGCTTTTCAAAATAAAGGTTACATTGATCATTACGGCACGCATTTTCTTCATTTTAACTCAACTATTCTTAATGCTTACCTACTGCCAGTATACCCTTCAATGACATCTGGCTTTTCTTTCTTCAAAGCTTAACTATCTAGCCTTGATGAGATCCTAAACTTTGTACTTAAGAGTTGGGCAATCTTTTATAGAATGACTAGGATTACCTGAATGATAATCATAACATTGGTTCACGTCATAGCAATCAAGATATGGGGGTTTTAGAGGCTTAACTTGGAAAAGTGTTAAGAGGTGATTCTTGATAAGCTTGAGTAAAGCTTGAAATAAGACATAGGGATTTGCTTAAACTGATTCAAATTCCACTTCTTGTGTCTGCTCTAACTGTTCTTCTGAGCATTTGGCTTATGAACAAATGTAAAATTTGATGTAACTATAAGCATTAGCTAGAAAAGATCTTAGGATGCACTAGGTGTGCTATTCATGACAAGATAACAGGGCTCATAAAGGTGACACCAATATTGACCAAGATCTGTAGGTAGTTGATTCATTAAAAAAATAACTTGGATTTCTTTTTCCTTTTTAGACCTTTTTCTTCTCAGCCATGGGTGCATCATTAACTTGTATCTTTTCATTTTTGATAGCATTCTTAATCATTTCACAAGAGGCCACTATATCAGCAAAATTCCTTGTGGCACTTCCCACATGTTTATCAAAGAATGGATTTAATAAGGTATTCAAAAATAGAGATAATATCTCTTTTTCTAGCAAAGGTAGCTATACCTGGGCTGCTATATCCCTCTATCTTTGGGCATACTATGTGAATGTTTCTATTAATTTCTTCTCCATATTCTGAAGAAAAAATTGGTCAGCTACCCAATTTGAAATATGCTGGTATTGAAGAAAAGCATTAGCTAAGTCTTTCCAACGTTGAACTTGACTCATATTCAAATCATGATACTATCTTAATGCTGACCCTAACAAGCTTTCTTAAAAACATTACATAAGAAGCTTGTCATTATATGTATGCCTAGTCATTTTTTATATACATTTTGATGTTGGTCTGTGAAGAAGTAGTGCCATGGAACTTTTCAAAGTTTGGCATTCTAAACTTAGGAGGGAGATTAGATCTGGTACCAAACTTAACTCATCTACATCGACATTATCAAAATCCCTAACTCCTTTTACTGCTTTAAGCTTTTTTTCAAGGAGTTAGTACTTTTCTTTACTGTACTCGAGTTTGACGTATTTTCAAGTCTTGAGCTTGAGACTTCCTTGCTCCATGAGCCTAACAACATTTGCACCCATTTGATTGTTCAAAGTAGTATCCGATCTAACACTTGTTTCCCTTGTTAACCATTAGGGTCAACAAGAGTATGTACTATGGGACTAGCTCCTATAGGTTAAGTTCCTTGAAGAGATTACCCCTCTCATCGGATAAGTTGGCAACAGTATTAGAAGGATTCTCTTAGTTTCTTGGATTCTCATTCTCTGACTCTTTTTCTCTAGCCATCATTTCTTTTGGCAACTTAGAAATTAATGCTTGCATCTCCTTTTGTCATTTCATTATAGTCTCAAAGGCTTCTCGATTATTTTCTTCCATCTTGTGTAACTGTACTAAGAATTCATCTACCATGTTCAGTGATGTTTGATTATGCTGACACTCCTAGGTTATAAGAAATAAATTTCTTTAGAGAACTCATAAATCTGAGTGAACCTTTATTTTACCCTCTTATCTTTATAAAGTGCACGCCATGAATGCATGTATGAATGCACATAAACAAATGGGTGCAAGGATGAAATTAATGTAATGTGAAAGAAAAAATGTGTGTGAACAAATACATACAAAGGGCCTATCATCAAATAGACTATCCTAAAATACAATTAAGACCTTCTGGTGGCTTAAGGAAAAATGATTAATGTTATTGTAGAAGACCAATATCAGTTCATCATTGTCGTATGTATTTATTATTGTACATAATATACAAAGAAGAGTAATAAAAAAATAAGAAATAAACTAGCCCAGATAAATAAAAAAAAGTTAATATGAGGATAAATAAAGGCTGCCCCAAGTAAATTTATTAAGGCGCTAAGACTCTTATTGGGGCAAATAAGGCCTTGTTACTGGTGATGATATTTGAACATCATCGCCTGACCTACATGTCTACACTATGTAGTTAAAGCCGCATATATGACTTGCAAGGCAAAAAAAGCAATTAGATTTATAGTGATGATGTTCGTTCATCATCACTTAACATCTAAATTAAAACAATGACATACTTTCTAAGGTGTAACAAAGGTCTTACCATGAATGATGATGTTCAATTATCATCACATGATTTACATGCTCAGAACATAAAATAAAAAGAAAAGGGTAAGAAGTGTTCCCCCAGGTGTACCTAATTCGGTACCCTCTAAAATCCAGTATGGCTCTAACAAGGTGATGCCCCTACAGTTCATTGCATGAAATTCACATTAAACATCAAATAGGTTCTCGAATTACTCCTCGGTTCATAAAAAACTAATGAGGTACCCTAATCCTTACCCATTACAAGTTTATGTTGGAAAGGGTTTAACTTAAGTGAAAGCATCTTCCATGCCCGTAACGAGGTCAACACCTTGGGAAGGCATAAGAATTTACACTTGGTAGGCTTTTTACTAGCCCAGATAGAGGCTAACACCTTAGAAGATAGCTATTTTGCCCCTCCTAAAATATTGGGTACTTATGTCCTCTCTATATACCTAGAGGAAAATCTAATGCACATAAACATCCACAGTGTGTGTAGAGGAATAACTTACCTTTTATGACATGACATTTTCAAAAATAATAAAAACCCTATCCTAAATGCCCCATAAAAAAAATGCTACACAAGGAACAAAAGGGTTAGTGAAAAATATGAACAATATATATAGGAATTTCCATATAAATCAAAAATAGAATGAAATTTTTCTAAAAATACAGGGAATTATAGTTAAATACCTATTAAAACTGAATTAATCAAAATTTAGTTAACACATAATTAATTTTAGGCCTGACTTTCTAATGTGTCCCTAGTGGAGTTGCCAACCTGTCTTAACATGGCCTGGATACGAATCGTAACTAGCCGACTACAAATGGTGGATGTACCCCTTATCCCTATACATATCTATATACCATTATTTCTTCTTTCAATGTAAGGGCCATATTGTTATTTTTTTCTTAATATAATTATTATTGTTTTTCATGTCAGGGGACTGGGTTATTACAATGAATCGCTTGCTCGATTTAACTCTGAATAGTCATTACAAAATGACTATTTACTTTTAGAGTCGCCACCGATCTATTTTGGACAAATGAGATTGGTCACCTATCAGAGTTCATATTTTGAGGGTTATGAAACCCATAAAAATAAACTCCAAAGTCTGCAATTATACTGAAGATCACGTGAAAGGTCTAAGAGTTGGTTACAATCACAAATATGGATCAACCTTCTCGTGATGCTCGGTAACCTGTACCTATTAATGATGTGTTAACAAAAATTTTGATTTTTATTCAATTTTAATATTTGATATTTAATTATAATTCCTATATTTAAAAATAAAATTCTATAAAACAAATTTATTATTTTGAATGAGAAAATTAGGTTTTTAATATTTTTGAAAGAGAAAATATCTTCTACACCCTTCTAGAGAATTAGAAGAACACAAAGGTTTTTGTCATTCTCTTTCATACACTTTGGAGAGCCAGTGGAATATTAAAGTTTTTAAAAATCAAAATATATTTTGTGCTCCACTAGAAAACCGAAGGAATACAAAAGGTTTTACCTTTTGAAATTTGAAAATTCTTATTTTTCACTTTAAAAAGGATACCTCATTATTAAAATAATCTATAGAACTTTTCTCATATGATGGGAGAAATTATGCATACTATTTTAACATTGAAGACATTGCCTTGATTTGCAAAAATTTTAATTTTATTAATAATATTAATAATAATATAAATAAAATAAAAATCATCCTAAGACTCAGTTTAGACGAAAAGTACTATACTTGAATCTAATGGTCGAAATGACCAACATATCTTTAAAGTACACCTTTGACGTAAAAGTATCTCGGTGATCATAAAGGACATGATTCTAAAATAAATTAATTCAATATCTCTAAGGTGTACCTTCGACATATAAGTGTCCTGATACCCTAAAAGATTCTAAAACTTTATAGACAAATGAACCTTTCTCATTGTACACCTTCAACATATAAGTATCCTAGTGATCATATAGAACTTGGTTCTAACATAAATTACTAAAATGTCCCTAAGGTGTACCTTTAACGTAGAAGTATCATGGTAAGCCTAAAGGACTCGATAACTTTATAAAACATGAATCCCTATTATGCACCTTTGACATATATGTATCTTGGTGACCATAAAGGTTATGATTCTGGGGAAAATTACTATAATACTTCTAAGGTGTACCTTTGATCTATAAGTACCCTGGTAACCTAAAAGACTCAAAAATGGAATGAAATGACAGTTATACCTTACATGGGTAATTTAAACACCAACAATGACCTAAAATGCAAAATTGCTAATGGGCTTCTAAAATTTTCAAAATTGCATGTCGTACCCTACTGGAAAATAGAAAGAAAACAAAAAGGTTTTAATAATTTCTGCACCCATAAAGAAGACCATAGGAATGTTATAAATATTTTTAAAATGTCAAAAATATTTTATTAACTCTAAAATGCAAGATTTTCTAAATAATCCTTGAACTTTGCAAACTTTGATACTTCATGGCAAAAAAATGCTAGTACAAATTTTTCCTTGAATATTTCTAATTTTTCAGAGTGAGTATCGATATAAATATTGCACGAGTATCAGTAAAAATATATGAAGGTCAACTTCACAAATTTTATAAAAAATTCTCAAAAAATTCCTAAAAATGAAAAATTTGACCTGATAACATCTGAAAAATAAATTTCAAAATTTCACAAGTATAAAATTAGAAACTAATTTCTTAATTTGGTATTCATTTTTTTGTTCGAGATTTGTTCTCTATGACTTTTAAAATGGCACTAATTTTGGCACATGCACGTGCAATTATTTATGCAGGAATAAAAAGGTCTTGAAAACATCAAGTCCACCTTAATATGTCAACCTTTATTAAGCGGCCACTAAATTCTTGATCTCTGATATTTTTGGATCATCAGGGAAGAGGTCGGGATAAAATTAGGTGTCTACAGTATAGAGTTACAAAATCAAAAACTAAATTCCAAGGTCTACATGGCCTAAAGATTTAACGGTTGCATTCGAAAGTTAACTATGCATGGGGAAGGATTAACACATGTACAACGCCCTAAGTTAATACCATCTAGCCATGTTTTATATTGATTTTGGTTTCTTTGATTTTGACTTGTCATTATTTTTGATATAATCCCTTTTTATGCATGAATTTGTATAAAGTAATAAATCTAGGTTTTAAATGAAAATTTTAATCTCATATGCGTCCTGTAGAGGTAGGAAACATAAAGATTTTTCAAGAAAATGATCTTTGGATTTAATTTTAAAAATTGGATATTTCGTGTCAAGCACTAGATGGACAATGACATGAAACATTGCCTTTGTGATATTTGAAAAACAATTTGGTAATATGCATGCAAAATAAACACCATGAGGAGAAAAGTAAGATATAGGAAAAACAAAATAATATTGCATAAAATAAATCACCAAAAAAAGAAAGAAAGGAAAAGGGTCAATCGAGATTGTCTCATAATTATCATCAGTTATTTAGAAATAACCAAGTTAACAAATTTTTAGATACGTTTGGATTCAGTTGTTTATCGAAGAGTGAAAAGTGGATTTACATTTTTAAAAATATGAAAAAATTTAGGAAAAAGAAAATTTGATTTTTAACGATTTTTGAAAAACAAGGTTAAAAGGCTTAACTTGACACGTATTTGATAATTTCTTGACAAGATGGCATTTTTGGTGTTTCTTGACAAAATCAATGATTTTTTATTTTAAGAATGGGAATCGATAAAAATAGAGGTAATAAAATTTTTTAAAAAAATGCTTGTACCTTGATCCAAGCTAAAAGGGGTTAACATATGTTTTGAGACTCGACAGGATTGATTGAACTCATTTCGAGGCATTATCATGCCTTAGAGAAAGAATCAAGTAATATTGATTAATGCAAAAAATAAAGGAAGCATTGCACTATTACCCTTTCTGATTTTATTCTGGACTAATTCAAAGGTTCTAGTGGTTAGCTGAGGTACCATTGGAAAAGTAACTCAATAAGGATTACTATGAAAATGTCCCAAAAATCCCAAAAAATTGCTTTCTAGGAGGAATTAGTTTTTAAGTTAGGTTTGATTCAGTAATAGCAACATGCACAGGGAAAAAGATGTGATGAACTTTGAGAAATCATTTCGGACACATTGGGAATAATTAAATCACGAATGATACCTTTTCGAAAAAAATTTCATGTGATTTTTAGGAAAATTATTCAAAAATTCTAGAAAATTCATTCGAGGGGTCAAAAAGACTTTAATAGAATGTTAATCATTGATTCCAGGGGTTCCAGATAGAGAAAGTTCAAAAAATTATAACTTTCTCATTCAAAATGATCTAAGGGCAAATAAGATATCGTTGGAAAGTTACTTCAATGCCTTTAAAGGAAAACATGCCAAAAAATATCAAAAAGTTGTTTAGGGTTTGGAAATGATTTTTTAAGTCATGATTATAGTTCTACCATGCAAAACAGGGGAATTTTCATTTTTAAGTTTCCTAGAATAAGACTCATCACGGACATTTGAATGTCTGTGACAAAAGAGGGTCAGTGATAGTAGCTTCATAAGCTTATTTTTATAATCCAGGAGTAGTTTGAGACATGTAATAGCTTGTTAACCATGTTACAAACAAAAGGCACTATACACAAGATCATGGTATATTTTTGAAAATCAAAAGACATTTTGTTTTTGAAAATCATACTATCTAGCCTTATTTAACCTTGAATCCAAACATGGAGAGCTTGATTTGTCCCCAAGATTGGAAGACTAAATGATGAAAACAAGACATCCATATTAATCTTTATTTATTGAAGTCAACATGGACTTAACTTGGGGGCTTTGAAAAAGCAAATTTTAGCATAAGAACAAGACATCAAGCAAGCATTTATTAATCAAGTAGGACATTTAAACATTGCATCAAATGGTAAAAACATGCTAGAACATCAATAAGACACCATTTTTGTCAAAGAAATATGTTAAAATGTAAAAAAAAAAAAAAAAACATCAATGCTGCATGACCATACTAGAATATGTCATGGAGACATAAAACAATGATATAGGCATATGAGAAAATGTTTCATTGACATGAACATATGCTAGAAATTTCATGATAGCATAAAGACAAGATTTTCAGGAAAAAAATGCATAAACATACCAAAATATGTTTACGGAGGCTTAAAACATGATATGAACATAGAGAAAAATGTTTCCATGAAGTGAGCATGTGCTAGAAATTTCATAATAGCATAAAGACATAACTTTTAAGAATTATTGAATGACAAAATAAAAAATTTATGAACAAGACATCAAGGAAAATGAATGGAGCTTACAAGAGGTCATGGTTGCATAAAAAGTCACTAGCATGACATATAACATGTAGGAGCAATACAATAAAGAGATGAGAAAATATACCAATAAGCTTGGAATCCTAGCTTTCAAAGAAGTTCCAGTGGCTTTCTTAGCTTTTTTCTCGAAAGGTTGAACTTTCTCAAATAAAAATATTGCCTTTTAAGCTCTTAATTACTTGTTATGAGTTAGCAAGAAGAATAACAAGTAAAATGGCTTGAAAAATGGTGTTTTAGAGGTGTTGCTTAAGGCTAGTATTGAAGGTTACAAGAATAAAGATGTTTTGAGGTTTAAGATGGCTAGTTTATGTATATAGAGAATATAAAAACTGAATGTAGAAATATCCTTCAGCTGAAGCCAACATTCTTTTATAAAGACATATGAATAGAGAAGACAAAATGGAAAAAGCAAGATTAATTTGGAACTGATGCATGTACCTCATATGAAGGTAAGGTACTATGCTTAACTGCTACTTAATTCCATTTGTTTGATTAGCAAAAACAGTGGATCCAAGCCACTTTATGTTGTTAAGCCATGAGAAACATCAAAACTACTCTTAAAAAGTTGAATTAAGTGATGAAAATGTCCCATGCAATGGCTATTTGGGCCACAAAAATTGAATCAAACCCAATCACAAGTCTAGTGTTGAGGCCTAGTTTGAATTTGGATGATTTTTGGTGCCAAAAATATGGCTAAATTGGAATTTTGGATCAATAGTGAAAAAATTGAAAAATACCATAAACTAGGAAAGTTGCCTCGATGTATCAGTATATTGAAGAATGTATCAATACATTGGGCAATTTTACCCAAAATGTATCGACACAATGGGCAATTTTACCTAAAATTTATCGACACATTGGTGAATTATTTGATACATTTAGGCTTGTATCAATACATTCACTTATGTGTCGATACATTTTAGCCAAAAATCATGATTTCACTACTGTCAAGCCTTGTATTTATACAAAAAGCTAATGTATCAATACATTAAGCAAATGTATTAGTGCATTGATCCTTTATATCGATACATCTTGCAAATTTTGAATTTTTAATGACATGGAGGCACTTTGTCAACATATGAAAACCATGTATTGATACATACATGCAAAAGTTAATTTTACGTATCTTTAGTCCTCCAATGACCTTACCTTAGCTAGGAATACTAAGGGACTTATCCATGCTTGTCCAAATAGCTTCAATAATCCCTCAAATAATGACCTTTGATGCCTTAGATGTTAGTCTAAACAAAATGGTTATTTTCACAATATGAACATAAAGTAAATATAATATTAATAGAAATAAAGTAAACTTAATAACATAATCATAAAATGATAAGAACATAAAAGTGAGATTATTTGCTTAAGGTTTGGCCACTAAAAAAGTTTAAAAAAACCTTAACTCAAACCATCACTTGAGTGAAACTCAGGATCATCAAGCTTTAAATGAAATAAAAACATAATGGTATTAAAATATAATAAAAATTAAATATAAACATAACATAGTTTAAAAACCATGAATAGCTCAAAGTTTGACCACTAAAAAGGTTTGGAAAATCTTAGCTCAAACATACTTTAAGTATAACTTATAATAGCTTAGAATTTCATACCAAAATAAATATTAAAATAAGAAAATTAAAATAAGCATAATTTAAACAAATTAAACAACAAGAACATAAAGTAAAACATTTTGCTCAAAGTTTGGTCCCCAAAAAGGTTTATACAACCTTGGCTCAAAAATCAGCTAAGTATAAAACCTATGATCATCAAACTTAATCGATAACAAAAAATAATAAAAGAACAATGGAAGTAAAAACAACATAAAATGAAACCATAATCTTAATAACAAAGATAACAAGAAAATGATACAAAGTAATTTACTTAAGTTTGGCATCAAAATGGTTGATACGACCTTGCCTTAAATAATCTCGCAAGCTTGAAGCCTAGGATCATCAAGTTTTTATAAAGAGAAAAAAAAAAGAAAATAAACTCTACAACTTAAGAAACGAAACAAAGATAAAATTTTGGAAAGAACAAGAGATGGAGATGGAGATAGAGATAATAAGTAGCAGAATAAGAAAGAAAAGGTAGTGATCTACCTTAGTACTTTTTCTTTTTCATTTTTTGTTTTTTCTCTCTTTTTTTAAAGCTTTCAAGAAAATTAGTGTCTAAACCTTCTTGGTGAGTGGAAAAAAGATAAGAATGCCCTGAAATTCAAGCTTGGAGTCACTTTTGTGGGAAAATAATTGTCATCCTATTTTATTTTTTTCCTTCCAAAATTTATTTTCTTCTTGGTTAACCTCCAATGCCTCGTCATATTTTCTTGTAAGCTATCACCTAGCTTCTTAGATGTCATCATTATGACTTACTTATCCTTTTTAGGGTAGGATGATCACTTAATCAATTCCATGTCATGCCATGATCATGTATGCATGAAAGAAATAAATAAGCTTCCAAGAAATTTATTTAATCAATTCCATGCATGTAAAATACAATAACCCTCCCCTATACTTTAGAAGGTTGAAATTAAATCCAATGGTTTAAAGAGTCAAAAATTAATCTAATGGTCAGCAACATATTTAAAAATTCAACCTTAATCCTAACTGGTTGGAAACAAGTTTGAAAAGTTCATATTAATGTGGTTAGAAAATCCACTCACATGTAAAAGGAATTCTCGTGTAAAAAATCTAACTTAAAAAATGCTTAGATATAAAATTTCAATCAAAATTCTATATTTGAAAAGTAATTACGAAGTCTAACTTAAAAAATCATATGCAAAAGTTTAATAAAAATTCTATGTTTGAAAAATTTAATAAAAATTCAATGTGTGAGAGTTAATTAAAAAATGTACATGCAAAAGTTTAATTAAAGGATTAATAGAAAATTCTTTGTATTAAAGTTTAATTAAAATTTCTATACATTATGTGAAAATCTAATTAAAAATTCTGGGAGTAAAAGTTAAATTAAAAATTCTATATACAAATAGTCCAATTGAAAACTCTATGTGCAAAAAGTTTGATTTAAAATTTTATTTGTGAAAAGTTCAATTGAAAAATCCATATGGAAGAGTTTTATTAAAAATTCTATGAGTAAAAAGTTTGTTTAAAATTTAACATGAAAAAGTTTAATTAAAGGCTATATTAAAAAATCTACATGTGAAAGGTTAATAAAAGATTTCTCATGACAAATAGTTGGGCCTTAAACTTTTCTAACCAATTTGTTTAAAAATTGACTTATTCCAACCAATTTTGACTAACATTAACTATTTTGGGTTTTAAACAATTTTCCTTGATTTTAACTTTTCCAATGAATTTTGGCTTGATTATGACTGTTTAGCTTGTTTGAATAAGTTTGATCGATTTAATCTGGCTTGACAAAATTTGACCTAGGTTTATTTTGAACCTTTCATCTAATTCACGACTCATTTAGACTTTGGAATTCTTTAAGATTTTGGAAAGTTTTCATTCTTAGAAAAAGGGATTAAGGATCAAGCACAATTTATTCAAGGATACTCAATCAAAATTGGGTGTCTATAGCTACCTCTTTGGCCACTATTAAGAATCAGAAATACGTCAAGGATTACAAATGCAATTTTCTCTAAGTGAAGTGTTTTTGCTTATGTTATTCTTTTTCTTTGTTTTAAAGTGTAATTTTGCTAGACTTGTTTTGAACCAGCTATTTTGGATTAAAAGCTATTTTGGTTTAAAATACTAACTTTGCTAGGCTTGTCTTAAACTTAGCTATATTAGAATTAAAAACTCATTAACTTTGCTAGGCTTGTCTTGAATAGGTTATATTGGACTTATTCACCTAGGTGTCGATTTCACTAGACTTAAACTTGCCAGCTATGTCTTGTGCTTTCTCATCTTGAACTTGTTTTGAGACAACTATATCTTCAGCTTTCTTATCTAAGTGCCAATTTCGTCAATTTCACTAGATGTGTTCTAAACTAGTTGCATCTTGGGTTTCCACATCTAAATGCTAGTTTCACTGAGCTTGTCTTGAGCTAGTTATATCTTAGGCTTTCACATCTAAGTGCCAGTTTCATTAAACTTGAATTAACTCAGCTATATTTTTGGCTTTCTTATCTAAGTACCAATTTTAGTAGACTTGTCTTAAGCCAATTAAGTTAGATTAAAAGGGAAAAAAGTAAATCTAACTTTGCTAGGCTTATCTTAAGCCAACTGCATTGGAGCTAAAAAAAAACTTACAAGATCCTTGAAAAAGAACATCTTGCAAATCCTTTTTACCTAAAAGTTGTTAAAGAAAAATGCAGGCACTTGTGAATGAAACAAATGCTTTCTTAAATGATGCCAATGCATATCGAAATGTTAGTTCTTGGTACAAATTCTCATTTTCAAACAAATGCAGCTAAATGATCATGCCATTAATTTGACTAGAAAGTTAAAAATAAAAAGATTAGTGGAAGTTTTGGATGTCACCTCTAAAAATGTAACCACGAAAATCATGGATATCGCCACCCAAGACTTAAATTCTGGATACCTCCACCAAAAGCTTTAGATTGACAAGATCACAATTCCATATTTTGTACACTTTTTATTCTTAGTTTTTGTTCTATTTTCTATCTTTATTGCAGTTACTTCTCAATTTCAAATTTATTTTGGAGAATAAATCAAAACATATCAATGAAAATGTTAATGAGCTTATAATATCATAATAATAAGATGGAAGAAGATATAAGAGTCAAAAAGATCAAATTCTTTAGTAAAAGCTTGATTCTTACACTCTAAGTAACAAACAGATACTTGATTTTTGCATTGATATGTCATGTATCTCATTTTCAAAAAAGAAAAAGAAAAAAATAGAAAAAAAAAAAGAAAAACAAAAAACAAAAATAGGATATGCATGGTGCATTAAAGATCAAGTTATGAATTCATACTGGAATATTATAGATTAAAAATGAAGATATGAGCCAACAAGATGTTATAAACTTGAGTTTTTTTTTTTTTGGTGCTTTACTAGTTTTTTAAGATTATTTGTGATTTCTTTATCATCTTTTCCTTCTATCTATAACCCTATGGCCTTACTACAACAATCAATAAAAACTTCTTAATTCATAGAGTTCTATGTTCTTAATTGTGTAGAATGGATAGACAAGCAAAAATATGGTAAGACTATTTTTTTAAATTGCTTGAGTGTAAACACTTTACCACTACAATATAGAGCAAGATATGGGAGTATCCCATATAAGAAGTTGAGATTAAGTTTGATTGTGCATTATTTTGAATGACGTATGTCATATGAATGTTAGCTTAATGCAAACCATTAAAATTAAAGCCTAATTCTTTATGAAATTCTTTAAGCTATTAACTAGTTTATAAAACTTCTCCAATTATTGTCTTTAATTTATATTGGAAGGATTAAGAGTAATTTTTTTTAGTATATTTAAGTTTTTCTTATGTTTTCAATGTTTGTAGGTTTTGCTCAAGTAAACCCTCATAAGACCAAACTCATCCACGAGGGATACCTAAGGATTTAAAAGCCTGTGTCACATGCTAAATGCCTATCATGATTTCTTATGAAAATGGATTACATTAGATTTTCTTACTTTCATTTATTTTGTTTTCTCGAGGATCAAGAAAAGCTAAGTGTAAGGGTACTTGGTAAGTACATAAATCACACATTTTGTACATTTTCTATTCTTGGTTTTTGTTATGTTTTCTATCTTTATTTTAAATACTTATGTTTGTTTTTCAATTTTAAATTTATTTTGAAGAATGAATCAAAACATATCAATGAAGATGTTAATAAGCTTATAATATCAAAATTCATAAGATAAAACAAGATATTAGAGTAAAAAAAGATCAAATTCTTTGGAAAAAGATTAATTCTTGCACTCCAAATAATAGGTTGATATTCGCCCAAAAAGCATCATTAGTTGGTTAACCAAATTTGCTTTGAAAGTGATATCCTGATTTCTTATTTTAAATAAATTCTCTAACTTAACCTAGGGTTTTTTTTTCAACCACTATAAATAGAAACTTACCTTAACATTCAAAGGGGAGAAAGATTAGAATTAAGAGGAGGCTGAGAACATAAGAAGAACAAAAAGGGAAAAAGAAAAGAACAAGGAAAAGACTAAGAAGAAGAGAAAATTAAAACCAATCATCATGCTTAAGTTTCTTCTTTCTCTCTTTCTGTTCATTTTCTTTTGTTATTGCTTATTTTTCATGAATCTATTATTTAACATATCAAACATGTGTAACTAAGTTTCTTTCTTTAGTTAAAGGTATTGATTTTTAGAATGATTCAATAATTATCTATTGAAATTGCTTATGTTCCCTCATAAAAACAATTTGTAATTCTTATCTTAATTTATTTTGGTGTGCAACTAAATAGACCTTGATAATTATTTATTGCTAGATTAGGATTTCAATATGTAATTGTCATGTTTTCCTATTCATTAATAGTAGTTTGTGATCAATGATAATGGTCAAATTTTTATTGATTATAATGTGGAACATAACCTAGGTTATATAATTCGAGCTTATGCGTTTATTACTTAGATCAACCTATCCTTTTGTATCTTAAAGCTTCTATTAGATTAAATCTAGAGAGCTTATTATAGGTTTTTTAACAGTTAAGGATTAAAAAGAGAGCTTATTCTATTTAATGACAAACTAAGGAAAGATTGGGGTAGCGAAGCTTATTACTATCTTCGATTAGTAATTTTAGGAGATAATTGGAGATAATTTTGATATGATTCATAGTTTATGTTTATAGGTGGCAAATGATTACTTACCCAAACTTTTCATTATTATTGTTACTTATTGGAGATAAAATTTTGTTTTCTTAAACCTTAGTTTTACTTTTATGTTTTTTATTTTATTTACACCTCAATAAAATCAATTTACCTATCAAAGTTTAGTTCATATCTTTTGTAAAGTCTTTTTTGTTTATATGCATCAATAACTTATAAAATGAAAAAAATCTCTATGGATACAATCCTTGCTTACTACTATACACAACAATAATTTAGTGCAAAGATTTAAAAGTTACATTATTTAGTGTATCACGCATATACCATCGAAGACTTGAATATGTATAAAATTTTGGTTATCACCACTAGAAGTTTTGGATATACTGCCAAAGACTTGGATTCTAGATGCCTCCACTAGCATGCCTCGAATAACTCCACTAAGACCTGAATATGTAATATTCTAGTTATCATTTTCGAAAACCTTGGATATGCCACCAAAGACTTGGATTATGGATGCCCCAAAAAAATGTTTTAAGGAAACCACCAAAGGCTTGTAACATTCTCGATATCACCACCATAAATTTTAACAATTCACTTATCAAATGCTTTAGTTTTTGCCATCAAAGATTTTAATCCTAGGCCTCATCAACAACTTCAATTATTACTGTCAAAGGTTTATCAGTTAAATGCTACAATTCCATCAAAGAAGACTTGTTCTAAACAAAAGTCTATAAATTCTTCGATTCCACCATCGAAGTTTATTCTAAACAAAATTTTCTGAATGCTTCAGGTACCCCTATCAAAGACTCATTCTGAACAAAAGTCTTAAATGTCTCCAAATCCACCATTGAAGGCTTGTTCTAAACAAAAGTGTATAAAGCTTTGGATAATACCATTGAAGACTTTGTTCTAAACAAAATTTCTTAAATGTTTTGGATTCCACCAAAAACTTTTTATAGGTGTATGTGATTTATCAATAGATAATGTAACTATAGTGACTAAGCAAGTATAATTATGTAAAGATCCTAGAAATGAAGCCATTGCTCAAAGAAGGCAAGCAGTGCAAATGCATAGATAAATACTAATGTAAGTACTTTTTAAATAGTATATACGCAGATGCACACTAATGCCTATACCTTTAATAATGATGCAAACACAAGTGAAAAGATGCACTCTTAAATGCTTATGAACAATGAAATACTTTATAAAATGTTGCAAATGCTTCACATAATGATGCCCATGCAATTACTCACAAGTAATGCATATGCCAATACCCCAAATGATGCAAATGCTCATTAAGCAAAGCATACAATAATCCAAATGCATGTGAAACGATGCCAATCAAAATATCAACAAATAATGCAAACGCTCATATAACAATGCAAATGTACATAAAACAATGCATATGCCAATTAATGATATCTGGATAATTAAGCACTGATATGTTCGCAAAGGATGTCAAGATTGAAACCTTAGTTGGTTTCATTAGGAATCGATTCATTCTTTAAATTAGAATTTATTTTGAACCCACATGTTGTAGAAAAGATTATTCCTTTTTCGATTCTTTTGCTTGTTCCTTGCCTCAATAGTTTACACAATCTTATAAAAAAATCCATGCCTTAAATTTTCATTTCTTTTTTCTCACTTCCATGGATAAGGTCTTATCTCATTCATTAGAAAAACCCTTGTCTCTTCACATGACATCATGCTGTTATTTTTCTCCAAAATAATTACTTTGTTGAAAAAGTTATTTTATCCCATGTGCTAATCTAGTAAAAACCCTTACATTGAAAGATATTATCCTACAACGTGTTACATTTAAGTTCCTTAAAGATTGATAATCCCTTGCTAAGAAATTTCCTAAATCATAATTTGGCCTTTTCAAAATTGTTTGAAAAGCTTAATGCAAAAAGAGCTTCGGTAGGTCTAAGAAGTTTTATAATAGGTGAAATATGTGTTCCATTGTTCCAAGCTTAAGAATGGATTAGGCCTTATGAAACTCGAATTGCTTTAAAAATACAACAAATTTGATTTTTTTTTAAGTTTCTCAAATGTTAGTACTTTATAGGCACCAAGATTGACCATTATAGATTTAGGATTTGAAAGTCAATTTGGAAAAGTTGTAGGATTTGATTTTCAGAGTCAAGATCTTGGTAATCATACGAGTAACACAAAAAATTCTTTTATTTTGCTCTAGATTGCCCATTTTTTAAGGTTTTCACCCTAAAGCTTCATTCATTCCATTTTTATTTCCTTTTCTTTAGTGCTTCATCATGCTTTTATGAAGCTTAAAAGCATTCCCACAAATTTCCTAGTAATATTCCCATCAGTTACAATAGTCATACTTGAATAAACCTTTCAAGGTACACAATGTAGCCCAAGGTTCAAAGTTTAAAAAGAAAGGGTAAACAAGCTAAAATCATGTGTTTAAGGGTGATTTGATCAATGATCATTATTTCCATGAAGAATTTAATCCTTTTTCTCATCAGAACAATTTAAACTTTTGTTTCCTTATCATTACCTCCTTTATTATTTCCTTCTCTTTTCTTTGTCCTTTTTCCTTTTGTTTGCTTTGTTTTTTTTCTTTTTTCATGATGAAGGGAATTCAAGATTTTTAAAACTTAACTCAACTTGCATTTGCCATATGATATTAGGCATTTCTACCATTGTAGAAAGGCATATTTTCTATCTCATGTTTCCTAGTGCATAGGATGATGCTTCATTAGAGTTTATGGAAAGAACTAATTTATTAGGTTTAAAAGGGAAAGCAAAGGGAATAACTTTCTATATCTTTAGAGAGATAATGAAAGATAGTCATTTATTACCTTAAACATAACTATTTAAGCTGAAGGGTGATTCCTGGGATAAATTTTTTTTTCTTTTGAAACATTTTGAACATCTTAATCAAGTAATGTTGCATTCAATTTTCATTTTCCTTTTTCCCTTTTTTCCTTTTTGTTTCCCCAAAAATTCATGAATTAATTCTCCTTCAGTCCATATTTATAAGTATGCTTTTTTAACTCATAACCAATGAGAATAACATAATGTTGAGATTCCCATGTCTTATCTTTCAAGATTTGCTTTGAGATAGCTATTTTTGGTCTCAGTTTACTTGAAATGACAAGAAAAGTATACAACTCAAGAGGTTTTGTTTATGACACAAGATGATCTTGTTTGGTCATTATGCTTTAAAAGGTGAATCACGAGTTTTATAGGAAATGATCGAAAAAAACTCAAATTTTTGTGGTTGCTAAAAAGAATTCGATGGTTCTAGTATAATCTTGATATTTATTAAATTACCATGATCTAGATCCATAAAATAATATTTCATATACTAGATTTTTGAATGAGTTTAAAAATTTTAAAATGTTGATAACATTGTTCATTGCCTATGCCAGAATTTAGATAAGAAATTATTTTCCTTAAAGCATTAATTACTTATGATCTAAGCATGAAAAACTTGCAAGAGAAGTGTAAGGGTATTATACCATTTCTAGCAACGATCATTGATATTCCTAGACCCTATCATTTCTTTAAAAATTCCATACATTTTTAAAAAATATACATGTTAAAAAGGATTCCAATATTTGTTCTACAAATATCAAAATTCAAAACAATTAATTTCAAAAAAGATGTCAATTATAAGGCAAATATTTTCATCATAAAGTATCTCGTTCATCAACTATTCATGCTTTTCCTATTGGCTTCTTATCGTTTTCTCTTTGGATTTTTTTTGGATTCTTTCTATTCTTTCCAACTATTGTTTTTTTCATGATCATCACTAATCTCGATACCTTTTATTTGAAAAATTAACCTCAAAAAAGTAAGCTTTCATTTTAACCCTCCAAATTCATGAAATGCATGCTATCGATGATGCATGATTGCATACAAGTGAGTGCAATGATGATGTTAATGTAATGTATGAAAGAATAGAAGTAACAACAACAATTTGATAATATATATATATATATATATATAAGAAACTTATTGTCACCCTAGAACTTGCCCCAACAATTCTCAAGCTCTTATTAAGGCATCATGATGCCTTCAGAGAAAAAATCTAACTTATTGAAAGTAATATGATATCTATTCAGCATTGTCTCATTGATGCATTTTATGATGATAGTGTAATGCATGAAGAAGAAAAAAAAAGATAAATTGTAAAGAAATCAAAGTAATAAAAGAACCAGTGTAAACAAATAAAGTTTATGTCTAAGATTTTATTAAGGCATCATGATGCCATTTAAGGCAAAATAATAATCTCAGTATACGCGATGAAGTTTGTATATCATTGCTTGATTTACAAGATTTGATCATAAAATAAAGGCAACATGACCCTTTGAAAAAATGATCTTATTACGAGTGATGTGTATGTACATCATCACTTGATTTACATGTTTAGATCATAAAATAGAGAGCAAAAGGTAAAAAGTGTTCTTTCATGAATAGCCAACTTCAATTACTTTTCATAAAGTTTCGACATGGCTTCACCTAGGTTGGCCACTATAGTTCACTATATGGCATTTGGGTTTATGTAAACAAGTCCTTACACTGCTTCTTACTGTTATCTAGAAAAAACTAGTAAGGTGCGTTAATCCTTGCCCACCATAGGTCTCTAATGGAAAAGGGTTTAATTTGGGTGTAATATTTTCCAGTCCTATGCAGAGGTTAACATCTCATGAAAACATAAGTAATTGACATCCAAAGAGTTTTTCACTAGCCCATGAAGAGTTTAACACCTCATGAGGGCAAAGCTACTTCATCCTTTCCTAAAATATTGGAATACCTATGCTTTCTCTAGCAACCTGGTAAAGGGACTAATGTATGTGCATTTGTATGACATGTAAAGGGTAACAAACAAACCTTTTGTGACCTATTCTACAATCTTTATTTTTCATGTCCCAAATAAAAACAAAATCACAATAAGAAATTAATTAGCATGAAAATAATTATTAAAATGATAATGATATGAACAAAATTTAAAGAACAACAAATTTAAAATTAAATACCGAATATAAAACCAATTAATCAAGAAATTGATAACACGTGATTGATTCTAGGCTTAACTTTTAAATGTCCTAGGTGCATGAACTTAATAATTAATGTTTGGGGTTTGCACTACCATCACAAAATGACTGAGCAAAGGAGTTGCCACCAATCTTTTTGGGCTAGTTATGATTGGCCACCTATTTGACCAATTCATCTCGATTTTGACCTTTCCAATCAATTTTGGCTTGAGTAGGATTGTTTAGCTTTTTGACAATATTTGACCAGTTTGACTCGAGTTGATCCTTAAGTGTTTCATCTAATTCTTGACCTATTTGGACTTTAGAATTCTTTTAGGATTTTTGGAAGTTTTGATTCTCAAAAAAGCGGTTAAGAATCAAGCATAGTTCATTCAAAGGGGTTTAGACAAATTAAGTTTCTAAAATTGTGCATGCTAAACACAACCTATAGACACCTCATTTTGTCCAGGCTGATTTCTGGCATCTTAGGAATTAGGTAAAAGATGATAAAAGTAGAAAATAGAAATAAAAGTCGAGGGATGACTGTCAGGTGCAGTGTTGCCAAGCACTATTAGGCGACATGGCACCAGGTAGAAAAAATTTTTGGGGAAGGTTTGAAATACCTATGGGCCGTATTAAAGAAAAATATAAAAATGAGGCATTAAAGGCCACTTTTCATGGTGTCACCAAGGTCATTCAAATGAATACATGAATCAATTTCCCATTATTTATGACCAACTTGAGGTAAATCGGAAAGCCACAGGTATGTAAAAGTTATATTGAGGTGAAGTATTGATACGAGGCCTTTACAATGTAAAAAACATGGATTTTCACATGTAATATCAATACAATAGGGTTTGGTATCGATACCTGGCATGTTTGTATCGATACAGACCTTGGCAGTAGCTAAAGTAATTTTTGATGAAATGTATCGATACAAGTACATGGAGTATCGATACAGGCCTCTAAGTTTCGAGACTGAAAATAATTTTTGCTCTCAGTATCGATACTCAGGGGTAAAAGTTGCCTTGTCTATCAATACAACATGTTTTGTATCGATACAATAAGGCATTTTGCCCAGTTTAAGCCACTTTTTAGCCTTCAAAAACCTAATTTAAACATGTTTTTGCACTAAAGAACTATCATAAATCATTGCAAACCTTAACTATGGGCTCATTAATGCATTCAAACAAATTTTTGGAGCCCAAACAATCAATGACAAAGGTCATTTTCATAAGATATATGGCTGTAAGAGGGTATGGCAGGTATATCTCCAGTTGTAGGCTATTATAGCCTTTCTGACTCCTTGCTCAGCATGGCTGAACCAATAAGAAGAGAGTTGGCTGAACATGGTAGCTGGAGATATTCCCTGGTCCAGGAAAGAAAAATAAAAAATGCCCTTAGCTTGCCTCCCAAAGGCATTGGCTGTGCATTAGATTAAAAGAGGGACTTTTCAAATATGAAAAGGTCTCAACCAGGTATTTTAAAAAAAAAAAAACTTTCAGCTATGAAAAAGCTCTCTAACAATCTTAGAAAACTCTTCATCTATCACAAATCCTCCAGCCACTCTAGCTTCAAAAACTTATAAAAAACACTATGTCATTGCCTTTCACCCTCAACCAACCTTTATTCCCATTGCTCCCTCAAACCACCATCAGAACACCTTAAAAAACTCAACCTTTCACATATTTTCATCCTCAAAACACCCTATAAGCAACCCAATTACCAAAAAGCTCATTTCCTTCACCCTTTTCTTGCTAAACCATAGCAAAAAGAGGGAAGAAACTGAGCCTAAAGTTACTACTTTAAAAAAGAAAGAAACTTTAAGCTTTTGCTGGTATTTTTTTTACTTTACTCCATATATTTTTTGTTTTGATCATTCATTTCATTTTAGTGAGCCTTTCATGCTGCTTAACCCTCCCAATAGTCTTATGCATCTTTGTTGCCTTAGTTGTAGTAGTCCTAGGATCTTAATGACCTTTTTGACACCTTGATGTTGTTGGATATATATACTCACCGTACTTCATTTTCATCATCATGCAGCCTCTATTCATGCATCTTTTGCCATGGTCCTTCCATATTCACATATCTATTTCATATTTAAATGATCACCTTAATATGTCTTAGGTATGTTCAAATATTTTCCTGTGTTTTAAGAAGGCTTATGAAATAAAAATGCTGTCTTGACAACTCCAACATCCATTCCTTTATCTAAACATGTTTATATCATCTTCATGCACCTTATTTGTCATCTTGCATTTATGTCACCTATTTCCATGTTAAAATGTCATCTTTGTGTGTTTGCATGTTTAATCCACATTTATCTTTATATGTGTTGTATTTTGTTCATGACATCTCCATTAAAATGCTTGCTTGTTTCTAAAAAAAACTAATTTTTAGAAACATCCCTAAGTTAGGTTCATGGTACCTCCAATAGATGAAGAATAGCAAGGACTTAATGTTTTCATCAAATTGGTCTCTCAATCTTGGAGGCAAATCAAATCTTTAGCTCTAGATTCATGGTGAAATAAATTCATTTTTCAAAAAAAAAAAATCCTTTTTTAGTATTAATCCTTGATCTTGAGTCTCGTGTTCCTTTTTATGACATGCTCAATAGGTTATTCCATCATCCCAAACTACTTTGAGATTATGGAATAAACTTGTGAAGCCCATGTTACTTTATGTTGTGGACGTTCAAATGTCCTAGACCCCAGTCTATCTTTGAAAAACCTAAAATATCAAATAATCCCCCTATTTTTGCTTTGGCAGCACTATAGTCCAAATTTGAAAAATCATTTTTTAACCATAAAATATATGCCTTTGATTTTTCTAATATTTTCCTTTTAAAAGGCTTCAAATTACCTTTCTAATGGTGTCTTATTTGCCCTCGGATCATCTTGGACGTAGGAGTTATGATTTTTTGAACCTTTACTGTCCAAAACCCTTGGAACCAACATGTAACATTCTGTTTGGGCCATTTTGACCTATCAGATGATTTTTAAAAAATTCCAAAATATTTTTCCCAAAAAGTTCACAAAATTTCTTTTTTGGAAAGGTATTATCTATGATCTAACAATCCCAGATAAGCTTAGAATGATTTTTCAAAATCCATCATGCCCTTTTAATTATCATGCTGCCAGTGCTAAGATGAACCCAACTTTAAAAATTAATTCCGCTTAGAAAATGATTTTCTAGAATTTTTAGAATATTTTTATATTAAACCTTGTTGAGTTACCTTTCCAACGGTACCTCAGCTACCCTTTGAAGTCTTTGGGTGCACCCGAAAATTTCAAAAATGGAGATGATACGATGTTGTCCCTTGTTTTCAACTTAATTCCAAAGTCCACTTTTATCGAGACATTCGAATGTCTCAAAATGTTCCAGTTGATTCCTTCCACAACATCAACCCCTTTTGACTTGAATCAAGATTGAAATGCAAAAAAAAAAAAAGGATTTCATATTAAAGTTTTCGCTAGTGGAGATACTCCAACTTTATTTCTCCAAAGGGGATACTCCAACACTTTTTTTTAATTAAAAAACTCAAAATTTCTCATTGTTTCCAAATTTTTTTCAAACTTTGGGGATACTCCAATCCTACTACTTAAAGAGGATACTTCAACTCTATTTTTTCATTAAAAATTCAAATTCTCACTTTAATCTTAACTACTTTCATAACTCTATTTTAGGGAGACTCCAACCTTACCTCTCTGAGGGGAGACTCCAACCCTGCTTTTACCTCCAAAACTTAAAAATTTCTCTTTCGGATGCCTCAAATTTTTTTGATAAAAATCATCTTTTCTTTTCAAATTATAATCGAATCCAAACCGATCTCTAGAATTGTCATATCGGTTATTCTTCAATAATCGAAGACAATTATGAGGTACATTTCGATCGCCCCTCCTTTTTACATTCTTTTGTTTGCGATTGCTTGTTTATCATATTATTATATTTCTTATTTTTTGCCTTACTAACTTGTTTCCTTTTGTAGTGACTATTGTGCATCCATATTTAAAATTTGTTTCCCAATAAAATTTACAAGGCGATGTTTCGTGTTGGTATCTCTCCAGTGCTTAACACAAAACATCCAATTTTTTAAAATCTAATTCGGACATCGTTTTCACAAAAAATCCTTATGTTTCTCACATCTTCGAGGTGCATAGGTGTTCTAATTTTCTTTAAAAAAACCTGGATTTCCATTTTCCAAAACTTCATGGATTAAAAAGGATTATATCTAAATAGAGACCAAATGGAACTGATTTAATCGAGACCAAAGTGAGACATAGTAGTGGGTATTGATTTCGGGGGTCACGGAGAGGTTTATGCCTTCTTTTGCGTAACCAACTCCCAAACCCAACCATTGAATCTCTAGACTTTGTAGACCTCGAAATCAGTGTCTCAAGTTTCATAACTTGTATTATTGTTTTCAATAGGAGTCCGATCTTGCCTAGCCTAAAATAATCTATGGTGAATCCAAGTTTATGGCCACTTAGTGGTGGCCATCAAGGTCTAATTGGATAAGCAACTCATCCGACAGTCCCTATCCCCTTCATATTATCACACCTACTCCAAATCCCAATCAAGGAATAGTTCAAAGGCTCGACCATAACCAACCATCATTTATTTTAAGTCGAGTACGCTATGCCCTTCGGATCATCCAAAGTTTTAAAGGCCAGGCACGTGGCAACATAACCTTTTGACTCTTAGGATGCAATTCATATTCTAATAGTGATGTTTTCGGGTAAACAATGATTGATGAAATTTTTTCCCTAGCAACCTATCAGAAATTTAATGAATTATTTTAACTAAGAAAAATTGCCTTGCTTATTTTTTAAAAATTAAAAATTTTGTTTGTGAATATTTAAACTCATTTATTACAAGTACTTAATTGTTGGATTAATTGATTTAAAAATAGTACATGGAGAACTATAAGAGCTATACAATGGTGTGAATAAGATCATGATATTTTCAAAAATTAAATATTTCATTTTAATGCTCATGTAAGCATTTTATGTTGGATGATTCCTTAGCTTCTTTGGCACACAGTGAAATTTTGTGAATAATTCTTTCACACTAACATTTTGCTTGATTCTTGTAATATCAGCATGTTGAGCTTAACCAGAAAATAGTCTCAAGCATGTTCCTTGGCTACTCGGTGGAGCATGCTTGAAACTATGTTGCAATAATCTCGTCATGCACAAAACATTTAAAAAAAAAAGAGTTTTAAGTGAATATGGTTCAAGAACATGATATAATATGACATAAGAATGAATGTGGCATAAAATGTATAACATGAATTAACCATCAAGAATAAAAACCGTACTTCAGATATGTCTCTTGAAATTCTTCGGTACTTAAAAAAGTAACTGGACATGTTTAGAGATGAACTTGGACCCTAATTGCAATTTAAGTGAAAACACTTTTAAAGAAGATTAAATAAGTGTTGATTTGAAATTCTAAGATGAGTTAAAAAAATCAACCCAAATCACACTTACCTATGCTAGAATGCAGGGACACTTGAAGTAGTGTGAAACTAAAGTTGGTTTAGCCTAAACAAACTTGAAAAAAATGCAAAACCTACAACCTTAGAAAGCTAACTTAATAATCTTTAAATTTAAAGCAAATAAGATAGAAATAAATGCAAATGTTAGGGCAAAAAAATTTCCTTAAATAAACTTGGTCTCCAGATAAAAGGAAACTAAAATAAGGGAGTTGTCAAGTTTAGGTTCAAGGGCTGATTTGGTAGTCTAAGGAAAGTACCAACTTGTGAGGGTCTAAACCAAAGATGAATAAACTAACAATGGTGGCATATGGCAAACCAAATGGTAGTCATAACACAACAAATAGTGGGCTATGATTTTAAGGTAGTGGCATTTGAAAGCAATGCCCTTACAACCAAGTATGCATGATTTAGCCTAAAGACCTCTAACCAAACAAAGGAGTATTTGAATGCTCATCCAAAAACCTTAGAAAGGTGAGGCCATATACCACATTTAAGCCTGTATTTGCATGTCACTTGAAAGCTAAAATAGTGCCACCAAATTTCAACCTTCATGAGTCAAACATGAAGCATTCAAATACTTTATTCATGAAGGCCTAACATCAACTATTATTGAAGTTACATTTAGGCAACATGAAAGGCATTAGAATCCCTTCTATCAAGCCCTTGGTGGCCCCTAAAAGCAATAGCTAAAGTGCCCATTCAATCCATAAATCAACTCTACATGCTTTATTCACAAGGCCACCTGGACTTACACTTTAACCAACCTTGAAAAAACTTTAAACTAAAAAATTATGGCCAAAATCCAGCAAGCATCTAAGAATGACATACTTTGATATTCCCCAAATTTGAATGGTAAGAAAGTAACAAAAACTATGGATAAAGATTAGCTTATTGATTGAGCCAATCTTAGTCTATTCTAGGGTATTTTAAAAACTAGTTTTTTGTGAACTAAGTAAGATTAGCTTTTTAGTGGTCACAGCTTAACAAATCAATTAAGGCATGAAAGCCTTAAGATCATAAAGCTTGTCACCTTGCTTGAGTTAAAAAGCAAGTAAATGAATCATAAAAAAGGTAGCAAACATCACTATGAAAACTAAAAAAAAAAAAAATGCATGAGACTATGCTCCCAATTATCATGCTCGAAATTAGTAGAGGTAACCATCTCTTTTCGAGTTTATATCATTAAGATTATTAAGATAATCAACAATCATTAGCTCAATAAACATCACATGAAAAAAGATACACATGCATGAGAAAATACATTATTATTTCATTTTCTTTTGAAATATATGCCTGGAACATGATTTAAACATGAAAGCAACATCACATACCACGGAATCAATCACAAAGAAGAAAAAAACAAAGAGAGTATAACTTTTGACTTTGATTGCTTTCAATAAGTATCCCATTTTTTTTTTTGTAGAGCTTAAATGAGTTAAATCACATCCTTCATTTCTTTTTCATAGCTCAGATTTTGATTTTTTTATTCTAACATTTTTTTAGTTGTCCAATAAAGCTTACATGCCATTCTTTTCCATTAAATTAAGTTCTTTGACTTATTTCATTCCTTAAACCAAGCCTTGTGAAAATTAGTGCTTCATCTTTTCTAAGTTAAGAGGTATTATACAATAAAAAAAGTATTACGAGGCATTGACAAAATTAGGTGTCTATATGTTTTACTTAAAGAATATTTACTAAGCTTTCTTTATGTGTGATTTTTTATTATGAGTGTCATGCATAAAACAACCATTTATAATAATTGATATCAATATCATGCATATAGAGAAAAATTGGTATTTCTTTTAATAGCAATTGGTGTGTCTTTTTCAATACTCATGATATTTCGACTATTTAGTTAAATGTTTACAAGTGAATACATGAACATCTTGAACTTTTTATTGAATTTCATTGTTTTGATAAGTCATATACAAGAATTTTATTGCTTAATAATTGGTACATATGATTGTGTGTTTCTTTTACTTGAATTGGTATCCCTAGTTTAAAATGTCTTCCTCTTTAATAAACAAAAAGAAAGAGAATTTTTAGACAAAAATTTGCTTTAAATGAAAGAAGAATTAAATGAAAAGCAAATAGAGGAGAATCTTCATAATGTGCCTAATTATTTATATCTTAGGAATATGAATTGTGATGGATATTTTACTTAAATGCTTATGGATATTATGGATGAAAATGTCATTGCTTCTCCTAACAAGGCTGAACAATATGCTATTATTATAAGGGAGTTTTTATTAAAAATTTTAAATTATTCAAGCAGAGTTTTTACAAATAAATTTATTTAAAGCTTTTGCATATCAAAAAGAAGGAGATTGTTAGTCTATTAGCTTTGAATTTATTTTAGTTTCGATATAACAAAACTTTAAGCTTAACTAGCTTTAAAACTAAATGTTCTTAATTTAGTATTTTCCTTTATCATTTTGAAAATACTTTGGAAACTACTAAACTACTTTATACTCTTTAGCTTTCTAAAAAATACATGTTGCTTTATGTATATTTATGTTTAAATCACTTTTCACATAAGTCAGCCTCTTTTTAAAGCCAAAGAAAACATTTTTTTGAAGTAGTTTTAAGCAAGCAATAATCCCGTAATAATATAGGATTAATCCTTTCAAAATAAGAGCTAATCTCATGTTGTAAGACAATAGACGATTGATCCCCTATAGTAAGGGATCACCTTTATGCTGTAATAGTCAAATTTTTAAAATAGAAAATGAGAGTATTGAATCCTTCATGAAAGGATTGATTCCCTAGACGTAAGACTCTTTTCTATCTTAAACCATTCCCAACTATCAGAAATTACTTCCAAGCTGTAATAAGGATTTTCTAACACCTTTGAAAGCAAGAGACACTGGAAGAGAAAGATCATAGCTATACTTTTCATTTATCCATGTTTTCAAGAAGTTTTCTCTATTCTAAGTTAAATCCTTTTAATCTTTCTTGTATTTTTTTATAAAAATGCTATTATATAGTCTCTATTTGCTTTGTAAATCTTGTAGACACTTAGCCTTTTAGTGATTCTCTTTCCTTACATGAACACCATTGTAAAAGGGAGAAGTTACTACTAATCTATTAAAAGCTAAAGAGGCTATATCTTATCCTTGAAAAAATTGCGGAAAAGGTTGCTATCTAAAGCTACATACAAGATAAGGTTTATGAAGGTTATACTTTGTTTCTAAAAGGTAGCAATTCAACTTTGTGAATTAGGAACTTCTTGGCAAGTAATGCTCAAGGAAAAAATCTAGGCATGAGGTTGAACCTCTACAATAAATAGTGTTTGATCTTCCTTTTTTACTTGTTTACTTTGTTTTATTTGCATATTTACTTTCCATTTTCATTATTTTTTTAAATTAATCAATGTCATTTTTTGTGTTTTAATTCCATGATTAAATATTGATAAATCAATTGACCCCATCTTGATTTATACAGCACAAGAGCTAACAAAACCCATAGAATAAACACAATAAAAAACTCAAATAGCAATATTTTTTTAGCTGAACTAGTTTTCAGCATGTGTAACGCACGGGTGTGCAATTATATAATAAAAAATTATACCATAATTAATAAATTTTATATAAGAATTTTGGGCACAAATATTATATTACAATATATTTTAATAAAATAAATACAAAAAATAAATTTTGGACATCAATATGTAGTTATAATAAAGTTTTTTTTTTAAAAAAAAAAAAACTTCTTTACCATATTTCTTTCATTAAAAATAACGAGGCCATGACTTGAATAACAAATAAATAAATAAATAAGAAAATTGTCAACAAAATGAAGTAAAAAATGAGCCTCCATACATATGAAATATTTGATAATCAAATAAGAAAATTATTGGGCAAGAGGACCTTCAAACATTTTTTTTTTTCATTTCCAAACTGAATAATTAATTCATCAAGAAAATTAACACATAACTATCAAATAAT
This sequence comes from Adansonia grandidieri, assembly GCA_038382065.1. NCBI lineage: Eukaryota > Viridiplantae > Streptophyta > Magnoliopsida > Malvales > Malvaceae > Adansonia > Adansonia grandidieri. Next base: position 8,830,716 of record JBBYHK010000022.1, on the reverse strand, counting down.
AAGCAATCAAAAAAGGCCAAAGTCCATAAATAGATCAAAATTGAATCACTTAAAGAGGTCTATACAAAAATAAATAAATAAATAAACTTTTAATGAAAAAAATTCACCATCATTCACCTTTTTTTTTTGGTAATAAATTATATCTTTTTTATTTTGATGTGAAAACTTTACAAAAGAAAAAAGAAAAAAGATTAATTATCTAATAATTTTCAGATAAAAATTTCAAGAACACAAAACCAAAATTGGAATGAAAAGAAAACACAACCTAATAATCAAAATCAATTTTAATATGATAATTTTAACTTGAATAATCTAAAGGAAAATATATTTAAAAAATGTAATACTAAATAAAATAAATGAAAGAACATGTTAAAAAAATAATACTCACAAAGCTAAATTCTTTATTATTTTGTATTGAGAAATGAAAACTATAAATTTATAGTGTACAACCTTGGCCAATGTAGGAAATGAAAACAAAAAACAAAAATTACATAATTTACTCCTATAAATCTGCTGTAAAATCAATAAATTACAGCATTAAAATAAGTAAATTACTGCCCTAGAATCAATATATTAAATCCTAATTTTAAGGATTTTTTATCCTTGATCTGTAGGGATTCTCAATCCATGATTTATAGAGATTTTCCAACAACTACAAAAATTAGCATGAAATGAAAAGGAAATTACTTAAAATTATGAATATAATTAAAATTTGTACAACCTCGAAAAATTAAGAAATTATCTCACTGATTTGAGTGAAATAAATCCTGAAAGATTTTGTTCTCATCTCGAAAAATTAAATGGGCTTTGACTTTTTAAGCTCTAAAAATATTTGATGCCAGTGTAATGGTATGAAATTTTGGTTTCCATTGTTATAACTTCTTGAATTAATTCCTTGACTAAAAATGTGAGACCAGGAATTTCTTATTTGACCTAAATATTAATATTCCTTGATTTGGTAATTTATATTAAATTGTTAATTAATATAATTTAATATATAAAAATATAATTCATTTAAAACTTTACATGCGTTAAAGTAAGAGGATATATGGCATTCATTTAAGAGTGTATGTTGTCAAAATGATTTTTCAGCTAGTTTGATAATTGTCTTGCAACCAAATATTTATTTTTTGACAACCAAGTATTAAAAAATACTAAAAATAATTTTTTATACAAAAAAGTCAGAGAATGAGGATAAAAAAGTTATAAATATTAAAATTCTAACTCCATATATATTTATTGCATGCTAACTGATTGTATGAAATAATTATATTAAATTTTAAATTTTAAATTTTAAAAATAATTTTAAAATGTTATTTCACAATAAAATAAACGTACCCTTAAATGTGTAAGTCAAAATATACTGGAAATCTTAATGGACCTTCTGGCCGTAAAGTTCGTACTAAACGAAAACCAACTTCTTTGACTATGGTCTGTCCTTGATTGATGCACATAATTTAATATGTCTCACAAAATGTTGATTTCCAGCCAAATTTTTTGAATTTCAGTTTAAGTGGAAACAGAAAAAGGTTGAAAACTATTGCCAAATTAACGAATGCATGGTAATTTTCTCCCTTTTCTTTTTTTTTTAATTCCAAGCTATTGCCAAACTATTGCTTTGTAAAAACAATTTAGAGACTAAAATCTAACTTGATCATGTCAGAAGATTTAATTTTGAGCATCACCTTGCTTTCCTTTTTGGGACAAAAATGGAGGGGTTGACAGTGTTCTGGAATCCGGACTATATGTATATGGAAAAATGCAAAATCTGGGATTTGAAGCTGGAGCTCAAGCTCCCATCGCATCGCATGATTGACGGATACGTAGAGAGGGGGGTACACCTTTGTTAAGACATTATGGGTCCCATCCACGTGAGCACATCCCTCTATTAGAGTTTGACTATTTAACTATTTCCTCTCTTCAATAAAACCCTTGTGAAAATTCAAGTGCTCAATATGAAAACCAATTTTTTTTCAAGGAAAATAAAAGGTAGATGAGCCAATCACGCTTGATCCAACTTTTTTTCTGTTTTACCCATACACTTTTAAAATCAAGCATTATTTGCTTAAATTCTATTAAAAATTTTAATTAAATCAAATTAATGAACTTAATTGATTTCACAAATGCAATTTTTTTTATTTCCTATTAAAATTGAATTGAATTAATATTTTAATTTTTTGGTTTATGTTCTTTTATCATATTTATATTTATAAAAAAAAAATTGTTGTTTATTCCTTAAATAACCGACTTGTTAAAGCAAAAGTGGCAAACTGATGTGACTTAGCCACTGAAAATGACCGGGCATATGGCGAATTAATCAATCAATAACAAATGGTAGAATTAGAGAGTAATTCACATGCAATTCATTTTATCGTAGACATTTAATTAAAAGACAGAATTATATTAATATTCATTACTTAAAAACATAAGTTTTATATAATATTTTTTTTTAATTTTACATCATTTAAGATTCTAGTTGATTAATTATACTACAATAATTATTAAGAATATGCTCTCATAAATTTTGTGTTTAATGTGGCTTTGTTAAAAAAAAAATAGAGCAATAGTAAAGTTTTTATTTGGATGGATGGTGGCTCCTATAAAATTAAAAAAAAAAGAGTGGTGATAAGATTAATTACTGTAATTGTAAAATTAAATCAATATTAGGTTATGTATGTAAATTTTAAAGTAGTGATTGCAGTGTGATGAATTATAATGGTAAAAGAAAATGATAAGTAAAGACATTAGATTAAAATGCGTTTATTTAATAAATAATTAAAAACATTAAAATTGTATTAAATAATGAAATATAAATTTTATATATTTATGTTAAATAATAATAATTAAAATTATAAAAGTTATATTTATATTAAAAACTAGATAATTACAAATTATTAAAATTATATTTATAAATAAAAAATATATATTAAAATTTTATTTATGTGAAATAATAATTAAAATTGATTAAAATTATATTATATTATTAAAAAATAAATTAATAATAATTTAGAATCTTTGAAAAATAAATAAAATTGGAAAAAATAGTGGAAGGGATAAAGGGGAATTTTCCCTCCAACAGGTTACAGTGAAATCATTAAATCCTTGCTCCTCAAGTCTAATTGGAGGGACCAATAACATTTTCACCCGAGAAGAACCTCAGGATTCCATTACGCCATAAGTGGAATGGAATCCAAATGGAGCCTGAGCAAACGAGTTGCACCAATAAAAGGTTCCATTTGGAAGCAAAGTGCATGTCATCCACTGTTAACTATATTAGAATCTTACAATTTGTTTATTTAAACTAAAAACAACCAACACGTGGACAATAAATTTAGCATAAAAATTGAGGAATAGAAGATTGGTTTTTTATTCCAAGGAAACAAACCCGGTTTGTTGAGGCTTAGTGCAAAATCAGAGGTCTTAGCTGCTAAAATGGAGAAAGCAATTTCTAAAAGTTTGCTTATACATGAAGGAAGCCGCCAATTACAAAAACCAAAGCCAATTTAGACTCAAGGCACATTAAAGCTCCTCCTTTTCTTCTCAAATTTTCTTAGGTTTATTTTTTGCAGTTATGAAGCTTGTTGAGCAATATTTTTGTAAACAAGTTTTATTTTGTAGCAAATAGACCTGTCCGATTTGGTGATTTGTAAGATATCAAGTGTTCAATTAATTAACAATTGTTTCTTAGCATTTCTACATTGAGCTTCAAACCATTTCTCATGCTTTATTCATTTTTATTCAATTCTATCAGTATTATCTTTATTTGGTTATATATTGAACTTTGCATTTTCCTAAATTTAATGTTTCTAAGCAATTTATTACAGCTTTAAAATGAATTTATAAACATCCTTTTAAGTGTTGTACTCACCAGATTGATTTTGATTATGACGCCCTTTGATCTAGCTTCAACTGGCTACATCGCTTCAGAAGGCGGAGTTCACCAAGGTTACACTTTAAAATATGCTAATGTGTGGTCACAATTAGCAAGCACACCTCGTGAATTTAGTGTAGTAGGAAATGAATTCACGTCATCTTTTGGCACCAAGGTAGTCAATACCGTACTGGTGGGTATATCGTTTTTATTCTGGTACTGGTACATATCAATACCGATATATTTTGATATATTATGTTAAGTTTATTGGAGTTTGAAGATTTTTAATTTATATATATGAAAAATATTTTCAAATATGAAATAAATGAGATTAAATAAATTTCATTTATCAAATATTCATCAATTATATATAATATTCTAAAAAAATCATCCAATATAAGAAGATCAACATCCGTCAAGCAGTGAGGCTGAAATTTTTTAATGATCATTAAATTTGTGAACAATTATGCCTAATATTCATCAAATTTACAAGTAATTATATATAATATTCATTAAATTTAAGATCAATATCAGTTTAACAATTTTTTACAAGCTAATGTTATGTATCGACCAATATAGCTATTTCGGCCGGTACAACTAAAACGGGTTGATACCTGCTAGTACGGCAGATGCAAACCAAAACCAAGATTGAAAAGGAACCAACTATCACTGATATCGTTATATATCAAAATTGGTACGTGCCGGCTAATACGACCAGTATCAATACGATATCGATAATACTGTTTGGCATACTTTGTGGGACCTAATTTGAAAATGTCACCAAAGAGAAGCAAAGTAAAAACTCCTCAAAGTCTTGAAGTGAAATATGCATAACTCATATTTTTGTTGGTACCTTCAACTATGGAGTAGTAACTCTAGTGGCTTAAATGGCAAGTCTCATAGCCACGAGAATGATTGATTAACTAAAAAAGATGGATGAGATTGCCCAAAATTTTCAAAGAAGACTTGAAAGTTATGGCAAAGTATTTATAGAAATATTGACATTTTTTTCATAAATAACATGGTTGTTCTTAGGGATTCCATTGACAAGATTTTTAGGTTGAGGGAAATAGGCATCAATAGCCTTAGTGGAAATCAGACAGAAGTTAGGGGTATCATATCTTCCTCCAACAGTTAGAAAGGCACAAACTCAGCTTGGTGGTAAGTGGTAGAGGATAAGGTTGAGTATTGGTGGTGGCTTTCGTGTATCAGTTAATGCCTTAATATGCCTGTTATTGTTATACTATGCAAACATGTTCGAAATGGTTATATATAGAAAATATTCTCTTTTATGAGATATTGTTGGTGGTTAGATGAAAGCCATAGATTTAGATTCTAGAAAATGTCATGATGGTAGTAAAAAGTTCAGAGAAGTACTTGAGTCTATTATTAGGTTTGATATCTTATTGATGTTGTTGCAAAAGATTAGGGGTAAAGTACAGAAAATCTTATGGTTTAATGCTGTAACACTTAGTTTCTATATTTTAAAAACTGACACTTACCTCCTTGTACTTTCATTCTATATGTAATGGATTTAACGCCATTAAAAATACTTGAAATATCCATTTTACATTCAAGGTGATTTTTTTAACTGCTTTCTCTCTTCACACCGGCCTCTTTTCTCTTTCCCCCTCCTTCCACACCCTAACCACATGTTCTCATCATTCTTTCACAATAATAAAACTTAGCAAAAAACAACAAATAAAAAAAAACCAACTAACCAAATCATAAAAATTCTATTAGTCAAATTACTATAAAGTGAAAAAGAACAAAATTTTACCTCAGACCCACATGTTCTAATCATATCTCCTTCAATATTCTCCCATGGATTTAGCTACTATAATTCCCTGTCATAGATAATTCACAACTCCCAAAATTTCTAGAGTATTAGCAAAGATTAAAGCTTTACAACAACCAAAAAAGAATTACAACAATAAAAATATAGCTAAATCCACCAAGTGGGTGTTTTTCTAACACCGTTAAAGGAGCTTAGATCGTTATCATTTTGAAGAAAAAAAAGAAGATTTTGATATATTGGGCTACTCTTTCCTCCCCTCTCTCTCAAACTTGAGAATATTTTTTAAGGTCGGAATTTTTATTTTTGATTTAGAGAAAAGATTAGAAGAAAAAGAAAAGTTTATTGCTTTTGGGTGGTTTTAGAGAGAGGTCCAAATAAGAAAATATGCAACAATTAAACGAGCTTCTAAGAACAATGACATGAAATTTGTCAACGTCCAGTCTTTTTTTATTCTTTGCCTTTTCTTCATTTCTCATTATTGAGGAATTATATAAAAGAACTAAGCATTTTTTGGAGTTTCTCCAACTTGCTTGCTTTTTCAATACAAATATTTTAAAAAATAACATAAAGCCATTATTTATTAAAGCTTAATTTAAAAATTATGACATCATAATCAAAAATTTTAACGGCAATTACAATTTTACCATGAATTATCAATATATATATATACACACACACTAATAATATGCAAGTACCGACAAAATTTTAATTAAAATTATATTTAAAATTTAATTGTAATAGTAAAATACTAACTATATCTTAAAACAAATACATTCTATCGAAAAACCAAACTCATACAAATATACCAAACCCTACAAAAACACAAATAACAAAATAAAAAACAATATACCAACAAAAGAATAATGAAACTATAAAAAAAAATTACCTTAAAAGCCTTAAACAAATGGGAAAAGAAAAGAGAAATTAGAGAAGAAATAAAAAAAAAAAAAACCCACAACAAAATGAACCTGGCGTTAGCGTGCTCGATACTTATATCAAGTTTTTTTTTTTTTTTTTTATGGAATTCTTGTTATTTTTGGTGGAAAAAAGTTTAGGCACTAAAAATTCTATTGGGATACACAATCAGTTGATAAAAATTTTTATCAACGGATTTTCCATCAGAAATGCTTATTTTTTACAAAATTTCAAGCTATTTCTGACGGAAGTTTTTGTCGAAAATTCTTTGGGTGGGAAATTTCTCCCAAAAAAAAATTTGTCAAAAAATACTTTTCGGATGGAATTATCCATCGAAAATTTAAACTTTTTTCGACAAAAAATTCGGTCTAAAATATTATTTCTGACTGCATAAAAATATATATTTTTAAATTAATTAATTTTCTAATTCAATTTTTTTGACGAAATATTCTATTGCAAATTTAAAATTCAGTCAGAAAAGATTTTGGTTTGTGCGTGGTGTGAATGAACAGTGACGTGCGAAGATTTTTCCAATGAAATTAAGTTTTTCCAATAGAAAATTCCATTGAAAAAATTTAACTTCTTTTTTGATGAAAATTCAGTCGAAAATACAACAATTCCATAAAAAAACTTGATTATTTGCAATGTTATACTTTGGTTGCTAATATTCCATTGGAAATGATCTTCCCTCTAGTAGTGTTCTAAATTGAGGGGAAAAAAAACACAACATTTTGGTGTTTTGGTGATGAAAAGGTGGCAGCATATCTTATTTTCAAACTTAGATATAGGGAATTCTAGAATTATTTTTGAAAATCTAATCTGGCCGAAATCGATGAAATATCAAATGGTTGAATCTTAGGATTTGGCATGTTGAGACAAAAATTATATAATTTGTTATAAATCATATGTTTACCATGAGAATAAAAATATACAATTTGTATTAAATCATATTATTAGATTATCATAAGTAATATAAAATATATTAATTTTTTTAAAAATTAGATTATATTTTAAGATTATAATATAGCATATAATTTTATTGAATTATTGTTAAATTATTTTTGTTTTAAAATAATAATTATAGATCTACTTAATTATTTTAATAAAGAAAAAATAAATAACTTTATTTATATTATATACTAAGAAACATAAAAATTAAAATTTAATTATAATAATAAAAATTTTATTTTTAAGTATAATTAAAAAAATATAATATTAAAAATATATAAAATTGTAATAATAAACAAAAATGATTTTAAAAGAAAATTGAAGATATAAAACTAAAATAAATTAATAATCTTGTCATATTTATTTATTTTATTAAATTAGTATTTTATAAAATATAATTATAATTAATTTAAGTTTAGGTTATTTTGAGTGATTTGAGTCGCATCATCTCGAATTTGAATTATTTTGGACCTGAATGGTCATAGGTTTGAATAATTTTGGATTTCAACTGGACATATTTAGATTATCTAACTTTTTATGATCAAATCAAATTTAAATTTATGTCGATTAGGTTGATTTTTGAGTTCAAAAGGAAATTTATAATAGTAAGCACCTTGCAAAAGCGATGGCAGAGGAGTTGAACAATCTTTTCTGCTTGAAATTTTGTCTTTACAAGCAGTCTAGGCTGTCTAGCCAAGGCAAGGGAAGGGAATCAACGGGGGAGGAGTGCTCCTCCTTCAAATCCGTTTCCCCTTTTTGTTAATAACTTTCGTTTTTAATTTTCGCATTATGTTATAGATCATTATTTTTTTATTTTCTTATTTTCATTTATGTATTTTTTTAAATTTTTTTTCAGAGTTTTTATTTGGACCAAAATTAGTCAATCAAGTCAAAATAAAAAAAGTCACATTCGACAATAAGACTAACTCAATAATAAGCCCAATTTGGTAATGGACCTAATTTCTTAATATGCTAAACATAATAAACAAGCAAAATAAAAAATAAGTTTAATTAATAAAAACACAATTTAATAATAGATTTAAATAATAATTCAGACTTGATCAGTAAGTCAAGTCTTGATAAGAAATTGAAGTCTAATTAATTAAATCAAGTCGGAAAATAAAAAAATACAAAGTACACTCAAAAGTAAAACGAATTTTCTTCGATAATCCGAAAGCTTAAGTCATGTTAAACAATTTAAAAAAATTAAATGTCTACGTGTCATTTTATAAAATTTTGGGTCTTAAACTGATTTTCTCCTTCCTCACAAGGAAGAACCATAGCTAGCAAGTAAGCTGGGAAAGTGTTCTTCAACGTTGGAACGATGAGTCCATCTTAGAAGTTTTGATGGTATGTTTGCTAGGTTTGCATTACATTATGGGTACCTTTTAATTTATTATTTATGTTTTTACAAATGTAGTATTAATAATATTTTAGCATATCCCCTAGGGTTTGTTCGGTGGGCCATGCATGCCATGTGCTTGCATGTGCTGTGTCTTTCTCTATTAGGCCCCCACTTACTTTTCTTTGAGCAAATTAATGGCGTCTCTTCACATTCTTCTCTTTCTCATTCCTCTCTGTATATCTCTACGTTTCTGAACCTCTTTCTTGGACACTTTATTGGATCTGTTGAACTGCCTCACTCTCTGCGACTTCGTTTGTGATTCTTCTCTCCAGATTAATTTTTAACTCTTTCTCTTTGCATAAAAGAAGAAATTTTAGCAAGGTACGTACTGCTTCTTTAATTAGTTTATTGTTGGTATGTATTTAGTACTTTTAACCTTACAAATGTATATCCAACAGCTAAACTGGGCAGAAGCAGTGTACTTTATGCTAGCAATCTTGTTCTCTTGGACTTTGTTATATGATGTCTGCACTGCAGTTGTACTCTTTGAAACCCCAGCTCCTTCTCTTGCACCCTCTATTTTTACTTTAAATTTAATTTTTATGGCATTTATTTTCCGTTTCACTTCAATATTACTAGCACTAGGAGAAACTGAGAAAAGTGCTACTGCTGGCTATATATTTTCCAAAGATGGTGATGTTTCAAAGCTTTGTATATATTGAACTCGATCTGTAAATATGCAAAAAGATCTTGATTTTTGATACCGCTTTGGAACTGATTTTTTTTTTCCTGTAGGATGCGTCCTTTTGTTTCACTGAAGCAAGAATTTCTCAAAAAATGGATAATGGGTCTCCAAAGGTGTAGCTCTTCAAAGAAGAACATGAACCTCTTGGAAAGAAAAAAGGCTATAAAGTTTTCGGCAGATGTAGCCATGGCTTCTGCAAGAAACGGTACAACTTGTTGGAGTCGAGCTGTAATTGCCAATGCTTATTCCAAAGATGGCACTGATGAAAAACATCTAGTTGGGCAAATATTGTGTCCGAAGTCTGACAGGATAATAATAAAGAAGGTTTCAAAAGGAGAATTGGCGTACAACAAGAAGATCAGAACCAAGAAGATCCTGAAAAGGGCTTGCGGAATCCGAAGACCAAGAAAATGTGCACCTGTAGCAAGCTGTACTTCAAAGAGGTTGGTTAGGAAAAGAACACAAGTTTTGAAAAGTCTAATCCCTGGAGGAGAATTTATGAATGAAGTCTCTCTGATTGGCGAAACTGTGGACTATATCATATCTCTCAGAGCTCAGGTTGATGTAATGCGAAGTCTTGTCAGTGCTTCAGAGCTAGCAAGTGAACAATAAGTAAGAGACAATGGTTGCTTTCTAGTTATTTAGCAATATCTTTATTTCCTTTGTTGCCCAACGCCTAATCTAGCTTAGATGAAAGGAAGGGGGAAGCTGGAACAACTCTGGCATTGCATGTACAGATGAACTATATATATAAGTCAATCAAGGATTAAATGCTTTAGTTGCAATCTCCGACAAGTCATTGTTTTGACTTGCGTTAAGTTTTTAATCCCAAGCTTAAGTTTTTTATATAATATAGTTGTTTTGACAAAAAAGAAAATACATATATATTATAGTTGTCATGCCTTAAGTCTAAACTACTTTGCAACCAACCAATTATACTTTATTTTCTACTAATTTTTTTGTGTCTATAATTAGACCTGACAATTCGTATATTTGTATTATATTATATATTTATTGTATCATAATCGTATTTAAGGTTTTTTATATTTTTATCAGTTTTGATATGTTTATAATTCATATTATATAGATTTTGAGAATATAAATCATGTTGCATCGTGTCATGTTTTAACTTTATGCATGTTATATTCGTGTAATGTGTCAAATATTGTCAAGCCTATCCATAATTAAAGATTATTTAATTAATATTTTAATTTTTTTACATTTAATATATAATTTTTACTTAATTCAAGATAAAGTAATACATTAATTATACTTTTCTTTCGTAAATATTACCTTAATCAATGTCAAAAAACTACTTAACATTTGCTATTCTTTAATTTCATTCAATTTCGCTTTTTTTTTAATTATAAATTGTTCCATAAGCATAGGAGACAAATGATAAAGAGATTGGTTTGATTGTCAGGATTAATAGGAAATTTAATGAGCAAACATATACATGAGTGTAAAAAAATGGAAACATTGGAAAGAAACAAACATTTAGGTAGTCGATGGTATGATCCTTTTTTTGTGTGCAAGTGGAGAGAGAGAGAGAGAGAGAGAGAGAGAGAGAGAGAAGGGGGGTGGAATGTGAGGGAATAATTCGGTGCAAGCGATGAATGCATGCGAATGAGAAAGGCTTACCATTTGGAATATTTCTTAAAACAGCTGTGTTATTCTTTTTTGTGTTAGTGTTGGTCAAGAAAACTGATATATGGCTTTCTATTATTGAGGTATATACGTAAGAAAGAAAGGGAAAAAAAAGTTGGCCTTGGACATGTTTCAGTGAAAGTTATCAAAACTGCAAACCAGTGCAACATCTTCACTTCAAAAGCATGTTTCAAAGCATGTTTAACATGGATTGCGACAACTGCAAAAAAGAACATTGAATTAACTGCTTGTTAAAAAAGGATAATTTGCTGTTAATATGTGTATTATATATTAGCTCCAAAACCTAATCTTAAAAATTTACATCCTTCGAATGAGGTCAAGAATTGTAATGTGTTTCACAGACTTAGTGTAAGCAACCGAAAAGAGTGGGGGAAGATGATTTGCTTGAAATGATAAAAATTTCGGTCGATAATATGTCAAAACATTTTCCTCAGAATCTGTGCACCGAAAAACAACAATACCATGATTTGATTGATGTCTGCATTAATTTTACTGAGTTTCCAAAGTCTCTAATCTTTTAATCGAAATGGCATGTACTTTCTCATCAAAATTTTCAACCACTTTTTGCTAATCAAGTTCACATTAAGCCTTTGAAAAAGAAGAATGTCATGTCCCACTTTAGTTTAATACGGTGTCATGACTCATGCTTAGTTACCTTAATTTGCAAGGGAGGGTACTGTATATATTTTAATATATATATATATATATAAGTTTGTCATAATTTTAAAAATATTATCCTATGATTTAGAAATTTGAAATAGTCTTTAAATTTTACTATGTGTTTTTAGGAAGTATATGACTTTTTTTATTTTTTTTGCAATATATGTATAATTTAGTTATTCATTATTTTTTTAATTCAAACACAACCTAACTAGTTTAATAAAATCAAGAAAAAATTAACAGAGAGAAGGTATGGATAATCTATGATAAGACAAGATTAAAATACTTAATTACATATTCAAAATTAATTCAAGCCATTAATGGAAAATGTAAAATTTAATTCAAGCCATGTTATAGCCTTTAAGTTTTTTGTTTTTTGAACTTCACCCTGTAACAGTTAAACTTTATATTGTCTTCTCAAATTTGCTGTCTTGAGACAAAAACATGAGCCCAACTATTATAGCTGAAAATAGAATTTAGTTTATTTGGATTGTTTACGTTCTTTCAATCCATTCAATTGGATGTTTCTTTTCAAAGGTGATAATCATTTTGCTTTCTTTATTGTGAGGGCAGACCGGGAGAACAATCGTCATTTGATCAATTATCTTTATTAATCTCGTGTTTATGCTGGCCAGCTAATATTCTACCACTCGTCTCGAGATAAAAACGCTCTTCCAAATCAGTCATGTTGACTGCCCTAGCTGCTGTATTTCTTCAATAATTATCATTTATGTGTATCAAAATTTGACTAAATGTTAAATATAAATATGTGTATATATCTAATATAAATATATTTAATTTATAAATTTTTTATTTACTCGAAAGATTATATTTAATTATATATTAAATATAAATATTAAAGATAAAAATGATTTCTTGTGAGAGCATGAGGGGCCTTGCCCCAAATTTTTTAAAAAAATTCTGAGTATCTATATATATTAATATTAAATAATTTTAAATTGATTACTTTAAATTAAAATTATTAATTTTCATTTTTTTGTTTTATATATTATTATAATTTAAAAAGAATTAAAATTATATTACCATTTTTTTGCACCCATCAATTATTACTTATAAATCTTTAAAATCAAGAGACATATTATTAATTTTAAATTACAATCACGTGAACTTAACAAAAATCAAATTAACTTTTTGACTTTTAACAAATTAAACTTCAAATGTTCAACCAAATACCAAATACGTGCTTTTTTCTTTCTTTCTACCGTATTACAATTTCTCCTCTTCATATAATTTTTCACAATTTGTAATTATAAAATTTCAATTTCATTCTTTTAAAATTATAAATATTTTTCTTGTTAATAAAAAATATATTGTTTAATGATTAACTTGGAAGTTTATGAAAAATTATATTTATTAATTTTTCTTGTCTTTTACTATTAATTTGAAAATCTTTCTATCCTTAAAAGTTTAATGCTATCATATAATATTTTTATTTTATAATTTTAGAAAATTAATTATTTTTTTATTAATACATTATTTGTGCATGTATATACATACACATACAAGATAGAATAAGTCTAATATAAAATATAATATTAATTGAACCTTCTAAAATCAAATGTTAAGATCTGTCACTACTTAAACGCTAATAATTTTAAAAATGAAAAATCTAAATAGAGTAGATTATCTCTTCCCTATTTCCCTGTTTCTTAAGCAGGCGTGTTTGTATAGTATTAGTATAATCATCGAGTTAATTTTCTCTTATATTGATTGGAGCATCCAATCTCTGATTTGCCCTTTGATTTTGCATAATAACAAAGGCATCACAGTATCCCTCACTTGTTTGCCACTCTTGTGTGTGTCCTTTTTTTCCTTTTTCTTTCTTTTCCTAAATATGGGGCTTGATTCTGACTTCAACTTGGTTATAGGTAGCATATTATGAATGTCAGTTACAATGATCAGACTCGTAAATATTCAAGTACTATTAACAATTGAGGTTTAAACTTTCAAACAGCACGTGATTTAGACTCCAAGAAATTGGTAGAATGTGTAGTGATTGATGTGGGAGCTTACTTAAGATTACCAAGGCTCACGTGATATCTTGTACATCTGAAGTTTAAATTTTAATATTTAAAATTTTTATTTTCGGACAATGATCGTTTTTGTATCAAAAGATCATACTATTCTGTACTTGGTTGTGAAATTTTATGAAAGCCAACAACAATCATGTTTTCTAATCTTGTACGTCAAGTGAAATACTCGATAAATAAATTCAATTTAGAGTGGAAAGTTCTTTTTTTTTTTTTTTTTTTTTTTTTTTTTGGGAAACCAAGAGTTTCTCTAACCAAAGAAAAATGCCAACCACCATCTGCGCCGCTTTCGGAGAGAAATACGTTGAAGTAGAACAGACAAGTGTGGGATGATACATCTTCTACGGTTTTCCTTGATATGGACTTTAGGGTTTAGAACAATAAACCTCTCTTCTGTCCCTTAAAGCCAAGTTTGATTAGGATATTTTCAACAAAGTCAAGGCTAAGTTCGATGAGATATATGTATATTTGGTCTACAAAACAAAGATAAATAACAGAGACAAAAGACGCTCAATTTTAGTAACCCTATGGCACTGTCACTTTGCCGGTAGAGTTTAATGCCACCCCCGAAACCCAATGGTCAGGATTTTGTAAGATCCATGAAATTAAGTAGCCCTTAACTCAAGATCTAATAAAATGAAAAATACTGCCTAGACAACCCAATATTCTTTTCGGCTCAAGATAAGCTCAATTACATATCGCTGTATATGGAGTGATTCATGTCAGGTGCATGAATTAGTGGATAAAATTTTTATTAGGCACCAATATCCCCCACACTAAGGGTGCTATAGGCCAACTTGCGAAGGAAATTGATCGGAATGCGGGCCATTAAGAGTTAAACAAGCGATCTCCAATTTTAAAGCTGGTTCCATTTCAAGAGACATTAAGAATTGATGGGAGCCTGCGCCTTTACATCAATAGTAAGCACAAGTAATATCAACAAACAAATCAAGCTTTAAAAGGCCAATTAAGTATTAGTCAGACGGCATGTATGCTATTGATAGATTTTGAAAAATTTCGATTCAATAAGATTTTGATGCATAATAGCTACACTATATTAGTTAATTGAATAGAGGTAGAAAGTTAAGGATAAATTAAAAACTTCAAAATAAAGTTTTAAAAGAGTAAAGTAAAAAACTAAAGGATGATAAATAGATGGATTGATGGATAATATATAACCATTATCAAGTGCCTCCATAAAGAAAATATATGCATATATTGTTAAATATCAATGAAACTATAATAGTGTATAAATATAAAAAATGTATATGCATACAAAGTTAGTTGTAGGTTATCATATCAAGATACATGGTATAAGTTTAATTTATACAATTGATATCTGAAGTAAATGAGAAATTGTTCACCTAGTATCCACTTAAAGAGGAAGAAATTGGTTGGTGTTATGTGGTATATATAATCTCACATTGGGTACTTAAAGCTTAAATTGGTGGTATATATAAGCTTAGTTCCTAGATAAGGTTGGGCCCCAAGAGGCACCCAAGCTTTTGACTTGAGGGTTGAAATCTACACGAGGTTAAACCACATCATGCATGCCCCCACTAAACCAAGGTTGGGTTTAGGATTGGGCTTGGGTTAGAGGTTGGGTGGGCCTTAATTTTTTGGAGCCTAGCTCGAACCATTATCTAATGTAAATATTCTTGTAATAGTTTTGTTATTAATTTTAGTTTTAAAAATGTTTGCTAGTTTTATGTTAAGTTTTAGGCTAGTTAAGAACAAGAAAAAAAATTAGATTTTTTTCATCCATTTAGAAATCAAATTCTTGTGTTAGTGTAGTATTTCGATAGAGAAAAATCTATTGCATATTTTGGTTAACCATTTTACTGCTTGAAAGTACTATTGACCAGTAAGGAGATTGAGGAGGCCTAAGAAACATATTGCAGAATCTGTTGAGCATGTCTGGGTAGGTGATAAACATCTTAAAGTTAAAAGTTTCAAACCTTGACTTGATTAAACAATTTGTTCTTCAAAATTTCCTTTTTTCATTAAATAATCTTTTGTGTAATTTTTTTGTTGCAGAAAATGACAATCATGCAAAATAGGAAACTGAATATTGTGTATTGACTTTATGAATATTATATTTTGATTGAATCATTAGTGTTATTTAGTTACTATTCTTACAATATTAGCTAGCTTATAGGCATTATGTGAGGCCTAAATTGTAGCATTCTATTGTATAAAGTTGTAACTTATTGGTAAATAAAAGTATATAAAGTATTTTCACTAAATATTTCTTTTAAACTATTCTTCTTTATTGTATCAGAGCAACACCATGGGAGATAATAGTAAAAAGTTAACTCAATTGAGCATGACATTTAAGTTTGATAATCCAAACCACCCACTATATCTTTACTATTCAAATCAACCTAGGTTGATTCTTGTATCACAGCTTTTTTTAAAAAAAGTTGTGCACATGGAGTTATTCCATGACTATGGCTCTGAGAGTCAAGAACAAATACAGTTTCATTGATGGATCAATAAAACGACCAAGCCATAATGAAGGAAATGAATTGCAACAATGGATTTTCTATAACAATCTAGTTAAAATTTGGTTGTTGAGTTCGATGTCCATGGATATCATAGCCAGCATATTTTACTGTCATGGAGAACATGCAATTTGGTTGAATTACGAGAGCACTTTTTTTAGGTAAATAGTGTACAGTTATTTCAAATTGAAAATGAGATACATGATTGTGTAAAAGAGAAAATGTCTGTTGGCTCCTACTTCACCAAGCTTAAAGGATTATAGGATGAAAGGGATATTCTTTGCCCTATCACACATTGTAGTTGTGGAACTATGAAAGATGGGTTATCTTATTGAGAAACATAAAAAACCATTAAGTTTTTCATGGGACTAACTGAATCTTTTGCTGCAGTATGTGGACAGATTTGACCTTTTGCCCAATATTAGTAAAGTTTATTCACTTGTGCTTAGACATGAATGACAAAAAGATATATCTACTAAAAGGAACACAAGTTAACTTGAGGCAGCAGCTTTTGTAGTCAAGAATCTAGGCAAGAAAGATGATAATTACAAGTGTGGAAAATGTGAAAAAAGATGGTCATAAAATTGAAAATTGTCGAGCATATTTGAAATGCATCTTTTATTGATGGAAAGGTCACAGATAAATTTTGTCAAAAGCTCAAAAAGGCAGAATCAAATACATAACCTAAGAAGGATATCTCTAGACAAATCAAGAAATAAGACATCTCCAACTTTTTCCATTTTACTCAAAATAAATGTCAACAAATTCTGCACATGCTTAATAACAATAAATCTTTCGTGACAAACCATATGGGTAATTCCTCAACCACCCATGAAGAACTTTCAGGTAAAGCTTTTTGCTTATCTTTTCAAGGTAAGAAAACTACATGTATTCTTCATAATGGGGCAACTGATCACATTGTTTGTAGCCCTAGATTGCTTACAACTTGGAAAATTATTAAAATGAAATAGTGGAATTACTAGATGGGTCTCTTTTTAATGTTACACATGTTGGTCAAGTTATGTTTTCTTTTAGTTTGGTTTAATAATGTCTCTTGTGTTCTTAACTTTCAATTAAAACTCATTTCCATAAGCAAACTTATCCAACATTCTCTTTATATCATTATGTTTCTTACCCATTCTTGTGCAATATAGGACCTACGCTCGGGGACAATAACTGGGATTAGAGCTGAGTGAGAGGGACTCTATTACCTTGATCAATCACAAAAATAATCATGCAATTCAATCCATTTTCTTTCCTCTAAACCTTAGCATTGACTTCTTGGCATCCTTCAAATAAAGTATCCATTTTGTTTCCCTTTTTCAATAAAAAGAGCTTTTATGATACAAATAATTGTTTGGTTTGTCCCTTAGCTAAATAAATAAAGTTGCCATTTTCTTTAAGTAAAATTTTTAGTAAATCATATTTTGAAATGTCTCATGTTGGTATTTGGGGGGTTACAAAGTTTTTTTTTTTATTTTTGGGGCTAGATATTTCTTAACCATAGTTGATGATTTTACTAGGTGTACATAGTTTTATTTAATGAACCACAAATCTGAGACTCAAAGTCAAATAACCAATTTTATTAATGTGGTTAAGATTCAATATTCTTCCAAAGTCAACTTATGCATAATGATAATGGCCTTGAATTCAACCTTGCAGCTTCTACTTGTCCAAAAGTATTATCCACCAAAATAATTGTGTTTATACTCTAGAAAAAAAATAAGGTAGTTGAATGTAAGCATAGGCACTTGCTAAAGACGGCCCAGGCCTTACTTTTTCAAGCACCAAAGAACCAAAGAACCATGAACTTACAATTATTGTAACTGTGCCTTCTCATTAATTGTTTTCTTCTAGTTATGTAGATCTTCTTGTGCATCGTATGCACCAGACAAATAAAATGACCTAACCTACTTCAAGATTTTCATGTGAAAGTTACTCTTCCATCATGACTTGGACAATTATCTACCTCTAGCATGGTCACTAAATCAGGTGCCCCATGTAAACTCTTTAAAGTTTTTTCATATGATTATTTATCACCATCTCATAAAGTTTTTACCAAATTGTTAGCCATTACCAAAGAACCAACTAGGTTTTTGTAAGCCATGAAAGATCATCATTGGCATAAGGCCATGCATAATGAAATTCAAGCCCTACAAGCCAACCATACATGGACACCTTTGTCACTCGATAAGAAATCCATTGGATGTTAATGGGTGTAAAAAGTGAAGTTAAAGCCAAATGGAACAATTGAGCATTATAAGGCTCGTTTGGTTGCTAAGGGTTATAACTAGGTTGAAAGACTTGACTATCAAGAAACATTTGCACCAGCTGCCAAACTAGTTACTATAAGATGCTACTTAGTGTTTCTGCCATTCAACTCCTGCATTCACCAATTTGATGTCAATAATGCATTTTTGCATAGAGATCTTAATGAAGAGGTGTACATGTCACTGCCGCTTAGATTTGGACAGAAAGGGGAGACTTAAGTATGCAACTTAACAATTCATTATATGGCTTGAAACAAGCTTTTAGGCAACGATTTTTGAAGGTTTCATTAGCTTTAAAACTAATGGTTTTCACTAATCAAAGGTAAATTACTTATTACACGTCTGATCCCACAAAAGTAGTTTTATAACAATACTTGTATACGTTAATGATGTAATTTTGTTTGGTAATAATTTACAACTTATTGAAGATGCAAAATAGTTACTGTTTAAGTAATTCAAGCTTAAGAATCTTGGTTAACTCAAATACTTCTTGGGGATAGAATTTGTGAGGTCTTCAAAAGACATTTCTTTTTCTTAAAGGAAATATGCGTAGAGATATTAGAAGATCCTGGATTTCTAGGTGCTAAAACTGTAAAATTTCTAATGGAGTAAAGCTTATCTCTTACACAATCAGATAGAGACCTCCCCAGTGATCTCTCATCATATAGGCATCTTGTGGGAAGATTGATCTACCTCATTGTTACTATACCAGATTTGGTCTATGTCATCCTTGTTTTAAGTAAATTTATGGACGAACCACATATACTATATCTTGAGGCAGCTCATAGAGTCCTTAGATACTCAAAACAAACACCAAGACAAGGTATTCTTTTATCTTCCAGAAGTACATTTCAATCATATGCATTTTATGATGTAGATTAGGCTCGTTGTAAGGACATAAGAAGGTCATAATAAGATATTGTGTATTTTTTGAAGAATTACCTATTTCTTGGAAAAACAAAAAAGTAAATAATGATAGCTCGATCAACTGTAGAGGCGAAGTATGGATCTATGGCTACTACATGCTGTGAGATTATTTAGTTAAAGAATGTTTAAAGGATTTTGAAATTAAACATGATCTGTTAGTCAATTTGTATTATGACAAACAGGCTGCTTTACACATTGTTTTGAACCCTATCTTTCAAGAATGAAGAAAGCATATAGACATTGATTGTCACTTGGTTCATGAAAAGATTTAAGAAGGTTCGATCAAAGTTGCACACATACAAACCTATAACCAAATTGTAGACTTATTCACCAAGGCATTGAGTTCGTCACAATTTGAGATGTTGCTTGACAAGTTAAGAGTCATTAACATACACTCCAACTTGAGAGGGATTGTTGCATAAAAAGACAATCATGCAAAATAAAAAAGTGACTACTATGTATTGATTGAATCATTTAGTATTATTGAGTTACTATTCTTACAATATTATGGCTAATTTATAGGCATTATGTTAGGCCTAAGTTGTAGCATTCTACTGTATAAAGTTGTATCTTCTTAAAAAATGAAAGTAAATAAACCATTTTGACCAAATATTTCTCTTAAACTATTCTTTATTATTTTTTGTAATATTCATTTTAATTCAAAGCAGTGTTGTTTTAACGAATTATTGTTTTGCAGTATTTTAATCTATATACGTAGTTAATTTTCCAACAACTTAAGACATTTAAGGTATATCTTAAACATACTACTTGTTTGTTATATCAATTTCATCGAACTATATGCAATTTATATCATTTCGTGATTATTTTTGGTCTTCCATTAGCTTATCATACTATTTGAATTAATGTCTGATCATATTGCATTCGGGTTATATGGTAATCTTATATATTTGATATTTGTGAAATATTATTTCTAGTCATTTGTTAATTCCTATACTGTGCCTCTTTCTAATTTTATATTTATTCAAGCACTAATTGATCGTATCATCCTTTGTTTATACTAATTGCTTTGACATTCCAATCAGGAAATGCTTTACTCATTAATGATTGTTCAATATATTGTAATATATATTGGGTTTTGTTAGTTATATATATGTATTTATATTTATATAAAAGTTAGATGTTTCAACACTTTAGTATATTGCTTTGCAATATTTTGATGATATTTTGGTTAATGTGATAGATATATATTATAATTATCTTTTGGATTATATGTATTGTTTTTCACATTCACATGTGCTGCATAATATTGTTTTATTTATTTATAGAATCTATTGTCTCTAGTTTATAAGATCAAGTTTTATATATGTATATATATCTTTTATATATAAATCATGCATACTAGTATATTTTTACTACTTATATATTGCTGGTTTCCATATTAGTCTAATTATTTGTTTATTTCTATAGTGACATATTCTTTTCACTACTTGTTTAATTTACATACAATCATTGTTGGATTTTACTTGTATTTATACAAGTGTTATAACTCATGACTAAAAGTTGATCTTGTTATCTTTGTATAATAGATGGTAGAACTTATTAATAATGCAAGTGTGCCTGTTACTTAACTACCTTCGCATACTACGCATGGAGAAAAACCCGAGAAGTTTAATAGAGTGGACTTTAAGAGGTGGTAACAAAAAATGCTGTTACATGTGAATTTGTCCAAGTTTTCAATTAAGGAGGCTTTGGTTCTTAAGGAAAAGGAAAATGTTGTTGCAATTGTAGCCTTAGTTAAAGCATGGAAGCACTTAGGCTTTCTATACAAAAACTAAATTCTCAATGGTTAGGACAACTTGTTGTAAAACTTGTATAGTCCAATGAAGACACTGAAAAAGCTGCAGGAGTCCTTGGACCAGAAGCACAAAATTGAGGATGTTGGTACAAAGAAATTTATGGTCGATAAATTTTAGACTTTAAAATGGTGGACTCTAAGACTGTGATTAGTCAAGTCCAAGAATTTCAGTTGATTTCCATAAGATCGCTGCCAAAAAAATATTGTTAAGCAAGCCTTTTTGAGTGGTTAATTTGATTGGGAAACTACCATATTTATGGAATGATTTTAAGGATTATCTTAAGCATAAGTAAAAAAAGATAAACATGGAGGACCTGATTGTTTGATTAAGAATTGAAAAAGATAACTGAGGTTTGGAGAAATGAGTCAGGTTTCAAAATATAAAAGCCAAAGCGAATGTCATAGAACATGTGAAATAAACCAACAAAAGAAAACATTTTGGCTTAAGTTCTTCCCACGGAAATAACAGTGTGGCCGTTAAGAAGGTCACGGGAACTTACTTTGTTTGTAATAAGCCCATACACTGTGCTAATGATTACCATCATACTTAAAACAAGAACAAGAAAAAAAAAGCTCAAGCTAACTTAGTTGATGATAATGAGATTCTTATCATGGTGGTGTTGGAAGTGAACTTGGTAAAAAACTTAAAGACTTAGTAGGTTAATACCAGTGTCATACGCCATGAATGTTTTGATAAAAAGAGTTTTATTGAATACAAAGAAACTACTTCAGATAAGTAATTATTTATGGGAAACTCTTCAGTCTACAAGGTATTTAGCCATGGAAAGGTGGGATTGAAGATGACCTCTAGAGAAGAACTGACCTTGAACAATTTTTTCTTGCTCCTAAAATTTGTAAGAACTTAGTGTCCAGCTCATTGTTGAGTAAAAACAAATTTAAGTTAGTTTTTGAATTAGACAAATTTATACTTTCCAAATTTGGAATGTTTATAGGGAGAGGTTATATTTGTAATGGGCTTTTTAAGCTCAACATTATTACCATTGTATTCAAGAATAAGAAAATTAATAAAGTGACTTTTTATTCTACTTATTTGCTTGGGTTTTCTAATCTATGGTCTAGTAGATTAGATCATGTAAACTATAAAACCTTGCAAAGAATTAATAATTTGGATTTGCTTCCAAAATTTTGGATTGATAAAAATTAAAAGTGGGAGACTTGAGTCAAATCCAAACCTGTAAAAGCTCCTTTTTATTCAAAAGAAAGACAAAGTGAACCTCTAGATTTAATTCACATAGATATCTGTGACCTCAGTTCATGCAAACTAGAAATGGCAAAAAGTATTTTGTTACTTTTATCAATGATAGCATGAGATATTGTTCTGTCTATTTGTTGGGAAGAAAAATAAGGCCTTAGAAGCTTTTAAGCTCTTCAAATTCGAGGCTGAATATCAACTAAGCAAGAAAGTTAAAGAGACAAGAAGTAAAGTGACCGGTAAGGTGATATGATTCATTATGTAATGAATTTTGTGCAGAACATGAAATTATCCATTGAACTACTCCTTTTTATTCAATTTAACAAAGCGGTATTATAGAGCACAAGTACCGTACATTGAAAGACATAATGAATTCTTTGTTAATTAGTTTAAGATTGCCTCCAAACTTATGGGGAAGGCCATTCTAACTGTGAATTATATTTTAAATAAAATACTCCATAAGAAATCAGTTAAGACAATTTATGAGATATGGAAGGGTCTAAAATCATCCTATAATTACATAAAAGTGTGGGGGTGTCTTGCTAAGGCAATAATTCATTCGCCTAAAAAAGTCAAGATTGGACCTAAGATTGCAGATTATGTATTCATTGGATATGCAAATAATACTGTGAGTTATGTTTTCTTGTTTTTAAGTCTGACATTCCTGACATTCATGTTAACATGGTCATTGAAGTGAGGAATGTTTTGTTTTTGAAGATATATTTCCATACAAGGAAACACAAGAAAATAAGACTACTAAGAAAGCTTATAAGGACTCTAGTAGTGATCCTTGAAAGAGTAAATAGGCTAAATTACTGACTATTTAAAGTATGGATTTTCTAACTTATCTGTTAAAAATGAACTTTAGACTTTTAAAGAGGCTATGTCATCATTGAAAGTACCATTATGGAAAAAGGCCATTGATAGTGAAATAGAGCCTATCATGCAAAATTATACATGGGAATTGGTGGATCTCCCTTATGGGCATAAGCTTTTTGCATCTAAATGGATATTTAAGAGAAAAATGAAGGTATATGGATCTATAGATAAGTATAAAACTCAACTTGTAATAAAGGGATACATAGGCTTGATTACTTTGACATGTACTCATCAGTTATGAAAATAACACCCATTCAAATGTTTATAGCTATAGCAGCTCTAAATGATCTCAAGATACACCAAATGGATGTCAAAACAACTTTCCTGAATAGAGATTAGACAAAGAAATCTAAATGAAGCAACTCGAAGAGTTTAAGGCTTCAGGATAGGAAAGGAATATGTGCAAGCTTATTAGATCATTATATGGTTTAAAATAAGCACTAAAACAATGGCATCAAAAATTTGAAAATACAATGTTGTCAAATAGGTTTCATATTAATGAATGTGATAAATGTGTACACATAAAAGAATAAACATAAAAGGTATGTCATTGTTTGTCAGTAAATTTGACATGAAAGATAGGGGTTTAACGGATGTGATTTTAGGAACTAAAATTTATAAGTCACAAAATTGATTGGTATTAATTCAAAATCATTATGTGAATATGATCCTTTAGAAATTCAATAAGAATGATACCAATGTGGCTAAAATATCTGTAGATATTAATGTACATCTAACAAGGAATACTGGTGACATGATATCTTAGGTACAATATTTATGAATAATTAATAGTCTCATGTATCTCATGAACTACATAAGACCAAACATAGCCTACTTAGTAAACTGAGTAGATATACAAGTAATCCTAGACAAGATCATTTGAAGTCTATTGTGAGTGTATGCAAATATTTAAGATACACCTCAAATTATGGACTGCACTATACTAGATATCCAGTAATACTTGAAGGATATGGTGACACGAATTGGATATTGAATACTAAAGACTCAAAATGCACTAACAGATATGTCTTTACTAACAAAGGAGCTGCAATATTATTGAAATTTTCTAAACAAACATGTGCAGCTAGATCCACTATGGAATCCAAGTTTAAAGCTAAAGACAAAGTATAATGGCTTTCAAACTTTTAGAAGATATTCTAGGTTGGCCAAAACCTGTGTTGATAATATTTATACATTACGATTGCCAATCTATAATTGGTTGGGTATATAATACTTTATATAACAGTAAGTCTTAACACATTCATCAAGACACAATATTATGAGGCAATTTCTCTCAACTGGAATTATCTCTATTGATTATATGAAATTAAAGAATAATATCACAGATATGCTAATAAGAGGTTTAAGGAAAGAGGAAGTCTTTAAACCATAGACGAGAATAGGACTTAAACCTATAAATTAAAAGTTACATAATGGCAACCCAACCTAGTTGGCTGGAGATCCCAAGATCTGGGTTCAAAGGGACAACCTTGCTATGCTAGCTTAGTGTGAACACTAAAAGAGTTAAACACTCTTACCATTCCTATGATGAATCAGTGATACCTATAAAAAAGTTAGGTTAAGCTTTGCTTTTAATGATTTTTTAACTAGACAAGATCAATAGGGGTATGGCAAGATACCTTAATAAGAAATTAATTATACTAGTGTGAAACGTGGCCATTTCCATGAGAATCGATAAGGCTAAATTTTGTATAGCACTTTCATAAACTAGGATGTATTTAGGGCTAAAATAAACATAATCATGAGAACCAATGATGTTAGAAGGGGGATTATGTGACACCTATTATTTGGGTTTACATGAAGGCTAAATATTTCAAGACATCAAGTTCACTAGTTAACTGAGTAAATCTGATAATTGTTGTTATGGAAGGTTTAAGGCAAAAAGTTTCATATACTGATGTAATAACTCGTCAAAGATATTATTTCTCATTTTGAGTCAGTTTGTTGTTTTAATCAGATAATTTCCATCCATATGGGGGATTGTTAGATATCACTGAAACTATAACAGAGTATAAATATGAATACATATATGTATACGAAGTTGATGTGTGGTACACATAGGTTATCATATTGAGATATACGGTATAAGTTTAATTTACGCTATTGATATCAAAGGTGAATGAGAAATTGTTCACCTAGTATCGACTTGAAAAAGCAGAAATTGGTTGGTGTTGGGTGGTTTAAACAATCCCACACTGGGTAATTAAAGCTTATATTGGTGGCATATATAAGCTTGGTTCCTAGGTAAGATTAGGCCGCAAAGGGCACCCTGGCTTCTGGCTTGATTTTGCAAAATTTATAAAATAAATTAAATTTTGAAAAACTAATTTAATGTGAGTTAAACAACAATATTTGAAGAATTTTAAAATTACAAACTCGAAAAAATCCTACCAAAAAAGTTACAGAGTAAAAAACTCTGTATCTCGGTAACAGAAAAAATTCTAAAACTCATAAAATAAATTAAAATTTTCAAGATTGATTTAATATGAATTAAACAATAATATTTGAAGAATTTTGAAAATTGTAAACTAAAAAAAATCCTCCCAAAAAATATAGGAAGCGAAAACTCCTTATTTTGGAAATGACAAAAATTATGGAAGAAAATACAAAACTCATAAAATAAAATGAATTTTGAAAAACTGATTTAATATGAATTTTATAAAGATATTTAAAGAATTTTAAAAACTATAAACTCAGAAAAGTCCCACAAAAAAAATTTACAAAGTAATAACTCTGAATCTTGGGAACAGAGGAAAATTATGAAAGAAAATGAAAAACTCATAAAATAAAATGAATTTTCCAAAATTGATTTAATATGAATTAACTAATAATATTTGAAGATTTTTAAAAATTACAAACTCAAAAAAGTCTTCCCGAAAAAATTTATGGAGTAAAAAACTCTATATTTTAGAAATGAGAAGAAAATGTAAAGCTTATAAAATAAAATGAATTTGAAAAACTGATTTAATGGTAAATAGATTTAAATTTTTAAAGAATTTTAAAGTTTAAAACCCGAGAAGATTTCACCAAAAATTTTACTGATAAAGAAAAGCTCGTATTTTAAAACTAGAAAAATTTCAAATATTTGTTCAAATTTATAAAAATGAATTTTATCCATCAGATTAATCAAAATGTTAATTTATAAAAATAAAGATGAAAATCTAAAATCTACAGTAATTTATACCGTAAAAGTATGGTACTCGCGGTATTGCAAAAAATTCAAAATTAATTATAAAAATGGATAACTTAACACCTTGTGGTATAAAATGCCAATATGAAATTTTTCTTGAATATTTCTGATTTTTTGGAGTGCATATTAGCATAAATACCACACTGGTATCGATAAAAATATAAGACCATCAACTTCCCATGTTTAATGAAAAATTCTCGAAAGATTTCTAAAAATGGGAAGTTTAACCGTAATAACATTTGCAAAAACAAATTTCAAAATTTCAAAAGTTAAAAGCTGATTATTTTACCTTGAAATTCATCTTTTTATCTAAGATTTGCTCTGTATGACCCTTAAAATGGGACTAATTTTGTCACATGTAGCTACAGTTATTTAAGCATAATTAAATAAGTCTTGAAAATGTACCTTCCCCTTGGAGGAAATTTATCTCCACTGGGATAAGTACCAAACTTTGTATCTTGGATATTTTTGGACTGATAGGGAAGGGGGCCCAAACAAAATTAAATGTCTATAGTTGTCCCTCGTTGGTCATTGCTGAGAATCAAGAACAGGGCAAAGACCAAATAGACATAACTTTGTTCAAGCCATAAAAATTTTTTCTAAAAGAGTTTTTTTTTTTTTGCACCATATATATACATCAACTAAAATAAACCTAGGAAAACTTTGTCAATCTTTCTGCTTAACCAAACAAAATTGGCTTTCACCTATGATAAATTTCATCGATCCTTCTACGCAGTCGAATGAAGTTAGACAACAAATGAACCTTTTTTCTTGTACGCCTTTGGCATAGAAACATCTCGGTGATTACAAAGGATTTGGTTCTAACACAAATGAGCCTATTCGTCATGTATGCCTTAAGCATAGAATCATCCTAGTATTCATAAAGGATTCAGTTCTAACACCAATGAACATATTCCTCTTATATACTTTACTAGAGATCACAAAGGATTCAGTTTTAACACAAATGAACCTATTCCTTCTGTACACCTTAGTGGTGTTCACAAAGGTTTTGGTTCCAACATAAATGAACCTATTCCTCCTGTACACCTTGCTGTTGCAAAGGATTCGGTTGCAACATAAATCAACCTATTCCTCCTGTACACCTTACTGGTGATCACAAAGGATTTGGTTCTAATACAAATGAACCTCTTCCTCTTGTACACCTTACTGGTGATCATAAAGGATTAGATTCTAACATAAATGAGCCTATTCCTTTTGTACACCTTACTGGTGACCACGAAGGATTTGATTCTAACATAAATGAACCTATTCCTCCTATACACCTTACTAGTGATCACGAAAGATACAATTCTAACATAAAT
This sequence comes from Adansonia grandidieri, assembly GCA_038382065.1. Classification (NCBI taxonomy): domain Eukaryota; kingdom Viridiplantae; phylum Streptophyta; class Magnoliopsida; order Malvales; family Malvaceae; genus Adansonia; species Adansonia grandidieri. Next base: position 8,802,573 of record JBBYHK010000022.1, on the reverse strand, counting down.
AAACCTATTCCTCTTGTATACCTTAGTAGTGATCACAATGGATTTGATTCTAACACAAATGAACCTATTCCTGCTGCACACCTTACTGGTGATCACAAAGGAATCAGTTCTAACGTAAAAGAACCTATTCCTCCTATACACATTATTGGTGATCATAAAAGATTTGTTTCTAACATAAACCTTACTGATCTTTTTGCTTAATCGAACCAAGTTTGACGGATGCTTTGAATATCACCATCAAAGCTTTATCTTTAAATATCACCATCGAAAACATTAAAAGGGTTGCCCCATCAACTGACTACTATTTCGACCAGTTACATTTGGCACAGATTTTTAGAAGTTCCATTAAAAATGAAAACTTCTGAATGCTTTGAATATCAATGTCGAAGCTTTGAAAAAATCTTTTGGATTGCTTCGAATATGACCATTAAACCATTGAAAACATTTTTGAATTGCTTCGAATATCGCCATCGAAGTATCTTCAAAGCCTTATTCACCTATTTTATGATAAGATTGCATGAGAAAATGATAGATTTCTAAACACGTTTAATCTTTCCTAAAAGGTCATTAAATATCAAATTAGTGTTCATTGATCAATGATATAATTTATGCAATTGGATAAATATATGCTCAAATCATATTCGCAAACTTCTATTGAAATAATGAAAAACATCATATTTCATCAAAATTCCAGGATTTATAGAATAAAATCACCTTTCATTCTGACCTGGGGAAAAAGTTTACTTGATCAAAATCTATAAAAATTCTAAAACAATTTCAACCATGAATTTTTCAATATCAAGAATAATGGATATGCTATCACTATCATGATGTTAAAACTTTCTTGTGAACGATGATCACCATTTGGGACTTCTTTGAATGAGATGATAATTGAATTTAAAGAGACAAATAGGGTGGGATTGCTAAAATATTTCTTGAAGAAATTGATATCACAAAGTCAAGGTTTATCAAGACCAAATTCAGATAGATGTTTGTTTCGTAGGAGTTCCTTGAAAGACAAACAATCAAGTTACAGCATCTTTTTAATTTTCAAATGCAATAGCCCAACAAGTGTTAAACTAATGCTAGTAAATGCCAAGTCTCAAATTATTGATCTGAACAGTTTTTGATAAGCATTAATTTTCCAAGTTTGAGTATAAAAGTTCAAAAAGTTTATTTTGAAAGGAATTAGTGTTTAGGCATTTGACTGAACCTTTTGTTGATGTCATGAAAGTTTTATGGGTTTGGATCATTTTTGAATTAGCATGCAAGGGTTTTTTTATCATTGGTGGTTACCTTTGTTGATTTAAGAGCAATTTCAAGGTGTTTAAACTTTCCCCATCATATTATCAAGAACTCAAAAATCATTCAAAAAGATGAACTTATAAACGGCTTCCTAGGAATGTCCCAATAACTCAAATATCTATGTTTGATTGAAATGAACTTTGTTAGGTATGTAATGTAGGCCATGGTTCAGGGTTTAAATAGGCCCAAATTAAATGTTTAAAGGTAATTAAGTCAAGGATTACTTTTCTTCAGCAGAACTCAATCTGACATGTCTTCCAAGGCAAAACACATCTATATTTCTTCATTTACTTGTGCTTGCCTCATTCTTCATTTTGAAGAAACTTGAAACTTGCACTTCCTTAATTAATTTTTTTTTTTTTTACTTTGAAAAACTTAAATTTTGAACTTTCTTTATTTTACTTTGAATATTTGAACTTGAAACTCAAACTTTCTTCATTTTCACTGTGAATATTTAAACTTGAAGCTTGAACTTTCTTTAGTCTTTGAGATTTGACTTATGATATTTTCTTGGTCTTCTTGTAACTTGAAAACAAAGTTTGCTCCCTCTGATTTTGAAACTTCATTTCATATGCTCCTAGTGTGGAAAGTGATCCTTGATTAAGTTTAAAAGAAAGAAAGTAAATTATCAAGCTCAAAGGGGACTGCAAAGGGATAATTTTCTATTTTTGCAAAGAGATAAAGAAAGAAGGCCATTTTTCCTTTTAAACGCAACCATTTGAACTAGCAACATTGTTTTCTTTCTAAAATTATTTTGAATACCTCAATGACATGACGTTGCACTCAATAAAGACTTATGGTATGCCCCTGAATACTATTGGCTTTATAGCCAATAATGACTAGTTGAGCCTTTAGGAAAGAAAATTGGATTAGCTTGGAAAAGGTTTAGATCTCACATCTTATGTATTAAAAATTGGTTTGAAAAGGTTTGTTGAAAGAAAAAAGAGATTTTGGCTTATGTTTACTTTCATTCTTCTTGAATCAAGGATTTGGAAGAATGTCATGGAAATTATGGCAAAAGGTTATCAAAATAAGGGAGATCTCGAAATTACTATTATTATTTTAACGCATGTCAAACTATCGATATTTAAATCTTTAGCAGTATAACCTCTTTGTCAGACCTTCAAGGAATCCATTGAAAAGCACATTTGGGTGTGAAAGGTCTCTAATGGTGAAAAATCTATAATGGAATGTCTGAGAGAATTATATATATGGAGGTTAAAAACTTTTTTGAAAGAGTTTAAACTAATGGTAATCTACTAAAAGGAAAATTTTCAAAATGTTCTCATTATTCTAAATATTGGAAACCGTTATTAATAAAATTCATGGTCGATGAAGTATGCATACTATTTACAAAATTAAAATTCATTTTACAATTTACAATTCTTAAAAAAAGTATGAAATTTTAAAGTTGAGATAAAAATTGCCCTTGATTGGCATATTACCATAAGGTCGATGACCCTTAGACCAATCATCACTGATAACCTCTGCCAACTTAAAATTTTGCTAGATTGGCATCCTTGGGGCCATAGCTAGTGGAACATCAAAAGGCGTAAACTCTAAGTTCTTAAGTTCAAAAATTCCATAAGATGTGTGGTTATTTTCTGTCATCTTAATCGTGCCATCTCTTTCCTAAATTCCTTAGCAAAAAAATTAAATCCAAAAGCTTATGTCATGGCAAGTAACCATCCAAGCAATTCAAGTCTAAATTTACATTAGCCTATGATTCCTACTCTGGGTAGGGAGGTTTTTAAGCTTTATTGGAATAACAGAGATTATCTAATTTTGAAGAAGCAAAAGAAAAAACTTGGTGTAGGAAATTAATAGGGCATAATACACCTTCCTCATTTTATTTTCTACTTCTAAGAATTGCCTAAACTGTTTGCTGGGTTTCTTTTCCTTTTAGAACTTAGGGTCAAAAAAGTTTCCATAAAGGGCTGCAAAGTATACGATAAACTTATTGAAGTTGCTGAATGATGAAAAACTAGGGGTAAGACATTGTCTGAATGGATTTTCTTATTTTCTCAACTCATTATGGTCTCGGCCACCATCAGCTATGATAGAATTTTTTTTGTCCCATATATGTTACTTGTTGCCTCTTGGTCAAAAGAGTATGTATTATAGGATTACCTCCCCAAAGATTGAGTACTATGAAATAATTGCCTTTCATTTGTATTCCTCTGGATCTTTAGCAGTAATGTTAGTATAATAAAGATTAGGTATTTTAAGATAACTACATTTCAACTTGTACTTCCCCATATCCTCAGCAAAAATGTTGGTATAATAAAGATTAAGTATTTTGAGATAATTGTGTTTCAACTTGTACTTCCCTAGATCCTCGGTAGAAGTTTTGATATGATAAAAATTGAGTCTTTTAAGATAACTGGATTTCAACTTGCACTCTCCTCGGATCCCTATCATAATTATTGGTATAATACGAGACTGTTTGTAGTAATAATAATAATTTTTTTGGGTCACAGTTTTACTTTTGCATGGACCTTTCTTTTTTGCTAAAGTTGAAGACCGTTCTTTTTATGCAATTATTTTTGCATCTACCTCTTGTGAGGGGGCACAAATATTAATGTGGAAGGCTAGTGTCCACTGACAATATATCTTAAAAGTTAACATATTGTCTTTAAGCATGTATTTACCCAAATCCTTGGCAGAAGTAAAAATACCACTTATTGGGTGCAAACAGGCTTGTTTGTTTCGAGTAACTTTATCGAACTTGCAATACTTCTCCTTTAAAAAATGAAAAAAAAAACTTAAATCAATATGCATGAATACATATATCTTGTCAACTTTGGTCTTTATTTGTAGCCATGTATGTATGTCAATAAATGGAAAAATTAATGTATGAATTAATTAACAATGAATGAATAAATGAAGGAATAAATAAATAAAATAGTATCCGATGAGACGAATTGAATGTCAAGTAATAAGATAAATATCAACCATGGAGATTATTGTAGAGGTAAGAATCTGTAGAATTCAAGTCATGATTCTACACCATCATTTCATCAAACAAAGCCACTGATTTATTTGTTCATGTTAGTATACATTTACAAGATTCATAAAAACAAGAAACAAAAAGACCAGTCTTGTAAACATTTTATTTTTCTAACTATGTTGGTTCTTTTAGTGAGTCTTTGCAAACACTAGCCATTCTTTTTGAACCTATATTTACAAAACCTTTCATGATCACTTCATTTGCATGCCTTATATTTACCAAGCCCTATATTTACAAAGCCTATCTTTACAAGTCCTAGTAGCCAAAAGGTTATCTCCAAGATCATTTTATTGCCCCAAATGTTTTAATGCCTCTAATAACTAGGCGGGAGTTTAATAGCAACATTTGTCCATTGTTCAAACCAGATTATGCTAGAATCAAGTAGCTTTTGAACTTTCTTTTTGAATGTAAAGCACATTTCTATTAAATGTCCTCATATTCCCGCATATTATTTGTAATGTTCATTAATGTTATACCATTCAGGATAAGGAGGTTGATATGTAAGAATGTATTCAGGAACAACAAGCTGATGTTAAAGCAATATAGAGTATAATTCCTTATAGGTTAGTGGGATTAAATCAAATTTATGATTCTTTCATGATTTTTTCTTGGTATGGTCATCAGAAGGTGGCTGCCTAGAACTGTGAAGACTTACAAGGTTGAAAAGTAGAATAATCCATATAAGTGCAGAATTAGGTGGATTAATTTTCATAATCTGCATGGACCAAGGATTGGGATTTTGATCTGATGGTTCACTAGGTTCAGTCTTTGAGTTTTGAGTGCTAAGAGTTGGGTTGAAGGCAATGGTAATCTTTGGGGATCGTCCAGAAGATCTTTGACATTTTTTGTCAATCTAAATAATTGCACTTTTATCTCTTGGATCTACTGTCTCATTACTCTGACTAGCTTCCAGAACACTTACTTGGGCTTCCAATCGATCTCCTATATTCTAACCTTCTGGATTCATCAAAGATGAGGGTGTTCCTAGGCAAGGCTCTTTTTTTAGACCCTTGATAATTTTATCAATATTTCAATTTGTTTTCCTATTCCCTGGACTTCATAACCAAACTCCTCTTGAATAGACTCTAATATGCTAATTCTTGCCCTAATATTACCATCCATATCGTTATGCTTGTAAATACAATAAATGGAATTGTTTTAGTATATTATAAAAATTATTAATGCATAAACATATGAAGGTATGATCTTTGCAGATGTAAAAAAAACACAGAAATGAATTTACAAATTTCCATGGGATATAAATGTCGAGCCCAAAAACTAAGAAAATCCTTCATAATAGAGCAAACAAATGCGAAAAGTAAATAAAATGTACCATAGCAACACAACAATACTTATTAATATAAAAAAAATCAAATTATAAGAGTAAAAGGTTAGAAGTGTTTCCTCTTGTGTACCTAATTTGGTACCTTCTAGAATTGGGTATGGCTCTAACTAGGTGAAGCCCCCTATAATTCATTAAATGAGGTTTAAGTTAAGCATCTAAAAAGGTTTTCAAATTGTTCCTCGAGTTTGGAAAAAACTGACGAGGTACCGTAATCCTTACCCATCATGAGTTTATGTTGAAAAGGGTTCAATTCGAGTAGGAGTATCTTCCATGCCCATAATAAGGCTAACACTTAGGGTAGGCATAGGAATTAACATCCGGTAGGCTTTTCACTGGCCCAAACAGAGGCTAACACCTCAGAAAGCAGAGCTACTTTGACCCCTCTTAAAATATTAGGTAACTATGCCTTCTTCATATACGTGGAAGAGAATCTAATGCATATGCTTGTGCATAGTGTGTGTGGGGGAACAACTTACCTTTTACGACCTGACAATTTCAAAAAAAATAGAAACCCCTATCTTAAATTCCCCTGTAAATAATGTTTCCAAGAGAACAAGAGTGTTAGTGAGAAATATGAACAATATATACCAAAATTTCCATATAAATCAAATTTTTTTTTGAAAATATCAAGAATTATAGTTAAATACGAGGTGAAACCAAATTAATCAAAATTTTGTTAACACATAATTAATTTTAGTCATAACTTTCTAACCTATCCCAAGTGGAGTTGCCAAGCTGTCGCAACATGGCCCAAATCTTAACCAGCTCGACTTAAAAATGGCGAGTGTACCCCTTGTTTCTATATATATATATCATTATTTTTTTATTTGAGGGGCATATATCATTATTATTTTATCAGCCTGACTTAAAAATGGTAAGTGTACCCCTTGTTTCTCTCTCTCTCTATATATATATATCTATATATCATTTTTTATTTTAGGGGCATAGATAATTATTATTTTATTATTCCTTATTTTTGTACCTGGGGATTGAGTTGTCAAGATAAGTCGTTCACTCGACTTAACTCTAAATAGTCATTACGAAATGACTATTTATTTTAGAGTCGCCACCAATCTTACTTTGGCCAGGTGAGATCGGTCACCTATCGGAGTTTATATTTAGAAGGTCACAAAACCCTTAAAAACAAACTCCGAGGTATAAGCTCATACCAAAATCGCTTGAAAGGGTTTGGGAGTCAGTTACATCACAAGTGAGGACCAACCTTCTCGTGATGCTCAGTAATCAATACCTTAGTAATCCTGTGTTAGCTCAAATTTTTATTTTTATTTTGTTTCAATATTTGATATTTAATTATAATTTTCATAATATTTTATTAAAGAAATTTATTATTCTAAGGAAGTCAAGCTTTAATGTTCTTGGAAATTGAATTTCTTCCATAGCCTCTCGAAGAGAACATAAAGATTTTTATCATTCTTTATCATACCCCTCTGGAGAACCTATAAAATACGAAAGGTTTTATTTTTACAAAAATTGAAAAATCTTGACTTTCATTTTCAAAAGGGTGTCTTGTTTTTAAAATAATTCATAGAATCTCTAGCATATTTTGGTAGGAATTTTATGTACTATTTTAACATCGGAGACATTGCCTTAATTTACAAAATTTCCAATTTTATTAAAAGTAATAATAAAATAAAAATCTCTATAAGACTTGGTTTAGATGAAAATGTACTAAACTCGACTCCAAGGATCTGAATGTGGTCTATATAACTAACATGTGCCCTAAGGTACACCTTCAATATAGAAGTATCCTAGTGACCTTAAAAGACTCAGTTATAAAAATAAACTAATGAAATGCCACTAAAGTGTACTTTTGACATATAAATATCCCGGTACCCTAAAGATTCTAAAACTTGGTAAACAAATGAACCTATCCCTGCTGTACATCTTTGACCCATAAGTATCTCAGTGATCACATAGGAGTCAATTCTAAGGAAATTACTAAACTACCTTTAAGGTTTACCTTCAACCTATAAGTATCCTGGTAAACTAGAGAACTCAAAAATGATGTGAAATAACTATTATACCCTCCAGAGGTAACTTAAATATAAAAATTGACCTAAAATGCAAAAATTGGTAATAGGTCCCTAATTTTTCAAAAGTGCATTTAATATCCTAACGGAAAACTGAGAGAATACAACAAGCTTTAATAATTTCTTCACCCTATGGAAGACCATGGAATGTTAGAAACATTTTTAAAATGTCAAAAATATTGTATTAGACCTAAAATACAAAGTTTTCTAAATGATCTCTAATATTTTGTTAATTTGCAATTTAATCCATATACAAGTTAAAATCATAATTAAACACAAAATTGATCATAACAAATTATGGAAATCATACCAAAGATCATAATTTCAATTCGGCCAAGTACCTATGGACTTAAAACAAAAATTTCGCAACTTTACAAATAAACCCTTAAACTTTCTAAAATTAAAAAATAGCCTTAAAATGGTGGAAAATGCATAAAACATATTCATATATATCAAAATAAACATGAAAACACTTTCACAAGTATACATAAGCAATCAGCCAAGTATGGACGGCCTTGAAACAAAATATTTTATTTTTACAATTTAGCCCCTACATAATAAAAATCATAAATTAGCATAAAACATATAATCAAAAATCACAAGAACTATACCAAAAATCATGCAATGATTCGGTCAAACACCTATGGCCACAAAATAATTTTTTTACATTTTACAAATTAGCCCTTAAACTTTTTAAAATTACAAAATGGCCTAAAATAGTATAAAATCTATAAAACACATCCAAATATATTAAACCAACCATAAAAACACTTCTAAGGTTGTCTACAATGTTCAGCCAAGCGTTAATGGCCAAAGAAAAGTTTTGAAATTTTTTGTAATTCAATCCCTATATTTTCTATAATTACAAAATAAGTCAAATAAAATAAAAATAGAACAAATTCATCAAAATCAGCCCCTAAATAATTCTGCCAGCATGATATTTCAACAAAAAATAATTTTTTATCACATATTTATAAATATTAATATGCATACATTTTGCAATTTTTACAAAGCATAAATAAGTATAAAAACATAAAAAAATGAATAAATGAATAAATCTATGTAAAACACCATGAAAAATATTAAGAAAAATTACATAAACATATATACATGAAAATAACAATATATGTCAACAAATACAAATAATATCAGGGAAAATCAAATTATTTCTAATAAAAATTAACTAAAACAATAAAATCAAGAAATTTAATCATAGCCATCATACTTGGCCTTTCAAAATGAATAAAAATTCATGAGTACAAGTATTCATTTGGCTCATTAAAAAGAAGATTCAAATAAGAAATAAACAAAAATTAAGAATTTTACAAGAATTTTACCTAGAAAATGCTTGAAAACCTATGTACTTTAGCATTTTCTCTTTGTTTTTGGTTTTTTTTTCTTTTTATGGAAATTGCTAAAGCCCCTTAAAATGAAATACCTATCCCTCTTATATAGAAAATGGAGGTCGGCCAAGGCTTCGAAGAAAAACCTTTGGCCGAATGGTTTTCCACCATTCTACCATATTCTTTTATTTTATTTTATGCATTTTTTGTTTAATATTAATTTGATTTGATGTTAATTGCTTTTGATTTGATTTAAATTAATTGATTCTGTCATTTAGTGGATTATATCATGCATGACATCACCAAAGTCTAGATAGCTTTGGAAGATATTTATATAATTTATAAAATTATACCGTAAAAATTAATTAGAATGATAAAATTATAAAAATTAAAAATTATGCATTTGAATCAAAATTTTATATGATTAATTTAATTTGATCTAATAATAAAAACAATTTTTATGTACAATAGAAAAAACATTAAAAAAAGCAAACATGACAAAAACACCTTTATGGGGAAAAATTGCTATATTTAAAAAATGCAAAATTTACAAAATAAATTGAATTTTGAAAAACTAATTTAATATGAATTAGACAAAAATACTTGAAGAATTTTAAAAATTACAAACTTAAAAAAATCCTACCGAAAAATTTACAGAGTAGAAAACTTTGTATCTCAGTAACAAGAAAAATCCTTAAACTCATAAAATAAATTTAATTTTTTAAAACTAATTTAATATGTATTAAAAAAATAATATTTGAAGAATTTTAAAAATTATAAACCGAGAAAAATCCTCCCAAAATATAAACAGAGTAGAAAACTCCTTATTTTAGAAACAACGAAAATTATGGAAGAAAATGCAAAACTCATAAAATAAAATGAATTTTGAAAAATTGATTTAATATAAATTTAATAAAGATATTTAAATAATTTTAAAAATTATAAACTCAGAAAAGTCCCCTCGAAAAAATTTACAGAGTAAAAAACTTTGAATCTTAGAAACAAGAAAAAATTATGAAAGAAAATGTAAAACTCATAAATAAATTTTTTAAAATTGATTTAATATGAATAAAATGATAATATTTGAAGATTTTTAAAAATTTGAAACTCAGAAAAGTCTTCCTGAAAAAATTTAAGAAGTAGAAAACTCCATATTTTGAAAATAGGAAAAAAATGTAAAACTCATAAAATAAAATGATTTTTGAAAAACCCATTTAATGGTAACTAAATGTGAATTTTTAAAGAATGTTGAAGTTTAGAATCCAAGAAGATTCCAACGAATATTTTACAAATAAAGAAAAGCTCATATTTTAAAACTAAAAAAAATTTCCAAAATATATTCAAATTTTATAAAAATGAATTTTATCCATCACACTAATCAAAATATTAATTTATAAAAGTAAAGATGAAAATCTAAAATCTGCAGCAATTTACATTGGAAAATTTTATGCGTATGATGCTCGTGTTATTGTGAAAAATTCAAAATTAATTATAAAAATGGACAACTTGACATCTTGTGGTACAAAATGCTATTACGAATTTTTTCTTGATTATTTTTTATTTTTTAGAGTGCATATCGGTATAAATACTATACTAGTATCGATAAAAATATATGAGAGTCAATTTTCTAAGTTTAACGAGAAATTCTTGAAAGATTTCTAAAAATAAAAAGTTTAACCATAAGAACATTTGCAGAATCAAATTTTAAAATTTCGAAAGTATAAAGTTTAAAGCTGATTATTTTACCTTGAAATCATCTTTTTATTCGAGATTTGCTCTATATGACCTTTGAAATGGCACTAAGTTTGTCACTTGCACATGCAGTCATTTAAGCACAATTAAATAAGTCTTGAAAATGTACATTCCCCTTGAAAGAAATTTACCTCCACTAGGGCAAGTACCTAATTTTGTATCTTGGATATTTTTTGACTGATAGGGTAGAGGCTTGAACAAAATTAGGTGTCTACACCTATGCATCAAAGCCGTGCTTCTAAAAACATCATTGGTCATCATATTGTCAAGATAAGGCATTAATAATGCATAAAGACTAGCATATATAAGTCTCCATGCATAGGATGCATATAATTGATCTTATAAGTTGAAGTATAGAAATACTTAGGGACATCATATGGGTGCTTGTTATGGTAACAAGTTCACTAAGCATGACGTGCTATAAGAGTTTCTTTTGGTATTTCACTTAAGTGTCTATAGAAATACTTTCATGTGTCAGTAATTTAAGCGATCTTTAGACTTATGACACCAGGTCATCTCATATGAGAAATGTCATGCTTTGATTCCATCACAAATGGGTCCACAATAGATGGATGCTTATGGTAGGGTGGTTTTGGGTATGGCATGAATCATATGGTAGGTGAATAAGTGGTCTGGAGAGGACTAATCACCTAAATGATATGAAAGGACGTATCTCACATGTACCTGGCCTCTATTAACTCAAAGTCCTTAGCCAAGGCAATATTGATTATGAAGTTAACACCTATGGGTTACATACTAATATGGAATGAGCTAAGAGTATACACTAAACCATGTTTTTTTCTAATTTCAGGATATATGATAAAAGGTTATTTATTCACTGAGATATTGAACACTGAAGGCCTTGTTAGAACCATTTTCACGCTCCCTGCATGTAGGGTGGCATGATGCATTGCTAAATGCTAATCTTAATCTATAAATATAAAATATTTTTAATTGGGTTATTTTATATTTATTGCCAATATGGTTGAGGCTTAATGGGTAACATATATGAGATGACTAGTAAAAATTAAATTGAGACTGGGCTAATATGTCTAATACAAGTAATAAGTAGTTAGGCCTAATTTGGATAAGTTCACATAAGCCAGGGGCAAAATCATAATTTCTCAAGATTAAAATTTTAAATCCTAGAAATATTGCCTTATGATTTCCATCCCATATAGTTAATTTTCCACTTGAAAAATCAGCCAAGAAAGCTTAGAAAACATGGTTGGCATTTTCTGCCTAAAACTCTAAGGAGATTACGCAATCTTTGTTTTCTTGGAAGAAAAATTGTTTTTTGTTTGGCTCTTTAGTTGTTGCATCAAGATCTTCTAAGTTTAAGGGAAGGTTTACTAAAACCTAAGCTTCTAGCATGGATCCTAATGGCAAAGTCTCTTCCTTGTTAAAAGTTTTCTAGGTCACCTATCTAGATAACTGTTAGAAGCTAGACACTTAAAACAACTTTGGTTTATGACAACTAGGCTTGTTGTTTTTGATAATTGGGTTATGGACTTGCTGAAAAACTTCTCAAAATTAATGTATGTATGAATCTTAAATAGATCTCTAGGTTTCTTGATCTTAAAGGATTAGTCAAGATCATGCAAGATGATCTTGTTTAGGGAGTCTCGAATTATCTTTATTGTTATATTTTTGCCACCATAGTTATATGTTATTTATAGAATTTTTTGTAATCCGATTACTTGTTGCCCTGAGACTTTTTACATTACATACCTACAAATATAGTTATTTAAGTTGCCAAGTCATTCCTAGGAAGCCCTTCAAAAATTCATCTTTTTGTGATGATTTTAGAATCCTTAAGAACATGATAGGCAATCGGAAAAAAAGAAAAAAAAAAAGAAAGGAAAAGAAGAAGAAAAGGAAAAATGAATGAAATTCTAGGGTGAAAACCTGACATAGCAGTCTAGAGCAAACTTAAAGGCTTTAGAATCACTTCTAAACCAACAATGATATCATCGAAGGAAAAAAAACTCTTCCATATTAATTTAGAAATGATCTCAAACCTTCAAAAATTTTATGACATCAGTAAAATGTTGAGTCAAATGCCTAAATATTGATTTGATTCAGGATAACCTTTCAGAACTTTCATGTCCACCCTTAGGAATTGGCGTTTACCAAAGGCCTTTCAAATTAACCCCTTGAGGCTTGATGCTTACTAGCATTAGTTTAACACCAATGGAGCTATTGTATTTGAAAATTAAAAAGATGTTATAACTTGATTGTTTACCTTTCAAAGAATTCTAAAAAAAAAAATCCATATGAACTTAGCCATGATGAACTTTGACTTTCTTATACTAATTTTTTCAAATCAAAGTCTAGCAACAACACCCTATTTATGCCTCTAAATTTATTTCCTTATCTCATTCAAAGATTTCTCAAATGGTGATCATCAATCCCAAGAAAACCTTAGCATCAAAAGGTAAAGATGGCATATCCATTACCCTTGATATTAGGAAATTCATGGTTAAAATTATTATGAAATTTCCATAGCTTTTGATTAGATCCTTTCTCAAATTAAAATGAGAAGGTGATCTTATTCCATAAATCCTAAATTTAGATGAACTTTGATACTTCTCATGATTTCGATGGAAGTATGTGAATCTGCTTCGAGCAACAAAATGTTAACTTTTATCCAATTGCATAAAGTTGTATCCTTGAATTGGCAAATACTAATTTGATATTTGGTAACTTTTTAGGAAAAATTAAACAATTATTAGATTCCTAAAGTCAAGAATAGAAGAACTTCATGGGGCAAACATGAGATTAACCTTTAACAATTTAAACCTTTAATAGTCAACATATTGAAAGGAAAAGAAATTAGCAACAATGAGGCTCAGATTAATGAAGCCTCACCAACATATCAAGAAGAAAAGAAATTAGTGACAATGAGGCTTAAATTGATGAGACCTCTCCAAAATATTAAAAGATTAGAAAGAAAAAAATTGGTAACAATGAGGCTCAGATTGATAAGGCCTTGGCAACATATCAAGAAGAAAAGAAATTGACAACAATGAAGCTCACATTGATGAGGTTTCACCAACATATAAGAAGATTAATCTTCATGGTATTTTGAATTCTATGTCCTCTTCATTCGATCAAGTGAAATGTCAATGAAGTAAACTGTAAGTTATCTTTGTTTGATTAAGCAAAGTTCAACAGAGTTTTCACTTGGATAGGTTCAAAACTGTAGAGTAAAATGTGCTCTTCATTCAACCATGTTGAATGTCGACAAAGTAGGTTTTGGGTTAGCTTCATTTGATTAGGTAGAAGATCGGATAGAGATTCTCTAGGTTTTCTTCATTTAGTTAGATAGATGACCATTAAAGTTAGCCTAAATAGAGAGAAAAGCCCAAGACTAACTAATGATTTTATCCTTATTGAAATTGGCATTGAAATGAAAAAGCCTAATAGTAGCTGATTGTTTCATTCCTATCAAAATTGGCACCGAAATTAAAAAGACCAAGAGTAGTTAATGGTTTCATCCTTGTCAAAATTAGCACTAAAATTTGAAAGCTCAAGAATAACTAATGGTTTTGTTCCAGTCAAAATTGGCACTGAAATTTTAAAGCCTACGAGTAGCTAAAGGCCTTAGCCTAGTTGACATTAGCACTAAAATAAAGAAGCCCAAAAGCGGCTGATGTTTCATCCTTGTTGAAATTGCCATCGAAATGTAAAAGCCCAAGAGTAGCCAATGTTTTTATCCCAATTGAGATTGGCACTGAAATTTAAAAGCCCAAAAGTAGCTGATGGTATCATCCTAGTGAAATTGGCACCAAAATTTCAAAGCCCAAGAGTAGTTGATGGCCTCACCCCATAGAAATTAGCATTATAATGTGAAGCCTAACATAGCTTGTTAGGTAAAAACTAATGCAGTTGGCCTAATAATAAAAAAATTTGATGTAAAAAGGCTTATCATTGCCAAACAAAATCTTGTCTATTTAGTCTTTACCCTATTCTTAATTCTTAACAACGACCAAAGAGGGATAGTTGCAGACACCTAACTTTATTTGGCCTTTTCCTTAGCAGTCCTAAAGTATCTAAGATCAAAAACCTAGCAGTCATCCTAGTAGGGATGACCTCTTCCATGAGGACTAAGAGTTTTCAAGACCTATTTAGTAATGCTTTAATGGTCACTCGTGCACGTGACAGAAAAAGTCTAGTTTTAAGGATCATAGAGAACAAATATCGGATAAAAAAGATAAGTATCAAAGTAACAAATTAGTTTTTAACTTTATTCTTTTGAAATTTTGAAACCCATTTTTGGATATGATGTTAAGGTCAAACTCTTATCTTTAGGAATTTTTCAAAGATTTTTTCTGAAATTTTGAAATATGACTACCATATATTTTTAACGATACCACGTAGTATTTATGTTGATACTTACTCCAAAAATTCTAAAATGTTCAAAAAAAATCCATATTGCCATTTATACCACGAGGTATCAGGTTGGCAAATTTATTCTTTAATTTTGAATTTTTCATAATACTGCGAGCGTCTTACTTGCAAATTTTTTTGATAAAACTTACTTTGGATTTTACATTTTCATTTTTATTATTTTTATGCATTAATATTTTAAGCAATTTGTTGAATTCAATTTATTTTTATAAATTTGAATGTATTTTTTGAATTCTCTCATCTCTAAAATAAGAATTTTTTCTTATCTGCAAAATTTTTTAAAGTTTAGAATTTTAAATATTTTCACATATTTCACTAAAATAGCTTGGATGTAGCTTTTTGAAATTCCTATTCATTTTTATTAAATACAATTTTCTTCTGTAAGGATTTTTCTCGTAAATGTTTACAAGTTTGAAATTTTTAATGGCCTTTTTCTAACACATAAAATTTCACAAAAACTCTTTTTTAGGGTTTAACGCTTGGATTTTTTTATCTATTTTTTTTTCACTTATTTCTATTCATCTTTATTTGTAATTCATACATGAATATTCTATATAAAATGCCAACGCATGGAATTTTCCAACATTGTTTTTATGGGAATTAAATCTAAGACATATGAAATTTTAGAAAACTCTTATGATTTTTTGAGCTTGTTTTTTTTTAAAAAAAAAATTATTTGCATTTCCATTCAGATTTTCCTAATTGAATTTTTACATATCAATTCCATTAACTCAATTTTCATTACAAATTTTTTATTGAAATTCTCACATGATTAAATTCTTAATTAGGTTTATCACATGTACGATTTTGATTCATCACTTGATTACATGGATTTTAATTCCATTTTCATTCTTTGCAATTTAGTCCTTTTTCTTTCAATTCTTTCATTTGATTTTCTATTATGGACTTCTTGCACCTGAATTCATTAATTATTTTTCATATATGATATTAAGGTCCTAATTAAATATTTTAATACATGTGAATTTTAATAGGGATTCCATGAATATATTTTTATTTATTATTACCTTTTTGTAAATGAAAATTTGTAATTAGAAGTTTCTTTCTTTTCTTTCATGAAAATTTTATCTAATCCTTTTAGAATTGCCTTAAAATTATTTTAATTTGATTATCACTCACTACGATTATATGAGTATTTTTTATTAACCTTTTTATTCTTGAAATTTAGTCATAAAATTTAAAACTCCAATTTTAGTGTGGAAATTCTTTTAATTATGTGCTTTTGCATTTATTTATTCTTGTGAAATCCATTTGGCATAACCAACCTTTTTTTGAACAATCAAAATTAAGGTGGAATTTTCCAACACATTACCAACCATTAGATCAAATTTTGACTTGTCAAATGTGTTGATAGTCGTTAGATCAAATATTATTCATTTGTAATTAATAAAATATGTATATACATGTGGCATTTGTGCTAATTTTTTATTAAGTTAATTTTTTTCCTACCAATCAAATTTTTGGTTGAAAAATTCAAACATTTTTAAACATTTTGGGTTAAAACCTTTAGGGGCTATTTCATAATTTTTTTTTTTTCAAAATTTTCAAATCCATTTTGGGTGCTTCTTAGATTGGCCAAAACTTATAGGGTCAAGATGCAATTTCATATTTTTTAAGGCCATTTGTGGACATTTCTTGGCTTGAACGAATCCCTAGGAATCATTCTATAATTTTTCCATTTTTTAAACCTATATAAGAATACTTTTGACTTGGTTGAATGGTATTGGCCCATTTTAGCAAAATATAATTTTTATGCCATTTTGTAAATAAATATAACTTTAGAGACTAAAATAAAATTTTTGAAAATTTATTTCATGAAGATCCAACCTTGTTGAATGATTCAAGCATTTTGGTGCATTTTTCATGCATTTTAAATTTTCTTAGGTGTTTTTCATGTATTTTTAACCTTTTAAGGGTCATTTTGGACATTTCAAAAATATTTTTAGCATTTTTAGCCATTTTAAGGTTGACATGCAATTTTGAGAATTTTAAGGATCTATTAGTAATTTTTGCATTTTAGGTCAAATTTGATGTCTAATACGTATTTAAGGTATGTTTGTCATTTTATATCATTTGTTAGTCTTTTAGGGTTACTAGGATACTTTCACAATGAAAGTAGACTTTAGAAACATCTTAGTAATTTACCCTAAAGATGAGTCCTTTATGATCATCGGAATATTGATATGTTGAAAGTGCATAATAGGGATATGTTTACCTTTTTATGATTATATTGAATCCTTTAGGGTTGCTAAGATGCCTTCATAATGAAACTAGACCTTAGAGACATTTTAGTAGTTTATATTAAAGCCAAGTCCTATGTGATCATCGAGATGTTTTCATGCCAAAAATACACATTAGGGATAGGTTTGTTTTTTTCTAATGACATCGTGTCCTTTAGGTTATCTGGATATTTTAACATCGAAGGCATACCTTAAGGACATTTTGGTAATTTACCCTAGAACCAAATCTTTTAGGGTTACCAAGATACCTTCATGTGGAAAGTGCACTTTAGAGGACATTTTGGTCTTTTTGATGAAATATAAATCTTTAAAGTCTAGCTTTTGTACTTTTCATTGAAACTGAGTCCATAAACTTTATTATTTCTCATAAAACTAAAAGTTTAGAAATTAAGGCAATGTCTTAGAGTTAAAGTAGCACGTGAAATTTCTTCCAACATATGAAGGGGTTTTGTGGATAATTTTAAAAACAAGATATCCTTTTTTAATAAGTAAAATCAAGATTTTTTAAATTTCGTAAAAATAAAACCTTTTATATTCCTATAGTCCTCCGGTAGGGTGTGAAAGATATTTTTCGAATTACATAAAAATAAAACTTTTCGTATTCCGCTGGTCTTCTGATGTGGTGTGGAACATTTTTTTACTTTTCATATTCCTTCAATCTTTCAATAAGGTGCGAAAGATATTTTATTTTAAAAACATAAAAAACTTGATTTTCTCAAATGAAATAATAAATGTGAGATTTGAAAAATTTTGAAATATGAGAATTATGGAAATACTAGATACTAAAACCGAATAAAAATCAAGTTTTAAGTTAACACATTGTTAATAAGGTAGTGATTATCGAGCATCATGAGAAAGATCGATCTTACTCATGACTGTAACTGATTCTTGGACCCTTTCACGTAATCTCTAGTATAAACGTAGACCTCAGAGTTTATTTTTAGAGGTTTTGCAACCCTTGAAATATGAACTCTAGTAGGTGATCAATCTCACCTAGCCAAAATAGATTGGTGGCAAGGGTTTTGCAACCTTTAAAATACAAACTCTAGTAGATAATCAATCTCACCTAGCCAAAATAGATTGGTGGTAACTCCAAGATAAATGATCATTTCATAATCACTGTTTAGGGTTCAGTCAAGTGAGTGATTCATCTCAACTAATCAGTCCCCAAAAGTAAAAAATAATGATATAAAATAATGAATTTATAAGAGCAAGAAATTTGCTTGCCTTTTAAGTTCAGCTAGTCAAGATACGTATCACGGCCATGTTGCAACAAGTACCCACTGCACCTACAAACCACCTTTATCTAGTGATCCAATCTCATCATCTCATATGAAAAACAACATGAAACCTTAACCTAGGTCCCTTTACTCGCTTTCTACTACAAAGGTAGTTTTGGATCTTTATTGCAATGACAATGAAAAGGGTTTTTCAATCTTTTTTCTTTCATTCTTCCTTTTGTTTAACGAGCTCACTAGATCAAGATCTTACTCAGTGTAAGCTTTTCAATTATCTGCTCTTCTTTATTTTTTTTATTTTCTTAATTAAAGTTATTATTTTATTTATAACTTTTTGAGTAAATTTGTTGCTACTGCATGCACTGGAATGTATAGCTACTGCCAACCAATTTATTAATTTGCTATTGACATTTTTTAATTTGTCAAGAATAAAGTAAAATTGGAAATATAGAACAAACCAATCGAAACGAATAATTTTTTGGTTTTATTATGTAGTTTCTACGCTTCTGGTAGTTTATTTGATCAGTTATCCAAACAACTTCAGCTCACCACTATTTGCCCCTTCCATCCATTTTGTGCACTATTTAGTGTTTTAATAGAGATAGTTACTGTTTACACTATTAGAAGCTTTGTCTTTTTTCTTTTGCTTTTGCCCTTATCTTCTATGGGTCGATTTTACATATTTTTAATTCCTTTTTACGTCGTTTGCTTCCTGAATAAAGATTACAAATTTGGATTTGAACTTTTAGGGTCTTTTTTGGATAGTTGGAATTTTTACTGCTTTGTTTTCATCTTTGCCTTTCTTCTCCCTTACATTGTATTTTTCTTTTTGCTTTCTGGATGCAGATGGAAATTTTTAGATTTTTTTTCTTTTTTTTTCCTAGGATTCTTTGCCTGTGATTCACTTTGTTAATAGAAGTTGTTGCTAATGGTTTCATCTAAAGCTCCCATAAGTAAGTCTTAGAATTATGCTTAAGAATCTCATTTTCCCTTTTTTTCTACTTTTCTCTTTTTTGTTGACTTGCCCATGCTTTTTTGTTTTCAAATTTTGAGTTTTATTAATTTTGTTTGTGTGTCATGATTATTCAAGGGACTTACCTGGATTTAGATGTTTTGATCCTCTCATCACGTGCTTTCCATCTTCTTCGCCCTTTCTAAGTAATCCTAACTATTTTTCTAGGGCTTTACAGATGGTTTGTTTATCTGTCCTTGGTATGGAGGGTGTTAAGAGTAAGTTAATTTGCACATGCTTTTTTCCACTAGATTACACCCTTTCTTCTTCATGAGATTGTTTTCTTCCTACTTAAAATCGCTTGGTTTTCGTTTGATGCAGACACTAGAAGCATTTATATTACAAGTGCATTTCTTCATCTTTTTCTCTACACTTCATGATTTATTTATATTCTTTTATCAAATTTAAGCTAGAACAATGTATATTATTATTTCTATTTGACTTTTTAAGTTTTTTGCTTTGTTAAGTTTCTTATATTTTCATTTTTGTTATGGTTTACTAAGCTAGAATTCAACACTTGCTCAATCATAGTTAGAAATAGTTTGATCAAATAAAGACATAATAGTGCAATGGAAATATAAAACTATAAAACCAATTTCCATAGAGATCAACTTTTGTGCTGTAGTTGACCTACCCTTATCCAGAACAAACAAGAAAAAAAAACTTATACCTTATGATTTGGGATGTCGAATCTCTAAATGCTATGCTAATAGACATGGTTTTTTTAAAATGACACCTTTTTTTTTATTTCCCATTTGTTTTGAATTGCTTAAAGCATGAAAACTATTTTTTAGCTCTTAGTTGCAGTTTGTGGCAACTTAGAAGAAGAGGAGAATCAAATTATGGCAAGCATAGTGCCATATTCAAGGGTACAACAATAGCATGATTTAAATAACTAGGTTAAATACAAGCCAACTTTTGTTTAATTGCATTTTAGTGCTTCTCTATAATTAAACTATTTAATAAAGTCCTTGAAAAGTCTTAATTTCATTAATTAATTCTAATCCCATTTTAATTCCTAAAAATCTCTTTAATGTTTATGACCCATTAAGCCCCTAACATGTTGGCTACAAACATAAATTAATTTGGTTAAGAATTCATTTATATTTATTGACCAAAAGGGTAATCTAATAATGCATCATGGCCACCTAAATACAAGAGAGTTTGTAATTAAATATGCCTTGAAGTCGATCAAATTGGTCATAGGGACATGCAATCAATATTGCAAGTCCATTACTACACTGTAGTGATACAAGGTTTTCCTTCAGGTTACTAGCATGATTAACAATCACGAAACCACTAATTGGATAAAATCCATGGAACATATAAGGCTTATAAAGGAATTATGAAGAGTTATAATTATAGGATCCTTATGCATCAAAGCCATGTTTCCAAAACTATTCTTAGTCATTGTATTGCTAAGATGAGGCATTTGCTTAAAGACTAGCATATTCTATACCTTCTTGCTTATGAAGTAAACAGCTAACCTCATAGGGTGAAGCATATAGGATACATGGGATGGCATTTGGTTTCTTATCTTTTGGAGAAAAGTTCACTAAATATGGTTCATATGAGAACTATATTTGTTATAAGTCATTCAAGTGTCCATGGAAATATTCTCACGCAGTATTTGTGTAACTAGTCCTCAAATTGTGATACCATGTCATCTTTTATGAGGAGTGTCATACTTTCATTTTATCTGAATAGGTCTATAAGGAGGGATGCCTATGGTAAGGTGATTTTAGGTATGATATAAAGTATATGAAGGTGGATGAATGATCCAGATATGATTCATCATTGCTAGTGACATCGAAAATGTATCTTATCTATTCTTAGCTGTTGTTAACTGGAGAAAAATCTTTGGCTAGAGCATAACGAATTTAGGAGAAATTATTTCTCTCAATTCATTTCATTAACCATAAGTTGCAGCACTGATCTATATTGAAATATGAATAAACACGATAGTATACTCATGCTCATTCTAGGATATTTGGCGAAATAACTGAATTACACGATAGGTTGGTTAATGAAAGGTTTTAAAGAGGTCATATAAATCTTAAACATTTGGGTGGTCATGATAAGTTGTTAGATCTTGCTCTTGATGAACATGGTTAATGAGATTAATTATGTTCACAGCCAGTATATTGGAAGCCTAAGGGGTTACATACAATAAAAATAATGAGTTGGATTAAAATTAAGATTTAATTAAGTTTGACTTAATTAAATCAAAAGTAAAATTTAGAGGACTTAATTGAATTAGTTCAATTAAGATTTAATTAAGATGCGAATCATATTTATAAAATCTAATTAAAGATGTCTTGATATTGCAAGAAATATAAGAATGCCTTATCAAGGTAATATTTAATTGTGGACATGTGATGATGGTTATTTTAACCTAATCCTAAATGATTGTTGATCATTAATTGTTAAAATAAATTAGATAATTATATGATAATTATTTTGCTAGGTTTACATTTTAAAATGGTTTTACTTAAGCAAAAAGTTTAATTGAAAATTAAACTCTTGCATGCAAATCATAGGTTGGCCAAATCCATCTATTAAACTTTTGTTGTCATTTTGTTTTAAACAAGTTTACTTATACTTAGGCTTGGCTTTGCCGAAATTGAAAGGCCTAATTAGTGTATGGATTAGGCTAAGACACTAATTAGTTAGTAACTTAACCTAATCTTGGGACGTTTAAATGAAAATGTTCTACCTAAACTAGGAGAGTTTGATTTTAATAAAACTACCTTTTATAAAAACATTATATATGTGCATTGACCTTGGAGAAAAAATAGATAGATCCAATTTTTTTTATTTTCCAAGATCTTTCAAGAGAAAAAATCTAAAAACTTTAATTGGCCTAACCCTAAACCAAGATAATCGAACCCTTATAGATCCTTTAATGATTGTTTTTCTTCTGCAGTTATCAAGAAATGTTTTTTGATTTCCATAAAAGTGAAAATCTAGCCAATAAACCTTTTATTTAAGATCAAGATCTTTTAACTAGCTCTTTAACAACCCTAGATGTTGAGAAGATTCTAAACATCATTCATTGGATTACCTTTGGAAAGGATATGTTTGAATTGTTTATAATCTTAAAAGAAGTGTTGAAAGTGATCTTTCTTGTGCACCTTTTGCTAAAGGTTATTCACCTTCAAAGCTACGAGTCTTTGAGGTGGTACGATCTCAAAACTTATTTTGCAATCAAATGTGCATCACAAACTAAGGATCTTACTGAAATTTGACCATTCCTTGTTTTATTTTTATTTACCAAGTCAATTATATAAGTCAAATATAGGATACATTATTCGCTTCAGCGGTATCAGAGCCTAAGTTCACTAATTGCATATGATTTATACATGCTAATTTTTAGTGATAAATAGTGGTAGTTTGGTGTATCTATTTAGTTTTTTTGATTTTCCTAAAAGAATTTTAGAAATATTTTTCCAAAATCTAGTTGGCATATTAGTACTTGATTTTAATCATGATTAAAACAGATGAATTATATTGATTTTAATTAGCCTAGATTAAAATCTTGATCAACTGATTAAATTTGATCTTTTTTTGGCATATCTTGTTCCTGATTTTGGGGATTATTTTAAGGGCTATAAAAATCATTTTTTATCTTTAAAATTATAGAATTGTGTGTTTTTATGTTACCTAAAGTTTTAAAATTTATTTAGGTTCAAAAAGATTTAAGGAAAAATTAATATAGGCCTTGATATGAAGATGATTCATCATTAGAATTTTCCACGATGTGTTTTTCTTACATATGAGCCTAATATAGGTGTGAAATTTTTCCATGATCTTGCTATTTTTTTTGGACACTATCTTGGATGAATTTAATTAATGTTAGAAGATTTTTTGAAGCGTGAAAGCTTGCTAAAAAAGTGCACAATCATTATTGCGGAAATTCCCCCTAAAAGTAGCACACAACATGACAATTGTTGCAAAAATAGATGTTGCATTTTAGGGTGAGTAGTAAGCCTTCTTGAAGTCCCCAAGAGCCATTGTAAGTGGTGCACAATGGCCACCAAGAGTGGCAGGCAAAGGCCTTCTAATGGCCAATGTATTTGCCTTCACCAAGGGCATTAACATTTAAAGTCCTAATCCAACTAGAAGTAATAGGTATGAAATTCCATGAATTAAGAAATTTGCTCAAATTTTCTAATTTTTATCCAATAAGATTGAATTTTCTAATTTTTAGGAAAATTTTCAAAATTTAATTAGTTTATGACATAATGGTTTCCAAAATAAACTTGTTTGAAAAGCACTAATTTTTTTGCAACTAAGTTTCCTAAATGGTTTAGGAAAAAATACATGCTTTGTTTAATTTGGATAACCTTTCTTAAAGTTCAAAAATTAATTGAAAGTGTTTTAATTAAAAATGAAGACTACTAAAATAATAAATTATCTCAAATTGTTTAATGATGTTTATGCAAATAATACAAAAGATCACCAAATGACATTGGCATTGTATGTTTTATTTTTATGGTTATAATATGATTAAAAGCATAAAGGATGGTTATGAACTAGACTTTATTGTGATTAGGTTGTGGGTAGTTAATTTTTCTATTTTATGTCTGTCTTATCTCTTTATGCTCCAAGATGGTAAATCATTTTCTCACCTAACTCCCTTTAAAAGTAACTTGATGTTCTTACAATATGTAATTGTTACATATGTATTATAGATTTAGATATAGACTAGGAATAGAATTTATGTACACTCCAAGATGTAAAGAAGATAACACCAAAAATGAAAACCAAGGTGATTGCCATCAAGACTTATGAAGACAATGTATGGTGTACCTAGGAAAAGACCAATTGATTTCCCAATGGCTTAAGGAAACTACTATAGAAAAAGTCCATAATCATCCTAGTAGATTGAATGAGTTAGATTTATTTTGTTTATATATATATATATATACATAATCATCCTTGTGTATGATATGTATGATCAAATAAATATAACACTTGGCAATCAACCAATGCAAATCAATAAGATTGTAATAATTAAATAAAGGAAAATCCCTAATATAATATTGGTCCATGCCTAAGCACGATAAGTCATTTTCCATTATCCTAGCAAGATACTCGAGTTTTGATTGCATAAGACTTGTCAAGCTAACCCAAGGTCAAGCCTATCATCTAAACTTCTTGATGTATGAATAATTGGTTTTACTCAACTAATTTCATGTTGCTTGAATGTGTACAACCTAACCACATAGCATTCGAGGCAGTGGTTAGGTAAGGAGTTACCCCCTAACTAATTTGGGAGATGCACAAAGATGCTGTTGGTAAGTTAAGTTACTTAATTAGTTCCTACATGGTTTGTTGAAATAACTTAAGGTCATGGAAAAATGAAAGAGGCCTTAGCTTATTAGGAAGTTCAAGATTTGAATTTCTTAAAATAGTGGTTGAAGGCTACTATTTTGTTAATTGATTAAACACTTTATTCATATAGGATATAAACACTGAAATGGCCGTAAACTTATCATTAAATAGCATATTTAACTTGAATAAATTAACTAGCCCAAATTTCATGGACTAATTTCATAATGTCAAGATTGTCTTGAAACAAGGAAAAAAAGGCTTATGTTTATATGATAAGCCCAATGCCATGGCATTTGAGGAAATCAAGGCTAGCTACTTGACTTATATGGATGATCTTGAAAAAGCTACATACATGATGTTGCCTAGTATGGCACCCAATCTTTAGAAGCGACACGAGATCATGAATACATAAAATGTCATCCTAAACCTTAGGAAATTATTCAACAAGGAAAACCACATTGAAAGGAATGACATTTCTAAGGAATTATTCCAAACAAAAATGTTAAAAGATAGCATAGTGAAGCCTCATGTGCTAAAAGTAACAAGATGTACAACTCAAATTAAGGAACTTAGATGGCATGGATCATGATCTAAGCATTAACCTAATCCTTTCTTTATTGCCTAAAAGTTATTCATAGTTCGTGTTAAACTTTAGCATAAACCATTTTGAAACTACCCTTTTGTGTTTGCTGTATATGCTCACTACAATTGAGAAAACTATCACTAAAGACACACTATCTATCCATTTGGTTACCATTTCTTCTAAATCAAAGTCAAAGAAGAAAGAGAGGAAGACTAAATAGGATATGTCTCCTACTTCAAATAGTTTAAAGCCAATTTTTGGTGTGACGATTAAGGAAGACAATGTCAAACAAACATGCCATTACTTTAGGAAACCTGGTCATTAGAGGTAGAATTGTAAAAAGTACTTTGAATAGGTCAACAAAAAAAAGCTTAAAGAAACTTTGACATTAGCTATATTTGAAATTCATTTACTTTCCTAAGTATATGATATCTTGTTTTAGTACAAATATATGTCACATATTGTAGGGACCAATGAGAAACACAAGTGAAGATTAATCGAGTTGGAGCTGGCAACATCAAGCTTGTTGACTTTTAGGATTTTATATGTTTTTGAAACATTTATTAATGATTTATTTTAAACATTAGATGTTTTGTTGTGGCATTGTGGGTTATCTTTGAGGATATTGTTTTATGATATGAATATATTATTTTGCTAGCATATGGATGCCATGCTTTTTATTCCTTTTTGGATAAATCATTTATAGAAATTTTATGTATTCATGGTTGATATCTCAATCTATGTCACTTGCAAAAAACATTAGTAATACTAATTGGACTAGTAATTTAATTGGATTTAGATTTTTTTTTTAATATTAAATCATTTAGACTTCTACACATATAGGATTTAATGGGAGCATGTAATGAATTTTTAAATGTGAAAAGTAATAACTTGATGATAAATAGTAATAAAGTTAAAAGTGCAATCATTTGGAAATATTCCAAATTAGAAAGGATTGCATGTTTATAACCTTAAGGTTATAAACAAACCTTTCTATTAAAGCAAAAGAAGTTGTATTTAGATCATTAGCTTTTGAGCTAAGAATGGATTCTTATAGTCATCAAAGTAACAACTAAGCCATATGATTGGAATCAAGGTCATATTGTGATCTTTAATAGTTTAATGACATTAATAATAAAAAATTATCGCATATAAACAAGGTAGTTCTCATATGTTGTATTTAAGTAATATGATTAACTCCATTGCGAGTAGGAGATATTACTAAATATGCCTTAGAGCCAATCAAATTGGTCATAGGGACACGCAATCAATATTGTAAGCCCATCACTACACTATAGTGATACAACATTTTCTTCCATGTTGGTGGCGTAATTGAAAATCATGAAACCAATTAATATGAAGCCCATGGAACATATAAGGCCTTATAAAGGAATTGTAAAGAGTTATAATTATAAGATCCTTATGCATCAAAGCCTTGTTCCTAAAAGAGTTCTTAGTCATTGTATTGCTAATGCGAAGCATCGGCAATGCTTAAAGACTAGGACATGTTATGCCATTTTATGAAGTACACAAACGATGTCATAGGTTGAAGTATAATAGATACTTGGGATGGCATATGGGTATTTGTCTTGTGGAAACAAGTTCACTAAACATGGCCTTTGTAAGCATTTCATCTGGTATAAGTCACTTAAGCACCTACAGAAATGTTCTCACGTCCGAATTATGTAACTAGTCCTCAAACTTGTGATACTAGTCATCTTTTGGGGAGTTTCATACTATGATGTCATCTGAATGGGTGTACGATGAGGGATGCCTATGATAGGGTGATTTTAGTTATAACATGAAGCATAAAAAGGTCAATGAGTGATCCATAAAAAATTCACCACTCTTAGTGACATTAGAGATATATCCTATCTTTTTTAACTATGGTTTTTTGAAATAAAGTCTTTGGCCAAAAAATGGTGAATTTAGAAGAAATTATTTTTTCTAAAAACATTTCATTAACCATGAGCTGCCAAAATTAATATGGATTGAAATATGAGTAGACATGGCACCATACTTTTTCCATTCCTAGATATTTGGTGAAAAGACCAAATTACACTAATAAGTTGGCCATTCAAAGGTTTTAAAGAGATCGCATTGAATCTTTAA
Source organism: Adansonia grandidieri (assembly GCA_038382065.1). NCBI lineage: Eukaryota > Viridiplantae > Streptophyta > Magnoliopsida > Malvales > Malvaceae > Adansonia > Adansonia grandidieri. The sequence continues at coordinate 8,774,814 of JBBYHK010000022.1, read as the reverse complement.
TATTTACATAGTCATAGAGGGTTGCTAGATCCCACTCTTAATCTATGGGCATGGATAATGAGATAAATTATGTACATTGCCAACATATTGAGAGGCTAATAGGTCATACCCAAGAGGATGATTAGGTTAAATTAAAATCAAGATTTAATTAAGTTTGACCTAATTATATGAAAGATAAAATTTAAAGTTAGTTTAATTAAAATTTTATAGACACCTTATTTTGTCTGGGCAAAATCTAAGGCATCAAAGGTTATCATTCAAGGCATCATGGAAGCCATTCGGACGAGTATGTATTAGTGCCCCATTATTCCTAGCTAAAGTGAGGTATTCAGAGAGCCAAAGGTATGTAAAGTTCCCATTTTTACATGAATTTATCAATACATAGCCCTTATGTATTGATACAGGGCCTCCATGTCATCAAAATTCAAAATTTCATAGGTTATATTGATACAAAAGATAAATTTGCCAACTGTATTGATATGAGGCTTGATAGTAGCGAAATCATGATTTTTGGCCAAAATGTATCGAACATAAGTGAATGTATCAATACATTTGAAAAATGTATCAATACACTCTTAAACATATCGATAAATTCTAAGTAGAAATGCCTATTGCATCAATACATCATTATTCAATGTATCAATACATTGGTGCAAAATTATATAGTTATGGTAATTTTTAGCTCTTGTAGCATTGATCTAAAATTTTGATAGCCATGTTTTTGGCATAAAAAATCATCCAAATTCATACCAAGCCTCAGCGTTGGACTTGTGATTAGGTTTAATTGAATTTTTAAGCCCAAATAACCATGGCATAAGAGATTTTTATGATTTAATTCAATTTGTTAGAGGGCACTTTGGTTGTTTCTCATGTGTCAACTGCATAAAGTGGCTTGGATCGATTTATTAAGCTAGTCAAGCTGATGAAATTTGGTGGTAGCTAAGCATAGTACCTTGTCTTCATATGAGGTACATGCATCAAAGTTTTGAATTACCCTTACTTTTTGCATTTTGGTTTTACTATTCACATGTCCTTGTAAAAGAATGTTGGTTTCAGTTGAAAAAGGACTTCTAACAAATTTAAGCACTCTCTCTTACACTCTTTACACACATACACCATCCATCTTCAACTTCAAACACTTTTATTCCTGATACTCCCTCAAGCGGCCACCTAAAACCATCCAAAAACCTTCATTTCACTCATCTTTTTTCTTTAAAACCCCCTCCATTGATGGCATAACCCTTAATCTCATTCTTGGCCACTCTTTCTTGCTAATCTATAACAAAGAAAGGGAAGAAAGTGAGCATGAAACTTATTGCAAGCTTGAGATTTTTTTTTTTACTTAACAACAAAGGCAAGGTTTAGAAGCTTTTTGAGATACTTCCTATCTTTTCTCTATTCATTTTTCTTTCTTTTTCTTCATTATGCCATCTTATTAAGCCATTTTTATGAAAGCCATGACCTTATTCTAGGACATTCATGCATTTTGTGGCCTTGCTTATGGTAATATTAAGGTTTATGATGCTTTGTTGATACCTTGATATGATTCTTCTATGATGACCATGTTTTTTGTATTTTGTGTGCCTTGAAATCATGTCTTTATGTTTTCATGAAATTTCTAGAACATGTTCATGTCAATAAAACATTTTGTTCTATACTCATAACATGTTTTAAGTCTACATAAGCATATTTTGTGATGTTTATGCATCATTCATGTTTTTCTTGAATTTTAACATGTTTCTTTGATAAAAATGATGTCTTTTTGATGTTCTAGCATGTTTATACTATTTGATGCCATGTTTGAATGTTTCACTTGATTAAAAATGCTTACTTAATATTTTTCTTTTGTGTCAAAATCTAATTTTTCTCAGAACCCCCAGGTTAAGTTTATGTTAACTTTAATAAATGGAGATTAATATAGATTTAATGTTTTCCATCAATTGGTCTTCCAATCTTGAGGAAAAATCAAGCTCTTCATGTTTGGATTTAAGGTAAAATGAGGCTAAATATTTTGATTTTCAAAAACAATGTGTTTTTCAATTTCTCTCAAGTTGTTTTGTGCCTTAATCTTATGTCTAGCATCTCTTGCTCATGACATGGTTAACGGGTTATTTCATTATCCCAAACTACTCTAAAATTATGCAAATGAGCTTGTGAAGCCATTATTACTGATGCCCTTAGTCATAGATATTTGAATGTTCGAACCCAAGTCTAGCTTTAAGAAACCAAAAAATAAAAGGTTCCCTTATTTTAGCATCGATATCACTATGCCCATGGCTAGAAAAATCATTTTTAAACCTTAAATAATTTTTCTATATCTTATTGCATTTTCCCTTAAAAGGCTTTAAATCACATTTCCAACGGTATTTCATTTGCCCTCAAATCATTCTAAATGTAGGAGTTACAATTTTTCAAACCTTCACTGTCTAGAATCCTTGGAATAAGTGATTAACATTCTGTTTGGGTTATTTCAACCCCTCATATGAATTTTATAGAATTTTTGAATTTTTTCCTAAAAGCTAAATGCAATTCCCTTTCAAGAAATGTATCATTTGTGATTGAACAATTCCAAAAGAGTCAGGAATGATTTTTCAAAGTTTATCGTACCTCTCCCCTGCATATGTCACCAATGTTGAATCAAACCCGACTTCAAAAATCATTTCCTCCTAGAAAAAAATTTTCTGGGATATTTGGATATTTTTGCATTAATTCTTGTTGAGTTACGTTTTTGATGGTACTTCACTTACCCCTAGGACCTTCAGATCAATTTGAAATAAAACCAAGAAGGTGGATAGAGCGATACTTTTCACTATTTCTAGCACCCAGTCAAAATAAGATGTAATTTCGTGTATATCCTGTAAAGCATTTGAATGCCTCGAGATGAGTCCAACTAACCCCCCTAAAGTCTAAAACCATCTGTCAACCCATTTTAGCTCAGATCAAGGCATGAGCATTTTTCAAATTATATCATCCTTGTTTTTTATTAATTCCCACCATTTAAATAAAAAATCCTCGATTTTGTCAAAAACCTTCAAAAATGTCATTTTTCCAAAAACTTGTCAAATCTTTGTCAATTTAAGTCTTTTAATCTCCTCTTTTCAAAAATTGTCAAAAATCATATTTCTCTCTCACAAATTTCTTCAATTTTTTAAAATTCAATCTTGGCTTTCATGCCTCAATCAACTAACGAATCTAGATGCTTCTCAAGAATAACTAATGATAATTATGAGATACATCCTGATCGACACTTCTCTTTTCATTTTTTTATGCGATTTAGTTTACGTAATATTATTTATTTTTCCTATGTCTAACTAACGCATTTCTCTTCATGGTGTTCACTATGCGCTCATATTTCCAAATTGTTTTTGAAAATCACAAAGACAATGTTTCATGTCAATATCCCTCTAGTGCTTAATGTCGAATATCCAGTTTTCAAAATTAAATGCATAGATCATTTTTGTTGAAAAAATCTCTATGTTTTCCACCACTATGGGACGCATATGGGATTAAAATTTTCATTAAAATTCAAATTTATTACTTTACACAAATTTATGCATAAAAGTGGATTATATCAAAAATAGAAAAAAGTCAAAATCGAAAAAACCAAAATCAATACAAGACATGGCCAGAAGGTATTGCTTTCGAGCATCGTGGGGGTGCTAATCTTTCCCCATCGTAACAAACTCTCAAACCCAAATCCAATATCTGGACCATATAGACCTTGGAATTAATTTTTTGAGTTTCATAACTTAGAAACTGGTTTCAATAGGCATCAAATCACACCTAGCCTAAATGATCAGTGGTAAGTCCAAGTGTTGGCCACTTCGTGGTTGCCACCCAAAACTAGTTAGACGAGTGATTTGTTTGATAGTTTCTTCTCTCCTCATTATCAAGAGTTAATTGTACTTTCTTGCTCCCATCACATCAAAAAGAAAAATTCTAGGTCAAGAAGACACTTTCTTTTAAGAATCTTATCATTTCTCTTATATATTAAGTTATGCGCACTTCTCACTTCGCTAGATTTCATAGGCATGTTGCAACAAATTTGTAGACACCTTATTTTGTTCAGGCTAATTTTTAATAATCTAGAGCATGGATGTAATGGGGGGCAATGATTGCCAGGTGCAACATGACCCAGCGAAAAAGTATTTTGAGGATGTCAAGAAAGCCTAGGGATCATATCAAAGGTAAATGGAAAGATGTGGCATCAAATGATATAGTCTAAGGTATCAGGGGACAAAAGATATGAGAAATTTCATAATTTTACTTGAATGTATCAATACATGGTTCTCATGTATCGATACAATGCTCCAACATGCCAAAATTTGAAATGTCCTTATTTGTATCGATACAACATGTAGATGTATCGATACATAAGCCTCTGTATCCTAGGACCAAAATATGCATTCTGTAAAGAAATGTATCGATACATATCAACATGTATCGATACAGTGGTTCATAGTATCGATACAGTGGTTTATAGTATCGATACAATGGTTCATAGTATCGATAAAATGATTATTGTATCGATACCATCAAGGTTTCTGGGCCAAATGTATCGATGCATTATGCTATGTATTGATACATGCAGGTTATTTTCATGGTCCGGGCACTTTTGACTTATCCACCATTGATCCAAAACTCGATTTTAACTCGTTTCTTTGCATTACGAAAGATTAAAACACATATCAGATTACAAATTTAGACTTTTGAATTAATAATAACATTTTTTTAAAGTCTAAATTGGATCAAAAGATGTCAACATCACATGATCACCCTACTCCCTAGCTTGTTAACCAATACACCATCAGCCACCCTATTTGTTGGAAAAGCATTCCAGCATTTAAACTAGCCACCCTAGGCCCATCACATTGGTAGCAAGCTACCTCCTACAGCCACCCTATATCCACCATGCTGACATCACTTTATCCCCCCTTAAGAAATGGCTAAAAACACCTCCAATTTGGCTTCAAAATGCTAGTATAAATGGACCACTTCTATCTCAGCTAAAAAAGGTTAGATTCCAGCTCATTTACACTTCCAAACACATTCACACACCAAGAAAACAAGAATCCCGTAGCTCTTTACCCACCACCCAGAAATAGCCCCAAAACACTCACTCTTAACCTCTACACACTCCAAAAATCACCCTCATCCATACCAGAACCAAAACCTCATTGTTTCTTTCTTTTTCTTGCTTATTAACAACAAGGAAAAGAGGGAA
>JBBYHK010000022.1:8722388-8735501 GCA_038382065.1 Adansonia grandidieri | reverse complement strand
ATATATATATATATATACATATATATTCCTTTTTCAAAATTTTCTAAATATATTTAAAGGTATGTGTTGTTTCATTAATTTTACTAATCAATATAAAAAATTTCACTAAAGTAAATATGATAATTTCTCTTATATATATAAGTGTGTATGTATATATATATATATATATATCTATTTTTTTATTGCGTATGTATAATTATATATATCCAAAATTAATAATAGCAATTACTTGTATTTTCCGCTCCCTTTGGTGTAATTTATCTAAAGTACTGACCCAATTTAAAATTTTTCCTCTTTTTTCTCCTCTTAAACCGCCTTGATTTAATCAGTATACTTTTTTAATGCAACTTGAATTTAAGACTTTAGAATTGGTTACACTCATCTTATGAATATTTAAAATATATATATATATATTATTAAATGGGCAGTTTTTTTATAAATATTATGGATAGTATTCTTATAAAGGTGAGTAGTTTTTGAATTTAAAAAAGTACAAAAAATTTAAAATATCAAAACACCCTTGTTAAGATATTTATTTGTTTTTTTATTATTTTTAATTATATTTTAGGGTCTTCTGGTAAAAAAAAATGACTGTGCCACTAAACTCAATTCAATACTACCGATACATTGGAATGAAATAAAACTGTAATATAATAATAATTATATGAAAATAGAATAAAGCTAAAATAAAATTAAATAGCTAAAGCAATAATTTGATTCAATAAAATAGAATACTATAAAATTTCAATCCTCAACAAAAAAGATTTAAATCTTCTAATATAATTTTTTATTTCATCCAAGATTGAAATAACCGTTCAATGAGTGAAGCATTGAATAGCTATTCTATAATTTTGCAAAACAAAACCATAATTAATTATTTCACAAAAAAATCAAACTATAATACGGTAACACACTAAATAGATCTGTAATAGAATGTCCATTCCGAGGGTGTAAACTCCTTGCAATGATTCTAGAACACTCGCAAGTGATTGTTAACATTAATGTTGAAATATAAACGTCCAATGTATCATAATTTTAATCTATAAATAATATAATTTTCTTAATCTTTTGCCAACGAAAGTTAGGTACGTAACTCGGTTTGACGTGTGAGGTGATACCTTCCCAAGAGTCGATAACAATTTTTTACCAGTTTTTGCAGTTATTATTCCCCTGCAAATAATACACTACAATGTAAAAGTAAACCTTTTTTTCCCTAAATTATTGCAAATAGAAATCATTTTCCTTGAGCATTCTCACATGCAAGAACAAAAAACCTTCTGAAAAATTCGTGAGAGCTGTAAATGAAAATATGGAAACAATATGCTTTAAAAAGCAAGCTTTCATGAATTAAGACATCAGAAAAAACATCATGGCATTATATCCCAGTTTTTTAACAACTCATCACGTTCCATAAAATTCAACAAATCTCCATTTGTAACTTATTAACTTGAAATTTTCAAGACTAAACATTGAAACTAGCTAAAGACAAAAGCAAATATAAGTTCTCCATGCCAGACAGAGAAGGGTCACCTACTTTCCGATGTGTGATTACAGAGGACCCGGGTAAGTACCATTCTCCCTCTGCTCATTCCACCTCTCAACCTGCATCATTATCAGCAAAACACAGAATATTAATATGCAAAACAAGAGTTGAATACAGCGGCCCAACTTATTTATCTTCTATTTCCTTTACAGGGGTAGCTGTAAATGATACAAGCAATAGAGTTAGGAAAGAGAAAAAAAAAGGGACTGAAGAAAATCAAAATAATTTGCAATATGTAGAATGTAAACAGTGAAGACTGCTATAGTTATTCTGTTAATTATTTACAAAGCAGCCCACCACTTGCAAACAGTACATGAAATAATAGATTGCAGCATTAAGATTAAAAAAACAATGACTACTAGCTTAAATAAAATCTCAATAATTAACAAAACAGTCACCAGCCTACCACTGTAACTGGGATCAATTGTAGTAGTAATTAGTAACTTGAAATCCTGCACCTAAATTCAGTCTACATAAGTCACATGAGTTTGATCACCTTAGCCATCTGTCTCCACACATGAACAACAATACCATGGGAACATATATAAGCTCAAATGTCGTTTAATGAAGATTTTCTCTAGGATACAATAGATGATACCAGGTCGTAAACATTTATCTCTATGCTATTTAACTTAAAGTTCCTTCAATGAAGAATTACTCAAGGATAAGATATTTGATACCAAGTCATAAACATTTCCTTTATACTATTTAACTCAAAGATCCTTCAATAAAGAATTACTCAAGGATGTGATATTTTGTACCAGGTCATAAACATTTCTCGACATACTATTTAATGATAATCCATCTAAAATCTTGAGAAACTTTATAAAACTGTTCATAAACTGATAACATGTTCAAGGGGACACTTTTCCATATTTTTATTAATCTTCATCAGCAATATCAATCATAACCCTATCAACTTGGAGTACAGCTTGTAGTATACTCATATGCTACATCACTTCTGATGATCAGAAGGGAAAAATATGTAAAAGTCTACAATTCTCAACATAAGCACAACATTGAGCATCTGGTGTGAAAGGAAAAAAAAACCTGTAATTTACTTACGTCCTTAATGTCAGAGTATAAGTTATTTCCTTATTTACACATATTTGTACGCATCAGTTGGGATCTAGAACCACAGATTATGTCACAAGCTTTATCAATGAAGCCATGACATATGTAAGGCATACTTAAGCTTGTGAACAACAGAATTTGGCACTAGAAGACAAAAAACAAGAACATGATAATAAAGTTTATATGAAATATACTCATATACATCATACACTCCATTGCAACAAGGCAAACTCTAATTTACTTACGATGATATCAAAAACCAGGTATACCCACCCATTCACCAGGACAAAGAGAACGATAGTATTTGGCGAATCTCTCACATTCATTAGACTCTTCACCCTTTGCAGCCAAGCACCTGTAGTTGATTTTTAAAAAATTAAAAAATAAAAAATAAATTAAATTTCTTAGTTTCCTAACAAGCAGACTTTGAAAATTTTAAACGTACCTGTGAAACTCAATGTAGCGGGTGAAACAATGTCTAGTTTGATTTGTTGTGGGGAAACGAAAGTCAGCTGGGGCTGTTTTCAGTTCAATCTGGGACAACATACAAGGAAAAAAGATAGTGGGGAAGAAATGTTAGAACCAATTGATGATAACTTGATGTGAATCTCTTACTTATCAGTTCAAAGGTTCCGTTTCCAATTATGACAGTCCAGAAACATTTACCAAAGCAAGACTTAAATTTGAAATCATTTTGCAGGGGTTATACATTAATGTTTCAAAGAAATTATACAACAGAATAAATATACACGCGCATAATTTTAGAAGCCAACTGGCATGAATATGTATAAAGCACGTGTCGCAGCCAACAGGCTTCCATGAGAAACAGGCAAGTAAAGTTATTGCAGTTTCAAGATGCCACAAAAGGGTATCTGAAAATTCTCACTGCAGAATCAAAAGGTTATCTGATTCATTGTTCATAAACAAGTTGATGAAGCCTAATGGCAGCAGCCTCCAAATATGTTTAGGAGGAGTCTTAATGCAGCTTGTAATGCCCAAGCCTTAAACTTGGTACATGTCCAATGAGTTGGGAGCTTAAGTAGGCTTTATGATTTGCTTTTGAATATACTTTAGGTTAAATTGTGTTAAAATTGCATGTTCTTATATCATTCTGATTCCTAGCTTTCTAAGACGGAAGGACATTTCCAAAGTTTTCTATTTTGCTGGAAAACACAGGTCTACATGCCTACAAGCCTTATTCTGGGCTTTCCCTTATCTCGTTGGTGTCTTATTATAGTTTACGTATCATTGTTTTAAATCAAGTTTGTAGGTTGTTAATCAGTTATTTCCTAATTAAAGTCTCCAGTATCTATTAAAGTCCGAATTGCACTAGAAGCGCTAGTTCTTATTTGACCATATTTGACCAGGAGTACTAGGATTCTATATGCAATCTTTTTTGTTGAAAGGTAAACTTACTATAGAAAAGTCTCGAGCATTACTGCTCTGATGATTGTCTATAAAATCAACAAATGGTGTGATTCCTAAGGCCAAAGCATATATGATTTCTTCCTATTATTTTGTTACAGTGTTTACTTTTACAAACAGCCCCAGATTAACCTCTTTAAACGCAAGAATTAGCATTTAAAAAACTCAACCAATTCCAGAAAAACAATTTGAAGTCCCCCACCTAACCATTTCACATACAAGGTTCATAATAACAGAACAGCCTCTGAACAAGAAAGCTGTCCAGCATCACAAATTCCTTAAATCTTAGTTAAACTAAGAAATACATGAAAGTAATTTTATTAAGTTACTAAAAGAGGACAAACTAGTTTTTCATCTTCCTTCCATACATTCAAGGTCAGCATAGAAAAGAAATCAAACAATAAACTAATTTAAAACACTCTATGCTTAAACTTGACTTTCTGCCTTTAAAATACCCTAATTCCCTGTTAGATAATACTTACAGTAGCATAAATCAACTACTTCGATCCAGTATTCTTTAAGTACTTCAAAATTTATACTTCTAATAGCATAACGCTAAAGATAGCACAACTTTTGATGTCATCATAAGTTGTGCTAATTATAAGTAAGAATAGAATCTCTCCGGTATCTTCATTTTTTTTCTAGCAACAATTTAATTCATATATGCCATAAAGACAACCTTTGGCCTTGACAACAAGATCCTTTATATCATAACATTCATAGAACAAAGGCGAAAAAGGAAGATTTCAGGAGACAGGCTTCTGTATGAAATAAGCAGTGACTATTGAATTTACCTTTCCAATTAAATCCTAGTTTCAGAATAATAGAGAAATTAGTTAGGCAAAACAAACTGCACAATTATACCACAATCGCCTATTTCCTAAAGTTATTTCTTATTCAAGGTAGAAAAAGATTCAAGGTTGCTAGAATAAAATGATCAATAATCTACCACAATTTGTGAAACATAGAAACAAATGCAATATTCTACTTAGACACACAAATTCTTCGTGGAATGTGGAGCCTAACGCGATTCTCGCCAATGAGGGTTCAATCCATCTTGATTTAAACAACTCTTAAATTAGGGTACTAGATTTCTAAATTTCTAGAAAATTCAGCTTTAAAATTTTTCATATATCACATGAAAAATAACTTTTTCCCCTAAAGGATTAAACTTTCAGATTCTTCACATCAAATGGCTTCCAGAATTGAAAGTATTCCCCTTCATGTTCAAGCATTTGCAAGGAATGAAAATTTCAAAACTAAAACCTAGAAATTTAATAAAAGAGAGTATTTAAAATTAAGAAATTGGCTTATATTAAATTAAATAAACAAGAAAACAGTGAATAAATTTAAGATCGGTTGAGGAAATCGCTAACCAAATTTTAATTTATAAAAAGAAACTTTCGATATTCATTTTGTTTCCGGCAGTTTCTTGGAAAATAGACGGAGAAGAAAAAAAAGAAAGAAAGAAAGAAAGAAAATGGAAGGTTACCTCGTCCGCCATAACTGATCCGATCAAAAAGCAAAGATGCAAAGCGAAGGTGAAGTTGTTTTTGACGGGTAACTTGATAGGCTTACCAAAAATAAACGATCGGTTATTTCTCTCCGGTTCGTCCTATGACAAATAAGAGCACGCCACCTCAAATAAACGTTTTCCTGAAAATCCTTTTAAGAGGATAAAAACAAATTGGGCTATTTACCCTATATTTATATATTTATAATTATATTAAAATATAAATATGAATTTTTTAATAAAAATGATTATTTATTACATTTTAAAATTTTATTATTATAAATATTAATAAAATTTATTCAATTTATACATAAAAATTTTACCGAAAGATTTTCAGTAAAAAAATTTATCTAATAAATAAAAGTATGTTAAAATTTTTATTCTTATTATAAATATAAATAAATTTTATCTGATTTTATTAATAATAATTCTATTTGTATTGAAAAATTTTCACTAAATAAATTTAATCTATATAAAGAGAGCTAAAGTTTATGTTAATTTTCTAATTCAAGTTTTAATTTTATATTAACGTTAAAAGTAATAATTTTGTTTTAATGTATGAAATAAACTTTACATGTTAACATATATTTCATTAATTCAATTATTCTCCGGTTCGTCCTATGACCAATAAGAGCACGCCACCTCAAATAAACATGTTCCTGAAAATCATTTTAAGTGGATAAAAACAAAATTGGCTCTTTACCCTATGTATATATATATATATATTTATAATTATATTAAAATATAAATATGAATTTTTTTTAAAAAATGATTATTTATTACATATTAAAATTTTATTATTATAAATATTAATAAATTTTATTCAATTTATACATAACAATTGTACTGAAAGATTTTCGGTAAAAAAAAATTTATCTAATAAATAAAAGTGTGCTAAAATTTTTATTCTTACTATAAATATAAAAAAATTTTATCTGATTTTATAAATAATAATTCTACTTGTATTGAAAGATTTTCACTAAATAAATTTAATCTATATAAAGAGAGCCAAAGTTTATGTTAACTTTCGAATTCAAGTTTTAATTTTATATTAATGTTAAAAGTAATAATTTTATGTTAATGTATGAAGTAAACTTTACATGTGAACGTATATTTTATTAATTCAATTATTTATAAAAATTATAAACAAATATATTCGATACATAATTATTATTTAAAGTAATAAAACTTTACGTTAATCTAATAAATTATGTATATGATATAAATTTTACATGTTAATATGCATTTTTTTCTGATTTCAAATATTTTTTTTGCCATCATATTAATTTTAAATATCAGTAAAACACACATCTATATTTTTAGCAAATATAATAATTATTTAAAAATAAATAGAAAATTAGTATTTGCATATAATCATACATGATAGCAATAGTTTTTTCAAGGCATCTTTATGATACTTGTATCAGTATGAAATACTTTACTATACATCGTCAAAAAAATAATTTCAATATCTCAAAAATATATACATGAAAGAAGATTTCATTATGTGTGTGTGCCACTTTATAAAATCAAATATATATATATATATAACTCAACTATAAGCCTATAAATTAAAATACAAAAATAAAGTTAATATTGAATTAAACTTTACCAAATAACTCTATACATCTACACATAGAACTCAAAAACTGCAGTACCTATGTACTCCTTAACCACAAACTTAGTCCAAGCACACATGTAAAACATACTAAATCTAACTATAATGTCATTACTTTGATTAAAAAAAAAAACTAATCATTATCTCATGTCTATGATACGATAATCCATGAATTTTACGAGTTAATTTTAGGATGATTTCATTCTCAGTTTTCTTTTTCTTTTGTTATTATTTTATTATTATTTTTATATCTTTTGCTTCTAAATGATAACAATGCACTCGACCAAATTTATTTGATTCAAGGATATCTTTACGTGCAAATTTGTTATTAACTAGTTTTATGCTTTTATTTAACTCTCCACGTATCTTATATAGAATTTTTTTTTTCATAATCATTATGATATTTATGTATCATAACTATTGAATTACATTATTTTAAAATGAAAGTAACTTTTATAGAGAAATTTTGAAGAACCAACCTATTGAACTGGATAATAATATGAAGATGAATATAGGATACATCCTATTAGAGTTACAGATGTGTATATACACACAAATTGTTGCTGTTAAAGTTATGATCTTTTTGAAGCTTTTGTAAATGAAGTCGTCAAAACAGGATTGGGCTTTAACGAATGTGAAGAATGTGGTGAGAGCATGGTGACAAAGTGGAAGATGAAGAGATTTCTTCTCAAGATTCCATTCCAGTCATGGTGCCGTGAAAGAGACATCAGAGCAGTTGCAAGAATTTACTAATGAGTTAGAAAGGGTGCGCATGCATGCCTATTGAAAAGAGAATCTTTTTAATTAATGGATACCAATAACTCAGCATGCATGCAGCCACTTTAAAATCTGATTTGGAAATTCAGAATCAGAATATAGTTTTATTGGAAGAAAATTCAAAACTTAAGCTGTAAATTTCAAAGGAACGAGAGGGGAAAAGGGTGTGGTTGGGAAATTATTTGGGCCATTGTGGACAAAGAGATGCATGGTTTGAGAGGTCAAGTCCATGTCTCTAATGAAAGTTTTGGTTTTAATCAGCGGTTCAATCAGAGCACATCATATACCATTAACCAAAAAAAAAAAAAAGGTTGCTGTGCCGAAGGAGCTAAATGGAGAACGGAATTAGCTCCATTAACTCCCTTCGATTCGATTGCGTCAATAGTGAAGGCAAGGCAAGTAGCAGGAAACAGATCGAGAAAATGTAGTCATTTGAATGAGATTGAAGAACTGATCAGGAAAACTTAAAAAAAAAAAAAAAGCAAAAAAGAAGAAGGGAATCTGTCCTCTCCCCCCCCCCCCAAAAAAAAAAAAAGGAAAAAGAAAAAAGAAAGTTGAAGCAATGAAGAATTGATGGACAATGCATGTGATTCTAGTTTTGAACGTGTTTAATGTAGTAGAATTTGGTCACTGTTTTAACAAATTCTGATGACTTAAGACTTACAATGTTAAGGCAAAGTGTTAGCAAAATTTTGAGTGCAAATGAAAAGTAATAATTAGCATGTACGTCGATGCTTGGACGGGCTCAGAACGACTTCCATGGGAAAATGCACTTGGTCGTACCTTTTTTCAGATTCTCAAGCAAATTTTATCTGTTGTCTTGATGACAAAGCGAGGATGATTTTCCCTTGGTGAAATATTTTTGTTTTGGGTTCATTATTATCATTGAGGATTTGAGGATTTTGTTTTTAAGCTACCTGTAGCTCAACTGCTTCGGTGCTAATTTTGGTTTGTTATTAAAAGCAAATATATATATATATATATATTCATTTATAAATAAGAATGCTAGTGATTTGAATTGATAAATGCGTTCCAAAAAAAAAAAATTATAACCATTTACGGGCATTTTAGTTATTAAAAAATTACATGAATTTTGAATGTTGGGATTCAATATTAGTATTTTTTCATGTATTTATGTTTGATTTGTTTTTATTTAGAATTGTGACCTCATTAAATCAATTAAAAAAATCTAAAAATTAAATACGAGTATATAAATACGTTTTATAAAAATGAAATTAATCATTAAGATATCAAAATGAAAATGATGTAATATCATATATATAAAAATAAGTTTATTGCTTTTACATTTATTTATATAATTATATATAAATTATCCGTACTTAAATAAGTTTTCTTTGATTTAATTCATTTCATTCAAAATATCATTTACACCATTGTGTATATACATGTACATATTTAAATATATCCATCTTAAATTCATTTTTTTTTTCAAAACACTCATTTCTCAATGGGCATAGCTTTAGACAGAATATTTCCACCAATGAACTTTTCATCTTTATGTCTAACTATTTTAATAGTTTATTAATGATTTTTATAATAAATAGTAAATTTTTTAAAAAAATCTGGTTGCAGATTTAATTTAAATAAAAATGAAATATATATATATATATATTGAGGTGTTGCAATTATATACAATCCTTTCTCGTCTAATTATTACTCCATGTTCAATTATAGTGTTATTCGACAGAAATTGAGTATTCTGAGACTGGAAAAGAAAGCAAAATAGATAAGAGAGTGTGTATTCAAACCAAAAAAAACAAAATGAACCAAACTTTTTTACAATAGTCAAAGAATCTTGTTCAATTTTATAATGAAGTGTCGATACAAATACAACAACTATTATTGAAGAAGTATTGGAAGATAGTGTATGAAAAGTAGTAAGAGAAGCGTGCAGACTGTAGCAAAGAAAGAAGTAGAGATCGGGCCGGTGCATGTCCCTTGCTTTGCTTTGCTTTGTTGTTGAGAGATGTGGGACAGTTTTCTAAAATAGGGTTGAACCAAAATTTCTGGTGGCTGAAAAGGCTGATGACACTGCCTGGCCTGGGGCTGGGAGTAGTGGCGATTCCTTTCGGAGACTCAAAGTTTGGAGACACGTTATCATTGAAAATGATACCCACCCATGAAATCCATATCCCACTAACTATAAGTGGAGAATGATTGGCGTCATATTGTTAGTATAATAACTCTGTTGCTTAAACATGTCGATGAATTAAATACAATATAATTTTTATATATATGTGGATGAAAATTAAGATATACATATACATAAATGAAAAGAATATACTAGAAAATTCAAGATTCGGTTAGTCATTTTAATGGATTTGAACAAATCCAAATGAAGATGAACAAAGATGGATGAATTATTGCTAAGACAGATAATTAAGCTGGAACTGCTCCATGATGTAAAAATAGCTGCAAGAGGATTTGAATATATATATATATATATATATATATATATAACTCCAAAAGTTGTAATTATTGAGAAAAATTATAAGAGCACCAACACAAGTTCCACTTACGACTAACGCGTCGAAAGACAGAATGCTTTTGCTTTCTACATATACATATATAGTTTTTTTTTAATCCTAGAACTACTAACTTAAGAACTTATTCACCCGTAGTAGTTCTAGCGAGGCTTCATTAACATTATGAAACTTTTGTTTTGCATCTTCTAAATCAAGCAAATTCATTAATTAGGGATCAATATATAATTTTTCAATTTAGTTTCCCTAATTTTACATATTTATATATAATTTAACAACTACTATTATTAGCATTAATTATATTAATTATATTTCTCTTCATGACAATTGACATGATAATGTATAAGCATCGTTTTTTATGGCAAGTTGCATGAGTTTATGTATGATATGCATACTTACAGAGTTCAAGTGATACAGCTCCATGTATATAATAACTAGCAGTCATACATAAATTAAGTCTCAACTCAAATTATTCGTTATATTTTTAAGAGATCTCTAAACTTGGGCGTCCCTTTGCATCACAAAGCTAGCGGTGACGCATATTTTCTTATATAATAGGAGCTATAATATTGTGGTAAAACGTCATATTATTTCCCGAGTTGCACAGAATGACCATTTTCCTACTCACCACACCATCTTTGGTCTGAAATAATATTTTTCATAATTTATCCGATATAGTGCAAACCAGACCTCCACTAAATAAGCCAATTAATTTCTTACATCTGTATTTAATTGTTATGTCAATAACATTGTACTTTATCTTCCAATTATATATACAGATCAGTCAAGATCACAAATACACAATCAATGGACTTGATTTGAAGGTGCGTTGTCGACTTCAGGGAGTTTTTCTGCGTTTTGTTAGTTTTGATGTTTTTTCTTGGATGTTTGTATGAAATGTTTATATCAATAAAAACTTGGCTTAGCCAAAAATAAAAAAATAAAAACTTCCGAATGTTTTTGATAGATATACTTATAACATAAATTAAACGTATTGGATATATACACATATATCCAATTGTCAACTGAGTTGTCCTTATGTTTTAGCTTAAGAATTCTCACTCATGCAGGTTCTTGTATAATGTTTGATGGTTTGGACAGAATTCGAGATGTTCTCTAATTAACTAGGAGCCTAACACATACTTTAATGGAGGCTCTGATTATATTATTTTTGTGACATTATCATTTAGTCAGTTGTATATATAGCCGATATAAATGAAGAAAATATTATTAACTATGGAAAAGCAAAGATCGATGGAGGACACGAACACAATACTAATTAAAAAGACTTTTAATACCATTAGCCTTAAAGGCTTAAATAGGATCATATAATTATCTATTAAGAGTATCTATACCTCTCAGAGAGGTACAACTGCAAAGGACTCCTCATAAGCATTGGTGACTCACATTTATTAAAGGGAAGGGATAAATACAATCTATTTTGATGGATTGGAGTGCGCAAATAAGATGCTACTTTATTTATTTATTTATGCATTTGTTTTCTCTTTTATATATCTTCAACAGAATAGCTAGCATGTGCCGGCGCAGCATGTCGGATTTTAATTGTCACCACCACTGCCATGACCCTCTCCATAGCCATGTCCTTCGCCATAACCTTCACCATTGCCTGAACCATTTCCCCTACCCGATCCCTCACCATGCCCAGAACCTGATCCAGAACCACCTTGGCGCCTCTGGTTACCACCTGACCCTGACCCTGACCCTGCTCGAGACCCAGCATAAGATCCCGCATATGAGCCTGCTTCAGAGCCTGCATCTGACCCAGAACCCGAGTTTGAATAGGATGAAGATGAAGAACTTGACCTAGAACTGGAACCGGATCCTGAACCTGAACCAGCCCCAGCTCCAGACCCTGAGCCACTACCTCCGAGACCCAAGCCTACACCTGCTCCAATCCCTACTCCTACACCACCCAGATCGATACCCAAGTCTTTCCTTGCAACCTTGCTCTCCGACTCAATAGCCGACATAGCAAGGAGAAAGGCGATCAAAGCTAGGGACTTAAATACAGCCATTTTTTTTCTTTCGACACTCTTGTATAAGATGAACACTATAAAGTTGTCTTGGGAAGATGTAAAATTAGCAGAATTAAATTGCAAAAGGTATTGAACTCTTTTTTTCTGCGTTTGATGGATTACTGGCAGAGTGAACTAATTTATATAGTTGCTGATGGTAAGGTTTAAGACATTAAAATGAGAGGAAAAAAAAAGTGTGCACTGTTCAGTGTAGTGGAGAAATTTGTTTATAAGAATTTATTTATAGCAAAATAATAAAAAAAGCTTAAACTTTATCATTTTTTTAATAAAATTTTATTCTATTATTACACCCAAACAAATACTTATTTTTTAATTTACATTCAAATAGGTTTTTTTTTTTTTTTTGGTATCCAACTAAATCTTAATTACTTTCGATTTATATTTAAATGAAATAATAAAAACTTAACATATATTGACTTTTTTATTTGAAATAAAAATTTATTTGAATAAGAGTAAAAAGATTGAGTTCATATGAATAGAATAAAAGTATAAGTTCACTTAAAAAAATGAAATAATTGAGAGATTTTTTTTTTTTTAATATTTAAAGCTTTGTTTATAGTATTGAAATGGAAGAAACAAGGGAATTTTGTCGGAGAGAACCT
>JBBYHK010000022.1:8689206-8700077 GCA_038382065.1 Adansonia grandidieri | reverse complement strand
TCATTTATAAAAGTATTAAAATTTTGATGAGCTATAATAAAATTTTCAAAACTTGTATACTAAGTGAATGTGTGAAATCAGCATACTAGATGAGTGCAAATGTATATTTTCGTATCAATTAAGTTCTTTTTTTAAAGCGAATACCTTTTTATTGCTTATTCTTAAATAAAATATCAAAAGTTTTTAAATTTCGTGTGCTCAATATACAAAATAATTTTTTTTTGATTTATTGATTATAAATTTTTATTTAATTATTTTAAATGAATTTTTTTCTCCAATCTGATTTGAAGAACTTGACCTAAATCCTCCCTCAATAAAATGATTAATTTTTCTTCTTGATTGGACCAATTTTCAAGTTGCCTAACCCCATGTGTTCGGTCACTACAGGCCCACATTTACCTCATTTCAATAATTTAAGCCCTCAAAACCTTTTTTTTCCGTTGAATTTCACTCAACACACACTAGGTGCATTTTTGAATAATTTGTGTCATATTATTTTTATAAATTATAATAATATTTAAAATATTATATATTTTTTATAAATATTTTAATAGTAAAAAATTTTGACATATTTATATATTTACGTTATACTCATATTAATTTTTACATTATATCATATTTTACTTTTTTATATTATATTTGAATTTTTGTGATCATGTTGAATTTAAAATTATTAGATCTATGTCACATATAGCTTTTTTTTTTAAATTTATAATAACATTGTTAAAAGCACGAATATAAAGAATTTTTTTAACTGACAAAAATAATTATTATTTATTATATTTTTAAATTGACATTATAAATATTTTTATTATTAATAATATTTATCTAATTTATAAGTAAAAAAATTTTAATTTGATTAAAAAACTTTATTGAATTATAACATTAATTATTTTTATATTATTATTTTACTTAATAACCATTGAAATAATATTTTCTTGTTATATTATATATTATTGGATTATGATTATATTTTTTAAAACTTTATTCAAACACTTGGTCAAAATAAAATAATAATAATTTTATTTGTTTAAATTTAATCATGGGGTGATTTATATATATATATATATATATATTACATTAGTACTTATAGTTTTGAAGTAATTCATACTTAATTAATAATATAGTTAAATACCAATTAAAACTAAAATTTCTCATTATAAAATAGATGTTTGAACTATTATTTTCATAAAACATCACATGTTGAGTATATTTGTTAACTATTTTTATTTTTTATTTTTTTTGTTTTTGAATACATTTTCTAGCTTCTTATTTTTTTTTTCTTAGAATAGTTTCATATTTTTTATTCACTATCATAATAATTTTTATCTCATTTTTAGACTTCAATTTCATAATATTATAAATTTAATAGTTTTAATTTTTTTTTCTTTCACAATAAAGGCTTTTGGCTGTTGTTATTTTTTATTATGGTTTCTTAATTCTTACTTTTATTAAATTTGTTTTGATCTTAGAAGATTTTTGCATATTGTAAATTCAATAAATTTTAAAAAATTCAACATAAAAGTTTTTTGAACTAACTTATTCTTTAATTATTATCAATTAATTCATTATTTACATAAAGAAAATATAAATTTTTAATAAATTAAAAAAATAAATATATAGAATCACATGTAATACATGTGATATTAAAAATTACTATTAAAATAAAAACTTATCCATCGGATTCGTAAAATTTATATATTTATTTTTTAATTATTTTTATCTTTTTTTTTAATTTCAAAAAGTATATATATATATATATATATAAAAATTAATTCATTTATAAAATTTAAAAATTTACCGTGAGGATGAGCATGGTCTTGAAATCAGAACCATGACTCATCCATGCAAGCTCAATTCTAAAAATTATGAATCATGAATTGACAAAAGATTTTTTAGGGTTAATCTTACGATCTAATAAAGTTTAAAATCAATTTTAAATCCTAAATTTTCAAATATAAATAACATAAACAATAATATTTCAATATTATAAATAAAAATTAGAATCTCAAAATAAAAAATTACAAATATTAAAAGGAATTTTACATTTTAAAATTTTAAATCTTACGATTTATATATTTTGTTATATATATAAATATATATTATTTTATTTTAAAATATATTCAAAAATCAATCTAATTCTATTATCAGTTCCAAGTGGAGATTATGTGCTTAAAAGACTGTAGACTGTCCTCAAATTATCGATTCTATTTTTTTTTTTTTTTTTTTAGAACTCTCAAATCGTAAAATTGCTCTAAAATTAATTTAAATTTTATCCATCCAAGACTACTCGCGAGTTAACTAAACGTCGCTCAAGCCTAGTAAGTAGGTGCCATAATTTTGCAACTAAAAAAAAAAAAAAACAGCCAAAAGAGTACTGAGAGACGGAGAGTAGATGGGAACGTGTTGCAAAATAGTTCACCAACTCGTCCTCTCTAAGTACTCATCTCACCTTCAAATTCTTTATTTAACTTCTATATAAGAAAGTTGATTACAAGAAGAAAACACAGAAATTAAGAAGAAAATAAGAAAAGGAGGAAAACAAAACTATTTTTGAGCAAGAAAACAACAACAATGGATCACGAAAAGCCAACAGTTTGTGTTCTTGATGCATCAACCTATGTGGGTTTTTGGATTCTCAAAGGACTTTTGAGTAGAGGTTACACAGTTCATGCGGCTCTTCAGATAAAGGGTAATTGTTACTTTTCCCCTTTCTTCTTCTTCTTCTTCTTCTTCTTCTTCTTTGTTCCCCTGGTATCTTCTTGCTTTTGGGGAATTCGTTCTTTGAGTTAGTTTCTTTTTTGTTTTGAAGCTTTGTTTTCCTTTTTTTTCCCCCCGTTTTGGGATTGTAGCAGGTTCTGAGACAGAGATAGAGAAGAAAATTAAGGAAATGGAAAGAATGGAGGAGAGATTATCAGTTTTTAGTGTGGATATTCTTGACTACCATAGCATTCTTGTTGCTTTGAAGGGTTGCTCTGCTTTGTTCTGTTGTTTAGACAGTCCGGATGGTTATGATGTAAGTCCAGATCAAAATTGTTCAAAATTCCCATATTTTAATTTTTTTTTTGTTATGATTTCTGGAATTAATTTCCAGTTCCATGATTGATTTGGGGGGTCAGGATATGATTGTGGATTTGGAAGTGAGGGGAGCAATCAATGTGATGGAGGCATGTGCCCAAACAGACAGCATACAGAAGATTGTGTTCACTTCTTCCTTAACTGCAGCCATTTGGAGGGACAATATTTGTTCTCAGAAAGATGTAGATGAGAGATGTTGGAGTGATCAACATTTCTGCCGGAAAATGAAGGTTTTCAACTTTACAACTCCTTGTTTTTCAAAGCTTATTTTTCATTGAGTTCGATATTTTTTCAGAGTTTTAATCAAAGTTTGATATTCGTCTATGAAGTCTTACTAGCTATCATCTTACTCATCCTAATTAAAAATACTTTCTGGAAATTGCATGTCAACTGAATCGCTAGATTCCTTATTTTCACTGTATTTCTGGGAAAAATTTTCTAAATATTATAGATTCTTTGATTATAAATTAAACTATGATATTCTCAAAGAGAGAAATGTCATCGACGTATATATATTAGAATTCGAGGTTAATTTGTCGAAAAAGCAAATCTAAGCTTCTATTACTGGGTCGTGATATCATCTTGGCCTTTCAAATGAACTTTTTCAGACTACAGGATGGTGGTTAGGCAATAGGCAAATTTGATGTTGTTAGTTTGGTACAGCTACCTTAATCCGATGCTAGCACAACGACAAGGATGTGAAACTATCAGATTTCATTTTTTTTCTTTCTTTTATGATTCGTCGATAAAGCTCTTTAAATTCTGTTCCAAGGGCAACAAACATAATATATTAATCTCAAAGTGAAAAAAAAGAAAAGGGCAAAGGCCTACTACTAGTTGAAGAATGGTTTGATAGTTAAGCCCCTGAACCCTTGTTATTCCAAGCTCCTATTGAGTAGCCAAGTTATTACATGCATGTTGCTTTGTCTCTTATAATTTGATCTCTTCTTTGTTTTGCAGTTGTGGTATGCCCTTGCTAAAACACTGTCCGAGAAGGCTGCTTGGGCTCTTGCCATGGATCGAATGCTTAACATGGTTTCTGTCAATGCTGGACTAGTTCTTGGCCCCGGCGTAGCACAACAAAATCCTCATTCAACCATGTCCTATCTTAAAGGTATAAAATACGCATATCAGCTAATTACTCCATGTCAAACAATACCATAACATTTGGTCTGCAATTTGTATGTAATGTCGTGCGTTACTACAATCTGAAATAGGAGCTGCTGAAATGTTTGAAAATGGAGTTCTAGCTGTTGTCGATGTGAGCTTTTTAGCTGACGTTCATATTCGAGCTTTTGAAGATTCATCTACGATCGGAAGGTACTTTTGCTTCAACCAAATAGTGAAAACAGAGGAAGAAGCTGTTAAACTTGCTGAAAGCCTGACACCTTTGTTCTCTTTACTGCCCAAGTAAGTATATGTGAATCTGTTATTGTCAAGAAAAAGAAAAGAAAAAGGTGGTACATAGTGATTTCTTCCATTTTTGGAGGCTGAATTGAACCTATCATGCTTCTTAAATGCAGGTATGAATGCCAAGGGAGCGAGGTCTATGCTGAGAGGCTGAGGACCAAGAAATTGGATAAACTGGTTGAAGGCACTGCATAATTGTAAGACCCGGGTTTCCTTATTCATATTGATTGTAATTTCATAATATTATTAGATAATATGTATATATTGTTGTCATCTATGTTATTTGGATTCGGGTGTGAGTGTCTTCGGAGAATCATGTCCCATACTCGTGTCCGAAAATGTGTGGGATATGGATATTTCGAAAAAAAATTGAAAGTCAGGGCCGCATAAGTTTTCATTAAGAAAATGTGCTGATTTTCATCTCAGCATTGTTTGTTTCGTATATTGTAGCAGATTGGTATTATCCGAAAATGTGTCGGATATGGGTATTTCAAAAAAAATGGAAAGCCAGAGCCGCATAAGTTTTCATTAAGAAAAAGTGCTGCTTTTCATCTCAGTATTTTTTTTGTTTCGTATATTGTAGGAGATTGATATCATCATATCATGTGTGTTTATGTGAGCAAAACTGCAAATTAAACTTGTCGTTGAATGAGAGAAGCATGCATGGCTGCTTGCTGCTGCGAAGCTCCCTTCATGAGTTAACTTATATTATTTGTTAAACATTTCAGAACTTAAAAAAGGGTGCATACAGTATTATGGAAAGATGAATTAGTCATCAACTTGGGTTTAAGATGAAACTGAAAACCCTGGTTCAAACACTCAAATTTTCTCTTTGCTTTAGAGAAAGGCGGAATCGAAAGTGTTAGCTCAAAAATATTTTCGCCTTAATTTTTCTTGGCATTTGCAGGGAAAATTAATTAAGAGTTTTAAAACATCATTATTTGTGTTAATCATTATTCTTAATTTGAAGTAAATAGTGGATATAAATATTTGATATATTTAATTTTGAAAAAGTTATTTTCATATTTTAAAAATGTATTAAGTTAATGCGTTGAATATTAATACTTTTATTTTTTTTAAAAAAATGAAGAATCAAGCAGAAGGAGACGTGTGGTTTATTGTATTGTGACCATCCAGCGGCTAATTTGATTCGCTTAAAATCAATATCAATCAACATCAGGTTAAATTTTGCAATCACAATATGTCCAATCCGATTAGAGTCTTCCATATGGCAATGAGTGACATAAGAACTTTAAGTCAAACTCCACAAATTCATGAACTTAGAAATTAGAAATATATATATATATATATATATATTGTTGGATGTTTGACATACAACTTGATTGCATGATTGCAACAGTTGTCGATGGCTAAGCGAGTGAAAGGTTTGCATCCCAATTCCTGAAAGCAATGATATTGACAAATTCATATTATTTAATTTTCCTTTTTTTTTTTTTTTTTTGTTTTCATAATAGAAGGCTTTAAAACCAAATGTGACAATGTTATAAGCTGAACAGATTCAACAATTCAGTGGGCGGAAAAAAATACAACCCAATTTAAAAGGGCAGTTTCTGGTTCTAGTCTTTCTCCCCACTGGGTCTGCCGGCTATTATTAGCCTCTCTAAAAATGTGACTAAAATTAGCTTCATGCAAGTGGGCAATCATACATCTAATATCTTTCCTCAATTGCATGAATCTTCCAGCATTAGAAAAACTATGGCTGTCTTTAATCTTCTCATGAGCTCCAAACAATCAGATTCAATAATAACTCTTCTCTTTGTCAGCTCACAAACCAATCAAATTAGCATTGAAGTCAATTTGAATTGTAGTATTTGATAATTTGTTTGATTTTAATTTAGGTAATAATTAAATATATTCTATTTGATTTTTGAAATATTAAAAAAATCAAAGTTGTTCAAACCGAACATAATTTTATTTTTTATATAAATAATTTTCAAAAAATTATATGTAAATAAATATATAAAGATATTTTTTTAATTTTAAAACCAATAAATTAAGTCGATCTTAATTTGTGGAATTCAATTTAATCAGTTATATAAAATATTTGATTCTTTTAGAAAATTAGAATATTATACATTATAATAAAAAAATTCAAACTTTACTTATAAAGAAACAATCATGCATTAACCCACCGAAGTAAGATGCCGGCCTCAAGAGTCTGCATTAAAAAAAAAAAAAAAAGAAGCATAAATTAAGTGTGTGGAAATCAGGAGGGGGTGTATGAACTATGACCGTACCTGCACAACAACCAAAAGGGTAAATGCTTTGTTGGTGGGGGGCATTGCATGTCTCAGCCATTGTCAATGTGGGCTCATTTCTTCTTTGTCGCATTGCATCCGGCGTTTCCAAATGAGTGCTATGCTGCAAACTGTCCTGTCCTCTCTCTGATTCTAGTAAGCTGGTTGAATGATTCTCAAATGATTCAACGTACCTGGGAGGACTTCACATCCTTCTAATTTTTGATTCATTGTAATTTGTTCTTATATTAAATTTGTCAAAAGTTTAATTTTAATTTATTAATTTTTGAAATTAAAGAAAATATAAGTAAGATTATTAGCATGTTTAACTTTTTTTCTTATAAAATAGGAATTGATAATCAAATATCTATTAAATTTTTAACATATAATGTAAGATTTATATTTGGTATACCGATATTTTATAAATTTATATATTATCAGTGATTTAAATAATAATACTCATTTAAAAATAAAACTATTTGTATTTATTTTTAAAAACTTTCGACGTATATTATCATATAGTTCATTAATGGTGTGTCATTGTACTAAATGTAAATCTTAAAAGTATTACTTTAATGGTGATGTAAAAAACTACCGAAAACGAAAGCAGAAAGCTAATGTTTCCATATTATTTGTGGAGACAGGAAGGGGGGGTAGTGCACCTGCATCAAGTTGATTTATACGGAGTTAAGAGGAACTGTTCAAAGATTTAAAGGACACTTAGATAGCCAGATGAGATGAAGATAAGGTAGTTTATTAAAATACCTAATAATTTGGCAGAAACTTGGTTCTGATTAGATGAAGACATGCAAGTTTGTGGTGCATTTTCTGCTTCGCGTGTACTGCACCATGCTTTACGAGGCAGTTTCTCTGCTTAATTTTGTTGGCTTCTTTTTTTGCCAGTTTTGCTTGCATCTTCGTCATCAAGGCTTCTATTTTGTGTTCTACATGTCATTGGGGATTTTGATTATTCTCGGTTGGATGTGGCGTGTGTGCGCTGCATCATTTTCAGCCAAACATAACGTAATCTTTCACCTTTCGATTTTGAGACAGGTTTAGTTCACAGACAAAAGTTTTTTTTCTTTTATTTGTTATTAATTTCTTAAAATCAGTTTTTCATTTAGTTTGATTTTTTTTTCGTTTTTATTTAGTTTCAATCTGACCTAAGCAATGTTCTTTTCTTTCTTTTTTATTTAGTTTCAACTTGTAATTAAATAATTGATTAATTATAATTAAATAATTACAAGTGGTTTGTTTAGATAAATACCTGCGGGTGTTCATCGCATTATGAATCCATTTTACCACTCTATAAAGAGTCCATTGGGCCCCGTTCAAAGAAAGCCCAATCAATTTTCTATATAAGAGTACGGACTAGAAAACGATGCCGTTTGAGAGCTTTCTGGAAGCTGATTTTATTTTTTTTTTTTAAAGGAATTCCATAACAGACGTTTGATCTCCTTTCTTCCCTACTTCTTGCATGTTCGTCTCGGGCCATTATTATTAATAATATAAAATCAACAACGATTTGTTTGCTTGAAGAGTAAGGCTGTTTTAGATTCGTAGATCCTAAACCCCAAAAATGGTGCTAATTGAACCCCACTCTTCTGATGAAAAACAAGAAGTGATGACTACGACTCCATCATCAACCCAAACGACTTCGGATTCCGCCGCCGAATCATCATCATCTAATGTGAACGGAGTAGATGCTACCTCCGATGGATTCGAAACAGCAAGCGAACGTGACATCAGCGACAATGAAGAAGACTACCACGCCCAAGATCAACAACCACCCGAACAGAAAGGTCCCGATTCTTACCATGATGCCTTAAACAAAGAGGAATTGAAAGAGGTTCTCTCTTTTGTCCGGGCCTTTTTTTTTTTCTCTTAATTAATCATTAAAATGAAATAAATAAATAATCGAAAAAAATTTCTGTTTCCAGAAAGCTTTGGCACAAGCAAACGATGCGAAATTGGAAGGAAATAAGTTGTTCGGAAACGGGCAATACGAGGAAGCATTATTACAGTACGAGATTGCTTTGCAGGTTATGGCGGACATGCCTACTGCCGTTGAAATTCGTTCCATTTGTCATTCGAATCGCGCTGCTTGCTTTTTGAAGCAGGTACTTTTCAAAGTTGAGTGAAAGTTATTTATTGTTTTCTTTGAACTTCTTTTGCAATGTTAAGAAATTGCACATTTTTAGGGAAGATATGAGGAAACAATCAAGGAATGTACAAAAGCCTTAGAACTTAATCGTTCATATATAAAAGCTCTTGTTAGACGAGGAGAAGCTCATGAAAAGCTTCAACACTTTGAAGAGGCTATTTCTGGTGAGTTCCATTTGATTTTCTTGTTATTTCTTTTATTAAATACAATCCAAAAAGGCTTGAATTATTTATTGGTTTCGTGGTGTTTGTGAGAATTTTCAGCCATTGCTCTATCTTGATGATTGTATTTTGGTGTCAGCATTGTATATGTTTTGACATTATTTTTATTGCTGAAATTTATTGTTCCCAAAAAATAAAATAAAATAAAATTTACAGATATGAAGAAGATATCGGAATTGGATCCTTCCAATCACCAGGCTGCAAAAGCCATTCGTCAATTGGAACCACTGGCTGCCAAAAAAAGAGAAAAGATGAAAGAGGAGATGATTGGTAAGCTTGAAATCTGCATTTTATTCGCCTTTGGATCATTTTTTTTTTCTTTTACTCTTTTTGGGCTTTGAACTAAAAGATCAAATCTCATGAATTGCACTCTTGTACAAGGTAAATCAATTTTCGTGATATTTTAACTGGCGTTTTGCTAAATCTCTTATCATTACGTTATTCGTTGTTGTGTTAATATTATGTATTTTATGGTTTGCATTTGGATTCATTCATTGAGTTATTTTGCTAATGAATATACCTAAGTTGTGCAATTATATTTACTGTCAAATTCGTTGGCATTTAGTATGTTGTATCAACTTCGTGTATCCAAGGATCCCAATAAACAAATTTACATTATTGTATTTTTTACTACTAAATGCAAATTGTAATAAGCATCTGATTTATTGGCTATTGGTTTTCATATAGCTATTCAATTATATTACAGCTCTGTTCCATTCCCACATAATAGCTATTACGTTACAACTCTATTCCATTCCAGTGAACTAAACTTACCGTATTTAAATATTATGAACTTGAAGTGCCCATGTCAAATGATTGACTTTAGCTCGTGCAATCTGTTTATGATGCATACTGGTCATTGAATAATATTCAGATCTTGCATTTAACTGAAGGCTTTAAAACCTAATGCAAAATGCAACCCGTTTGGCATTGATTCTATTCACTGATATTTTTCAGGGCATTGTTTCTTGTCAAGGGGAACTCAATATGTTCTTTCAACGTATGTTTGTTATTAATACAATTAGTGTCAGTATCATAGAAATGGGGAGAATATTGAGCTTAAATTTTATTCGATGCTGCTGTATTTTTGTGTTATAAATGTATATTGCTAGAAATTTAGATCGTCGGTGGAATTGTTGTAGCTAGCATGCAGGACCATATGTTACTGTTTCATCTTTTTTTTTACATGCTTCATTATTGCATCACTAACCATATATAAATATACATTCTCTGATCAGGAAAGCTAAAAGAATTGGGCAACTCTGTTCTTGGTCAATTTGGAATGAGCCTCGACAACTTCAAAGCTGTCAAAGATCCAAACACTGGCTCGTATTCTATATCATTCCAGCGTTGACATGGTCTACACTCGCTAGCTATATTTTCTTTGTTGGTAAATGCAGTGAGATAAAACTGACGGAACCTTTGGAATGATATAAGATATAAGCATGGGAAGTTATTTTCTATGAAGGATGCTGTTTTGCAAGTAAAAATCGAGCGCTTAAAAAGTCCTAGTTAAGGAAGAGAATATGTACATATATGTATATATTGTCTCTTTACTTAATGCACGAGTTGCAGTAAGTGGTTGGTCTAATTCTTCCTCGCATCTATCGGTGCGTAATTCTACTCTCAGAACGTCTTGTGTTATAACTTTAGACTGCAAACTGTATTGATTTGCTTGCATCTCAATTGAGTTTCTAAGTTGGTCAAATCTTTTTTCGTTTTTTATATATGAGATTTTGT
>JBBYHK010000022.1:8670463-8682739 GCA_038382065.1 Adansonia grandidieri | reverse complement strand
TAGTCTTATCAATTTATTTCATATCCGAAGAAATCTGATTGCATGCATAAGTCTCATCAATTTATTTCATATTAGAATAAATCTTATTCCCATACAGTAGTCTGATCAATTTATTTCGTATCAGAAAAAATCTGATCATTTTGTTTTAGTCTTATCAACTTATTTTATTTTAAAAATATTTAATTTTCGTACATTAGTCACATACTTTTGAATATAAATAAAAACTAAAAATTAGTCACGTACTTTCGAATGTAAATAAAACTTAAAATTTATAAACTGTGAGTCGTAATACGAAATCGCGATATATGAAAGAAAAACAAACAAAAATTGAAAAAAAAATAAATGCATTGTGGGAAATCGCCATGCGATATGGCGATTTCCCAATTGTCTTACCCTCCGGTCACCGAAATTGCAATTGGTTTCAATTTAATTGAGAAATCGTCACTTGATTTGGCGATTTCTCAATTAAATTGAAAAATTGGCTTATTTCGATAAATAATCTAATTTTGGCCTATTTTCATAAATAAAAAAATATATTATTTACATAAAAAAGCCGTCTTTTTTCCCGGCATGAAAATCACTGCCTTTTGTCAAATTTTCTTTTAACCTAGAAAATCGCTCAGGTGCATTTGGATTTTAATTTAAGATTATTATTTTTTATAAAAATTTAAAGGAACAGTTATAAGTATTAAAATTTATATTTATAATCTTTTAAATGTCAAATTTTAAAGATCGTTGGATAAATTTATTAAATTAAGCCTTAAGTTAAAAGACTTAGCTTAGTTTAATTGGTCAATGCAATTATCCTTAAAATTTGGATTTCAACATCTGTAACCCTTTCTATATCCTTAGACTGCAGCCTCTTTTATACAAAAAATAAAAATTCAGCTCAGGCTAGGAATTCGTTTTTAATGAAGAGTGTTAGGGAAATAAGGTAGATTCGTAGAAAACAACGAAAATAAAATCGCTTTCTTTAAAGAGTTATTTATCTTCACTCAAAATTTGCTAACGGGTCTAGACAAAAATACTTCTAGGATACAACGAAGCCTTACGAGTTTTGTAATTAGTAACATTGAAAAACTTCTTCATATCTTTTTCTTTCTATCAAACTTTTGGAATTGTTTTTGGAATTGACTTGAAATAAAGATTTTGACAAATAAGGTTGGTATTTATAGGTCGTCAAAAGACACTATAAAAAAGACATGCCCCAATTGAGAAGTCTTTCCATAAACCATTATAACCAAGCAAGTGCATCCTTTCATGCAACCAATGCATCATTTCATTCAAATACATATTTTCATAAAAGGTGATTGCTATACACCATTTCATCAAAAGTGATTATTGGATACCTATAAATATGTAATCTATTGTAAGGTACAAATACAATAATCCCACTAGCTTACAATCCTAAAATATTATAAACAATAAAGTCATGTATAAAAGAAAGGTATCATTAGATTTAAACCTTCTATCAGTGTATACTTATCAAAGTTCCAACAAAGTAATATGTGGCTAGTCGCTAAAACCATTACTTTTGAGTTAGAGCTGCATAAATCACACGTATAACCGTATTTAAAAAAAGAATAAGAACTTTTGTATTGCTTCAATGCTACTATGGCCATAAGCTAATCCTGGTTTCATGAATAGTTACAAGAATAAAACCCTTAAACTCTTGTTAGAAGCGACACTACTTCTACTTCATATAGGTGATATTCTACGATAACATAACTATCGATCCATTCGGAGTTTAAATCATCCTCCTAAACTATTTAGCACTAAATCCTATTTTTTAGTGCCTAGTAATTAAAGTAACTTGTTATTACTCTTTAAATCTTAAAACTAATGATTATTAGAATAAAGTAAGGTTCCCACCACTAATAATAATTGTAGTTGAGGTTTTAGTTCTGTTTTAGCAGTGGTATCATATACCATATCCCTTGACAGATCTTTTACTAACGGGTCTAGTAAATTATTACTTGACCTAACATAGGTGATGCTGACTATACTATCTCCTATTGCCTTACATACTCATGTCTCAAGCTAATGTGTCTAGACTTTCCTTTATAACCTTGCTATAGGCTTGAGACATGGTAGATTCACTATCACAAAAATGCAAAATGGTTGATAGAGGTTGTGGCTATAACTTAATATCTAATAAAAGATTCATTAGCCATTGTACTTCTTTTTTTGCGATTATCAAAGCTATAGAATTCAGCCTCTGTTGTTGAATAAGATATGCAAATTTGCTTTTTAGAAGCCCAACTAATAGCTCTACCACCGATGGTAAGAATCCAACCTGAAGTTGATTTGTTGTCCTTAAAGCTTCTGATCCAACTTGCATTTGAATATCCTTTTGGTACAATGGGATAATCACTACAGAATAATCTCAAATTTGTAGTTTTCTTTAAATAACCAAAATTCTAGTAATAGCTTTCTGATGGTCTGTACTAGATTTATTTGTAAACTTTTACGATATGCATGCAAGAAATGCAGTATCTGATCTTATGGAATGCATTGCATACATGAAGCTCCTGCTAATGTAAGCTTTGCAAGCTAATTGGATTGGCTTGTAATGCAATAACTTTTCGTTATTTCATGTAGAATACATTATATATTATTAATATTGATCCACAAGTTACAATATAATTGTTGTTAATAATTTATGAAGATAAAGTCAACGAAACACATTTGCTTTTTAAAGGAATTGTAAAGAATTGCAATTATGAGATCTTTATATATCAAAGTAGTATTTCTAAAATTGTTCCTGGTCATCGTATCGTCAAGATAGAGCATTGATAATACACAAAAACTAGCATATGTTAAGCTTATATATAATGCATGCAGTTGATTTTGTGAGTTAAGATACAATGATAATTGGGGATAACATATAAGTTCTTGTTATGGTAATAAGTTCATTGAACATGACCCACTATGAGAGTTCCATTTAGTATTTCACTCAAGTGTCTATAAAAATACTCTCACGTGTTAGTAGTGAAGTAATCCTTGACTTGTGATACTAGTCACATTTTATGTGAATTATCATACTTAAATATCATTATGATCGAGGGTCCAATTTGATGAATGCCTAAGGTAAGGTGGTTTTGGGTATGATACAAAAGCATATTGAAGGTGGACGAGTGATCCAAAGAGGATTCATCATGTTAAATAACATAAAGGAATATATCTCGTTTGTTCCTGGCTCATGTTAACTCAAGGTCCTTGGTTAAAGCAATACTGACTATGGAGTTAACATATAGGGGCTACATGACTAATATGGAATGGGCTAAGATTAAACACTGCATCATGATATTATTTTTTTTCTGGGATTTATGATGAAAGGATCAAATTACACTAACATATTTTACACTGAAAGGGCTGTTAAACCGTATTGATTTTTTGGGCATTTGGGTGGCCATGATGCATTGCTAGATGCTACTCATAGTCTATAAATATAGATACTTTTAACTGAATTAATTTATTTTTATTGCCAACATGTCAGGACCCTAATGGGTCACACACATAAAAGTTATTTTATGAAATTAAAATGGGATTGGACTAAATTAAAGAGATATTGATCTCTTAGTGACTTAACTAAAAAGGTTTAATTTGTCTAGGGGTTTAATGCAATTAAAACAAAACTATAATGTGCATTAAACTAGACTATAAGTTAGCTTGTTTTTATTGTCCCTCGACATAAAGATTGATGCCATTTTTGTTATTAACATAAGGTTTATTGCACATGAGGCTTTACGAAGAAAATTATTTTCTTGCTTTCGGTTTTTTAATGCAGCTAAGGCATAAACCAAGGAAAGGTTTATGAAACCTAAACTATTAGCATGACTCATAGTAAAACACAATCTTGACATTTTGAAGGTTTCTTGAGTCACCCATGTGAATTATCGTTAAAGACTAGACAATTAGATAGCTTTGGTTTACGACAACCGAGCTCAGTGTGCAAGAATAAGTAAAGATCAAATTTAATCTGGATATCGAAAGTCTTGGTTTAAGGTATGATTTTTGCTTTCATGTTCTTGATTTTTAGATCGATTAAAACTAACAAGTTGATCCTTATATGGAAATCAGTATCTAATTTTAATTATTATGTTGTGTATGTTATTAATTTAGTTCTAATTAAATTATTTTATTTTTATTCAATTGAGCATGATCCAAATTCCAATGGCTTCCAATTATTTGAGAATATTCTAGTTGATGTATTTTCTCACCTTTTATTTTTTGGACAAATGTACACTCTAGTCCATTGGTGTTTTAACAGTGCCATAGTCAACTTTAGAAAATTTGTTGAAAATTTTCTCAACATAATGAGCTTGAGAAAATACAATCCATCATATGTCCTAGAAAACTTAATTCCTCGTATGACATCCTAACACTGAAATCTTTTAAACCTTTTAGTTAACATGTACTTTGTAGATTTGATCATGTACTTATCTCTACCAAGGATCAACATATTGTCTACATATAAACATACAATGGCATAGTTCTTATTAATGTTTTCCATATAGACACACTTATCAGCCTTGTTGATTTTAAAGTTATTTTAAAAATAAATTTGTCAAACTTTTTATACCACTTTTAGGAACTTGTTTTAAGCCATACAATTACTTGACAAGTTTACACATTTTATTTTATTTTATTTTATCTAATAACCAACCCCTCAGATTGTTGCATATAAAGTATTTAATTGAGGCCACCTTTTAAGAAAGCTTTCTTTATATTCATTTGATGTATTTCTATCTTATTAATAGCAACAATAGTTA
Source organism: Adansonia grandidieri (assembly GCA_038382065.1). Lineage (NCBI taxonomy): Eukaryota > Viridiplantae > Streptophyta > Magnoliopsida > Malvales > Malvaceae > Adansonia > Adansonia grandidieri. Next base: position 8,677,964 of record JBBYHK010000022.1, on the reverse strand, counting down.
TTAATGTTCATATAGATGTTATTCTATGTACAAAAGAACATATATTAAAATCATCCACACCTTTTTGTTTGTATCATTTAAGAACAAGCTTAGCTTTTATTTTTAATTTTCCTATAGAATATCCATTTACAACCTAATAGCTTTCTTCTATGACTCGTGCCACTTTTGTCACTATCAGAGATTACTAATCCCATGGATAAGGTTTCATCCATTTCTCTACATCAGGGTAGTCATGGCAGCACCATGGCATATCGATACCAAGTCATGACACTCTCCTTTACATACTATGTTGATGCCCTCATCAATACTAAGACCACATTTAAGTTTTCTTGTTGCACAAAATTGACATTTTCTAATATGTTTTTCGCTTGCCCTCAAGGACTAGGCCATGATCTTCTCCAATGAGGCATCGAGCGTAGTGTTTTTTTGCGTTTTGCAGATGTTGACTCAATCCACATCTATTTTAGGTCCTACCTTGACCTTTATAGCATCATGTATTACTATTTTAACAAGACAACCCCACACTTTGAAGTATTTAAAGGAAACTCATTTCATTTCATAATTCATACAGATTTTATTGTGAGGTACTTTATTAAGTATATAATCAGCATTTTTTTTATACAGAGACTTATAGAAAATTCACAATGACACTCATTGAATGGTTAAATCCAAAATTTATAGTTTTGAAAAACCAATGTCTTTATCAAGACCACACATTAGAGAAGCATAACGAATACTTATTCTGGCTATGAAAAAAAAAATCTATAGACTTGTTTATTTATTTAATATATTGCACGTAGTGATTATGTATCACCTAAGTTTGCATTCAGTTACAAAGAGACCTTATTAGCTTTGCAAAGGTGAATTAAGCTTAGATTCCATAGAGTATGCTTTGGGCGGTGGAAGGATATTTAGTAATAGCATCCAATTAAGAAAATATGGCTCGGTGGGTTTGTTTACTAATTGAACCATGACATTTTTTATTATGCATGGACATTCTTAGTTATTTTATTTAAACATATATATATATCCATAATAACAGATGAAATTCTATCAATGTTTAGGCCATTTTTATTCACTTCTATTATGAACAAAGTCACAAAATACATAAAGTATAAAACGTACCTTATTTGAAAATTTGTTATCACAAAAGTAAATCCAAAATCAAAGCAAACTTGGGGATAACTTGCTCTAATATTCAACACGATAAAAAGAAGCATCATCTTAGCCTTCCATCGATTGAAGTTAGTGCCATCAGATAAATTCGATTTCAAGAACTCTTGATTCATCACTTTGTAAATGGTATCCGTCTTCGCTTATCCCTAATAACTCTTTAAAATTGTTAGGGAAATAAGGTTGATGGGTAAACATAAATGAAAATAGAATTAAAACTTTGAGGCATGATGAATTATTATATTTAGAGAGTTATTTACTCCTATACAAAGCGTGCTAACTGGTCTAGGCAATAACATTCCTAGGATATAATGAAGCCTTGTAAGTTCTGCAATTAGCAATATTGAACTCCTTAATTTTTTTATTCTTTCTATAAAACTCTTGGAATTGCTTTGAAATTGATTTGGAATGAAGACTTTGGCAATCTAAGTTAGTATTTATAGGCCCTGAAAAGACATAATCAAAGAGATATGCCTTAATTAAAATGTCTTTCATAAACTATTGCAACATTGGCCATAAAGATGCATTTTTCCATCTAACAAGCCCATCATTTCATCCAACCAATGAATCATTTCATCCAAATGTGCCTTTTATAAAAAATGATGGCTATATACATTTTCATCCAAAGTAGTTATTGGATGTCTATAAATTTGTTATTTATCACAAGGTATTACAACAAAGAGACTACACATGTTTTCATTTTATTTAAAATTAGTTTTTTATATATCTTAAAAGATATATATTAACCTATTAATTGCGTTTGTGAATTGGTAGATAAAATAATTTCTCCTAATTTTATTAAAAAATATAAATTATATGTATTTTCTAATATTAAGTGTGTGCATTCTTCATTGATTTGATTTTTCTTTAAAAAAATTACAATTATATATATATATATCATGCTTATATATATATAATATAACGAGGTACATATTGACTATGTAAAAACTTCTAACATTGTTGTTTATATGAATACCTTATTTACATGAACTGTAATGAAGCAAAATTAGATATATTTTAAGTTGAAAACTGATATAAGATATAGTTAAAATTGAAAAATGCAAACGTGAGGATGTGGTCTAGCTTGTATGAATAACGCACGATATAGTTTGAATTGAAAATGGAAGCTAAACATGGGGATAATGACTAGTTAGTGAAGAAAACTACTCAACAATAAGATATTTTAAGCTAAAATCTTATATTTAAAAGGTTTTAAATCACTATCTTGACGTGATTGTGTTTTGTTTCCTTTTATCAGTGAATAATTGAAAGTTGTGGAATTATTCAAATGTTGTAGAAATATTTTTAATTAGAGTTCGTTTTGTTTCTCTAAATTCTAGCAAACTATAACGCTAATTTTAAAGTAGATGTTTGTTTTATTTATTGCTTATTTGAATCGGTTTCTTTCTCAACTGTGATCTAACAGAAAGGTTCTTTGATTTCTAGTTTGGTGTTACTCTCAATTTCTCTTTTCTTTTTTTTTTTTGCAAGATTTTATCTTTCAGTTCTCCATCAATTTATTTTTATTCGAAATTGGCTTCAAATCCTAGTTAATGATTCTCATTATGTGTATGCATTTTAGGGCAGCCACAACATTAAGTGCATAAAAGCTGTTAAGACGAATATATATATACATATATATATATATATATTAACATGTGATGTTGTTGGTCAAACCCCCCCCCCCAAAGAAAAAGAAAAAAAAAAGCTAAGCATGAGCTCCATTTGGATTGTTTCATATGGCCTTTCTATTTTTGTGTAATTTTTTTCATAGATTTTTTGCTCAACATTTTACTAATCTTTTGGCCAAATTCGGAATCTTGTAATCTTTTAACCGCTTAGTAACAATAGCTAATAAAAGTAATGGTATATATATCACAAGTCAAATTACCATTGGTTTTACATTTTTTTAACTTATTTATCTCTTATAAGTAAATGTGGGATAAAACAAGTTCTATAAAAAAATACTTAAAACTTGTGGAGAAAAATAAGATAAGATGAAGCTCTTAAGAAGAGCTTTCTCTTATCTTATTTTAAAATACTCTAACTTTTACTATAGTTCCTTGTGAGTCAAGTTGGGCCACAGTTTAATATTTTTTAAATTTTTTGACCAAGCCAAAAATCTTAAATCACTTTGCAAAATTTAATAAAAAATTAAAAAAATTGTATTAATAATTATATATTTTTATAATTAAAATTAAAATTAAATATTTTTATATTAATAATAATTCAAGTTGAACCAAGGCTGGCCTTAATTATTAAAGACCTCACCAAAGCTTGACCTAGGTGGGCCAAACTATGACCCAAAATTCTTTTAGATTCTTGCCTAAGCCCAAAAGCCCAAATCACTTGCAAAAATAATAAAAAAATTTAAAAAAATTTTATATTTTTATAATTAATTTAGATATATTATTATTATTAAATAATAATTCGTGCAGGATTAAGCTATCTCAAATCATTAAAGACCTTGCCAAATGCCAAACTGAAGTGGGCCGGGCTTATTTGCTCGACCCATGAATAGGTCTAGCTTTCATGAATAATTTATAATAAGTTTTTTTTATAAGAGTTAAACAACTTTTGTTTTATTTATAAGTTCTTATTTTTAATAAAACTTTATTTTAACTTATAAGTTAAAAAAGTTGAGATCAAACATAATTACTTACAAATAATTAAAATCAAAAACTCAAGAAATGCCTTGATAACCTACCTAATTACTCCATCTTATTATGAAATTGCATCATATTCGTAAAAAATTTCTATCTCATATTTGTTATTTATTTATTTATTTTTCTAAATCTACATTATGATTGCATAGAGATCGTTTAATTTTGTTATGTCATGCTCTTCTAACGTTTTGTAGGTGGCTATATTACAATTATCACTTAAAGTTCTTTCTTTCCAAGCAGATCATGTTAGTGCAAAAAAAGAGTCCTTTTCTTTCGGTGCAGAAAAGAGTCTTTAATTGTACATATCAAAATAAAACGGTGCTTTCTTTCTAATTTCCAAATCATTGGTAATTATAAGCCAGTGCTTTGTGTTTATTTCATTCATTAATTGTTGGGTAAGCTTTGATAATTTTGGAAAATGCAACAAAGAGTGAAGGTAATCGAATAAAATTTACTAGCTTAGATAGATATTTATATAGGCATTTTCTTTTGATGAAAACATAGGACAATACATTACGTTATACAATTTAAGCGAATTCAAATAAAATATCAAATCCTTATATTTGGATTTGGAAATATTTAAAATTATATAATTTACCACAATCAAATAAAATAAAATAAAAAAGTCATACTATTCTACATTATTATAAATTAGACATTTTTATTCTAGAATATATATTTTTAAAAATATTTATCAATCAATCAAATTAATGAATATACAAGAATTAATTATTCTAATTTTATGAGTATATAGTTATATATAATAGATCAATAAAAATACGTGTATTTTTATTAGGATAATATTAAAATCAAAATGAATTAAAAATAAATTTAACTTATAAAATATGATAAAATAATCTTACGCATTGCACAGGTTAAAAAGGTAGTTGATTAATAAAATATTCATATTCTATCAAATTTTATTAATGACTATGTACTTATTTTATTTTATAACCTTATAAGGATTTAAATGGGATTGATCACCTAATAAAAGATTTAATATGTTAAACTTATAAATTTAAATATGTTTATAACAAAAATTAAATAGATGAAAACATATAAGAAAAAGGGCTAAAGATATATACCGATCTATTGGGCTTGACCCAGTTAGGAGTCCAAAACTAGTCTGTTGAGCTACTTGCATCCGGATTGGGCGAGTCGTGGGCCTGGCTACTCAATTCTCCTCCTCTTGATTGTTTTGCCATACACCCAGAACTACGTCGTTTTAACCAAACAATAAAAGTCCCAGAATTAATAATACAGTTGTTTTTTTTTTTTTTTTTTACCTCATTTTCTTCTCTTCCCCATCTCTCTAAAGCCACCCAGAAGCCAGTCCTTTCCCCTCTCTTTAGAGTTTCTTTCGCCGGCAGCCCTTTGTTTTCCACCGCCGACCTCCATTGGCTTCGTGTCCCCCTTTAATTTTTTTCTCCTCGAGACCTCCTCTTTCTAGTGATCTGTTTGGTTTTTGCCAAATCTAGGGTCAAACTCGTTGACCACTCCCCAAAAGAGATCGAGAAATGGCAAATCAAGGTGCCAAGAAGCGTAAGGAAGAGAATACTCGACATATGGCTAATCTCCGTCGCCTCATCATTGGCTGCAATGTACGCTTCCATCGTCATATTGTTATTATTATTATTATTATTATTATTATTATTTCCCCTAATTCTTCAAGTATTCACTTGTTTATTTTGAAATTAATTCGAAGTGTTAGATTCTCATTAGATTAGGTTTACTAAAGAATGCCTCAGTAAGTACGTTATAACACCACGATTACAATCAGGAAAAAAGGGAATTGTTATAGATGGCATTTGGAACTGAATTTCCCCATTTATCTACACATTCGAAATGCAACCGTTGTTCACTGTTAAATGAATCTTATAATAGTGTGGCTGCAGCTGCACATCTCTAACTGCATGTGTCGATTGTATATGCATTATACCCGTAAAAGCGAAAAATTAATAACTTTGAATGTTGTGGCTAGTCTCGGTAACCTGGTAATGATTGGCGACGGTAAGTTCACAGACACGCTGATGGAGTGCAAGCGTGGTTACTGGTCAATTGTGATCTTGAAAGTCATAACCATTGGAAGTTGGAGCCTAGTGATAGTGTTTATCTCGGTAGTGTCTGACATCAACTTTTCTTTATTAATCTATAGCAACAAAAATGCAATATGTACTATTTATTGCCCTTTTTAGTTTAAAATTGCCTATTTTCATTTGCAGATTGTGAAACCTTGACTTAATTAGCTTTTGTTTTGAGATACAACCACATTGAAATTCTTGCAGTTGTTGTTGCTTTTTAGTTGATGTGGAAGAAAATGGGAAGGGTTTGTTGTTGGGTTTTAAGTATTATCAATTTGTCTTGTCTTCATGGTTGCATTCTTTACTTGTTAACTATCTTATTTTACTGGGTTTATGTTTTAATTTGCTGTTTATCTAGGTTACATACGTCTTGGTTAGGATGCTGATCTTCCATGCCTCATTCTCATGGAAACATTGGGTTGGTCTACTTTTCACATCTGTGGCTTACTTTATTCCTTATCAACAACTTGCCCAGATGGCAAAACCTGCTTATGCTGATGATGGGGAGCTTCTTGATGGTGGATTTGATATGAGTACTGGTGGAATATGTGGGTATGTATTTTTCAATGTTTTAACTATTTTCACCTTAACTTCAATTTGTGATTTTGTTTTTTTTTTTTTATTTACTTTATTGATATATTAGGACGACCTTGGTTACAAGGACCATTCTGACAACATATTCTAATTCTTTATGAATGAGGCAATGCATGTAATGGAGGATCATCGCCTCTTGGCTTAGCTACCTTAGGGAGAACACCACCATTAGTTTTTGTTAACTTTTTTATGTGGGCTCTAAATCAGATTTTGAGAGCCCATATAACTACGTTATTGGCGACTTGTTAGTGTTTTATTCTTTTTTAATGAGAATTTGAATACAGATTTGGCATTTCCCAATTATTCTTATCTACTTCTTTTTCTCTTTATTCTCTCTATTGTCTATCAATTTTTCTACCTCTGCTGCATTAGAGGAGCTGCATATTTGGGTTTTCCAAAATTGGCAGGGAAGAATGCGAAATGTAGTTCTTAGATCATTAATTTAGGTTGCCTATTTTTTTTCACCTGTTTCTCTAACTTCTGTACATGTTTATCATAAATGTTCTACCTTTTTCCCTTTTACTGTAGATATTTTTCTTGTATTTTGGCAGCCATGTTAGCTATGATATAATCATGTGAATAATAATATAATAGAACTGCATGCTTGTTGTGGCAAAGAGAGATTTTTGTTGCTTATGAGTACAGTACAATCCTACGCCAATGTTCGTCATAGTGATTATGTTTGGATAACAGAAAGAAGAAATCATCCTACTTAATTCAAACACTTAGAAATACGAAGAGGGGAGGGGGGAGTTTTAAATTATGAAATCAGACATACTTAATTTTTATTTTTTATAATCTTATCTGCCATTAAGTTTATTTACTGATTAACTGGTTGGTAAATGTTTTTGTTCATATCTAAGTTCTGTTGACACTAGTACGTTATGAATTGATTCAATCTTTTGTCTTATGATCTTTTTTTTTTTTTTTGGGGGGGGGGGGGGGAGTATGCTCAACATTCCCCACTTACATTTGCTAGTTTGTTAC
>JBBYHK010000022.1:8648975-8670453 GCA_038382065.1 Adansonia grandidieri | reverse complement strand
CCCCCCCCCTCCCCCCCCCCCCCCCCCCCCCCCCCCCCCCCCCCCCCCCCCCCCCCCCCCCCCCTCCCTCCCCCCGCACGCTAAATATTCCCAACTTACAGTTGCTAGTTTGTTACAGCTATTTACATGATGTAATCTACATTACAAGTTTCGTGCAACTGACGTCTATTATCTCGGACAAGTTTTGGTATACATATCTTGTGGTAAGTTCTGTTTATGTAGTTTGCTCAGAGAAGCACTAATCTAATACTTTCAGCCTTTGATCTGCTTTTGGAGTGGAAGAGCTTTTTATAGTTTGGGGAGGGAGTTCATGTAATGCATATGTGCTTTTACATAAATCTTGAGAAATGAATGTGAAGAAAGAGTAAAAATTGTCAAAATATGTTCGGGAAAGAATATGAAGTGAAATTTGTGGAAGCAATTTTGCTAATATCATTTGACTAGGAGAATGTGATTTTAGTATAGTAGCCCCATTTTTGCTGCTTAATATCATCCCGTGTTCCTTGGGTGGTTAACTAGCCAGAAAATAAATAACGTTGATGGAAGCATATTATCTTGGCAGTGTTAGTTAGGGTCCTCTAAGATGAATAAATTTTAGCTTGTGATCTAGATATCTCCCTTCTGTCAGACTTGTGCATCAAAGGATACATGATCTACTCGTTAAATCGTGTTTGACTCCCATTTTGGAAGACATAATCGTGTGGAGATCCATTTAATGCTATGTCCAGACAAGAAGGCTTTGGCTTATTTGTGGAGAGATATGCTCATATGAATTTCTCATGAGAAATTATTTTCTGTTGACAGTTTCTCTAGGATTGGTTATTTAGGTGTTTTTGTTTTTGGTGATTTGTGCTATAGGTGAGTGCATATCTTGGAGTCATTTAACCGGTTTGTCTAGGATTCCATCCCAAAGAAATTATGTTTTAGGATCTTAATATAATATTAGCCTTTACGATCAAACATTTGCCAGTGGAAAGTTATATTCTAATATGCATTCGCAGACAAATTCTTAATTCTGTGGTGGACTCTTTTTGTAACTCACATAGGTGGATCAAACAAGATAATGCCAAAATATTATGGAGTTACTTGTTGCTTTTCAGATACCAGCATTTGGAGCATACAAATCTTTTGGGTTCATTAGAGGATTTCTATCACAAGGCTCAGAGGTATTTCTGGTTTCATCACCTTCATATTTTTGTTGCCACCTTAAAGGCAATAGTAAAATTCATGTGCTGAACATAGTTTTTTGTATGATTGTGTGCGAATTAGGGAGAGGTGGAGGATGAAAAGACTCGAAAGAAAAGGGAAAAGATGGAGAGAAAGGCTTCAAGGCCAAAGTTTGTCAAGACAAGGAATAGATGAGTTTAACATCGAAATGAACAAAAGAAGCTCTGTAATTAACTCGAAAATTTTAGAGTTTTCTTTCAAATTTTAGAAGTCAGAACACAGTTGGTACAAGATTGAGGAAAGCATGCTGTAGTGGTAAAAGTGAGAAGTTAGAACACGAATGGTAATATTTGTATTGCTAAGGAAAGGTAAACTTAGAAGTTTTCTCTAACTTCGCAGTGTCCCCTTGATTTGATTCATATATGTGCCGTTTCTTGCAATTAGTTATACAACTTGTGTAGAGTCACTTGGGAAAATGAAGGATGAAAAGATTTTTCTAGTTGGTGATTTGGAAAGATGAGTTCTCGATTTCAGCCTACTTGTAGTGGGACTCTAGCAACGAAAATGATTTTCAGTTTTTTTTTTGTCTTTTTAAACATGCCATGTTGGCAACATCAGAAAAATTATTTGGGTGGTTAAAAGCCCTTAGGCTTTGCTTGCCAGATTAGCATATGCCAGCTTTTGCAGTAAGAGGTTACGGGATGGAAAGGGCTTCCATTTTATCAATGTTTTGAGAATTGCAAGTTCCTTTTGCTCTGCCTTTTGAGATTGGACGGGTTAACAGGTTGCATGATGATCTATCAACGGTTAAGGCTTTGGCAGTTCAGCAACCTCATGGCGGCTTTATTTGTAAATGTCTTCAATTCTCTTTTCTATTTTGCACAAATCAAATCAAATCAAGCTGTAAATGCCAGTTTCGACTTCTAACCGTATGTTTTGCATGATACTGTCAATCATCGAGAAGCTCACAATCAATCCTCTGGAAAAACACCGTCTTTACATCAATGTCATAGGCGATATTGTAGTTTTGTTGCGCCAACATTCCAATCAAAGATAGGGTTGCTATAGTGTCACCACTAGCGTAGCTTGGAAACACAGCCATGCAAAATGCGTAAGGGTATAGTTGAACAAATAAGCTTTCTGTATCTAACACCAACTCAGCTCCTCTAGCAAATTGAAATGTCACCGCTGGAAACCCCACCAGATCTTGATTTATTGTTCCCTTGTAGCACAAAGGCCATGAACTATGCCAAAACCTTGTCAACCACTTATCTAGTAGACTTTGAACTTCATTGCCAAGTGCTTCAAAACCTTCTTGAACTAGCCAAGTAGCAGCTGAACCCGAGTCAATTATCACACCACTCTTCTTCCACTTTTTCCTTCTGAATATATTTGAATCTATTTTAAGCCTTTTCCCTCCTACACTAATTCCTTCAAGAGTTATATAATATAGGCCATCAATCACTTCTAAAGGTGTTGAGTCACCTTCCAACATGGCTCCATTACCTAGAATCAATTTGTTATGACTATAGTTTGGATCAAAAACACCGCCAATGCAATACGAAAACTTAGAACCTAATTGAGCTACTAGTGATATCTTTTTGAAGCCAAGTCCAAGTACTCCACTTATTTGGTGATCTTTGAAGTTCTCATTCTCGTGACTGCACCCAAATATCACATCAGAAATGGTAGCTGATCCTTCATCTGATGTTTTAAAGATGATTTGTTCTTTGGCAAGGATTCCCAATGATGGGTGACCCTGAATATATGTCTGGTTGTATTCACATTGGTTGAGCAAGTTGCACCTACCACGAGGAGCGTAGTGACAGTATTGAGAATTGCAGAAGAGGTAAGCGTATGTGGAGGATTTTTCGGGATCGAATATAGGACCAAATTGCTTGGAACATCGTTTGCAAGGAAGGCATCGAATCCACAGAAGGCTGCTTCCGGTGTCCATTGCAGTGAATTGAAGAAGAGGTGGTTGGCCTACTGATATATTTATGAAGAAAAGGGAACCATCTGCACTAGGAAGAATGTCAGCTTGGAAATCATCGGGTAAAGTTTTTCTAACCTTTCTCTGCAGGTAAGTAAATCGTAAGATGGAACTTTCCATAGCACGTTTTGTGCGGGTCGTGACATTGTCATCCTTATTGTAATATGGAGAATCAATTGAATCACGGTGCAGAAGTTTAATAACCAGTTTTCTAGATGTGAAAGGTATTGCTTGGAAGGTTGGAGGAGTGGCTAAGCTTATTATAACTGTGAAGGTCAAGAAGAGAAAACTTTGCGGAGTGGCTAATGTAATTTGCTTCATGGGACCAATGGATTAACCTTTGGCTGCCCGTTCAAATCTTATATAAGCTAAGAGACAATTGTAATATACAAATATTTTGTCACACATAAGTCATTTATCCTCCAATTTACCTTTCGTTGTACATATCCTATTTTGACAGTAGTTAAGAAAGGGTTTGATGAACACTGAATACTCCAAGAACTAAAGATCATGAGCAACCTAAAAATAATAATAACAATAATTAAAGAAGACTTGAGGTTTAGTTTAGTTGGTTTATACAACTAATTTTGAGTGATAACATTTAATAGGTCTAGAGTTTGAATTTCAATATGTACAATCATTTTTTTTTTTATCCCAAGTTGCTAATTTTTTATCAAAATAGTAATAATAATAATAATTGAAAAATAACTGGATAGGAAAGGAAGGGGAAAAAAAAGAAGAATAAAATGTGGGATTTTTGTTCACTGACTAATGAATGATTCAGCTGGGATTTTGTTAGATATATGAATAAAAATAGTTCTTATTTTTCAATACTGCTGATTTGAAGAGGAAATAGCATGATCCAGAGAGATATAAAGAAAATTCATGAGACTTAATTTCCAAAATAATAAAGAGAACTAAATCCAAGTGACGAATAAATGTAGAGAATTTTGTATAAAATATAATTGAATATTCATGCATGTTTACCTTATGTTTACAAGAAAATATTGCATGTCATACTTCTTACGAGTTCCACATATATATATATTTATATGCGAGAAATTTTCATCTTCAAGAGAGGAGAAAATATATAGTTTAACTTCACTCAAAGTTCGAACGTGTAATAAAAATGCGAAAGGCAGTGAGAAATTAGGGGATAGAAAAAGAGAACTGCAGAAACAGCAAAGCAGCCATTGTTGTTGTTTCAAAATATAACGTAATTTCATCATTGGCATCTCCATATTGCGAAGTGAGCAAGCAATATAAAATCCCAAGATGTGGGCATTAAATAATACATCCAGATCCACCATCCAGGGATTTTCTGCACAAAACACAAAAAAGTCTTTGATGTTATACAAAATTTTTAAAGTATTTATATTTGATATCTGTGTTTAATATATATTCAAGGATATAGAGTATGATCCTTTAAATATTGAAAAATATTTAAAAACAAATAAATATATCCGTATCTAATACTCAGTAAAAAACCTAAATTTGAATAATATAACAAAATGAAGAAAAATAACCAAGTAATCTTAAACACTTTATTCATGCATCATATAAGATTTTGGCCTCTAAAATCACTATGATACATAATAGAGTAAATTGCAAATCTCATTCCTAAAAGTTTAGTTCACCTCGATGTATAAAAAAATTTCTCTTACGCTATGTATAGATAGATAATAATAAGAAAAGAAAATGAAGTAAAGAAAAATAAAAAGAATATGTATATTTTGTTTGGATAGCTTTTTTTTCCTTTCAGTTTACTCTAAATTAAGGTTTATAAAAATTAGATATTTTAAGAGAAAGCAAGGGACGCTTGGCTCCCTCACTTTCCCTTAAGTTTATAAAAAAGTTTATCCAAGGAAAAGAATCTTTTTCCCCTTGTTTTACTTTACTTTACTTTCCTTTCCTTTACCGTAATCCAAATATGGGGTTAATCAATTTAAGCTTCAATTGGAAGGGATTCCATTGTGCTGAAATCTCAAAATGATATTGGACGATGACAAAACTATGTTTTGTGGTGATGGGAATCCATTTCAGCCACACATCCAATTGAAAGTATTAATTGTTAATCCAACCATTAACTTTTTAATTGGCTAAACAAGTTCAAACCCAAAAATAACACTTATCAACTTGCAAGTTAACATGCCAGATATTTGAGATTTTTATAAAATACTCTTAAGGATAGCATGTTTTTTTTGTAATATGATCACATTTGGTAGTTTGATACTGTACTTGCAATTAGTCAACATAATGTATTTGAATCTATCATTTTTTTGTTTTAAAGTAAGGTAGGGTCGTCAGAGTGAAGCACTCATCTGATTGTTCCCATATGGGTATTACAAAATAGCTGAAAAATTAGAGTCATCATTGATCCTTTTTGGCTACTTGTGATCGGACACATATTAAAACCAATTCTTTTAAATTTTGAAATCAATTTAAAAAGAATTATTTTAAAGTCTATGCTAAAACTAAAGAAAATTATTGGATTCGAGAGTCGGTTATGCTTGGGAAAAGATTAGCAACCCAACAACATCCTAAAATCGATACCTCTTAGCCATTTGTTATTTTAGTCTGGGTCTACGTAGTTTGATTATTCGGTATTTAAGCACAATCCCCAAAAAATTTTCTTACAACACTAGTCATTTGGAACATTAAAGGAGTTTTTCCCTTTTTTTTTTAATAAAAAAGATTATAATATTTAGAATTGTATTCCTGAATTAAAAGGATTCCCAAAGTTAGAGCCATTCATAAGGCAAAAAAATCAAAAAAAATTTAATATGCGAATATTGCCTTATTTAATAAAAGCTAATTTAAATACATAATCATGTTAATTAGTAAATGAATCACAAAATAAAAAGCAAACAAATCAAAACAATCATATGATCAAGAATTAATCTGACAAATAAATAAATTAAATAAAAAAGGACAGTAAGGTTATGTATCCCAATGTTCTAGGCGTTCACAAAAGCCACGAAAAAGAATTTGAGACGAGCTTAGATCAAACCATGGCTAAGGCGTAAGAGTTTTGATATAAAATCTGATGAAATCTGAAAAAAAAAATGGAAAGAGAAAAACTTTTTTTGAAGAGAATTTTGAAAGGGAGATTGAAAAATAAAATAATTAAGAATTAGTTGAAAATTAAAAATTTATTAAAAAATATTTTCTGAATGTATTTGAGAAAAAAGTGTGATTGAAATTCAAAGGAATTTTTTAAAGATTTTTATTTTAATCAAATTTCAAAAAACTAATAACTCGAAATTCTAATGCCTCTTAATTCTTCTAGAATGATGCAAATGACGTCTATTCCGAGGTTTCTAAATACCTTGGAAAGTGACAATATGAAAATTGTAAAAAATGCATTTCCCTAGAAAATAGGGATAGCTTACTTGTGTTGCTTCCCGAATTTATTCTCGGCTCAAATGAACTCCAAACATTACAAACAAAACACCGATGGAAAGTTATCTCAATAAGGTTTTATTTAAAAACAACGTAAAATTCCTAGAAAATAATTTGAATTATGAAAATATTTTTTCTTATTAGCTTTAGATGTAGGAGACGGGGGTATCTACATAGTCACGATAGAAAATCACCACGAATTCATTTGGACTCAAATAATCACGTATAATACATCGTTGAAAAGTTAATTCAATGTCATTTAATGAACAAACCTAAAGAATTCCATAAAATCATTTGTTGGTTCAAACATGGGATGTCATATGACTCATCTACACTGGAATGTAAGGATAGCCTGACATAGTCGAGAAAACATGGTTCATTTAAAGGCCTTAATAAGATTGAAATGTTACAAAACCAGCACCTTTGGAAAGATACATTGAAGCTTGTGGGAATTTATACAATTCCTGTGAAGTACAGGTTGTTCTTTGAATCAGACCCATCGTGAATCTGATTATGACTAGAGATAAGGGAGGAAAGGTTCACAAGTTCATGGGCGTAATTTGAGTTTTGTTCCTACCTTATGAAGTCGATTCTCGTAATATTCAAATGCCTATATGAAAAGGTCTAAAGTGAAGATAAATGACCTAAGAATGATGTTTCAAGTCTTGCCAAAGCCTTGGATTAAAAGCGATATCAAATCTAAAAATTTTGGAATTTGATTCCGCATGTTTTTCCCTCGATAAATTTACATCCATGAATGCTCTAAGTGTTTTTCCTAAGTAAATAGGCATTTGTACATCATCTTTACGACCCTAGACCATGAACTATTTTGAGGCCAATCCATTGGTGCTCGAACATTACATTATTAATGCACGGATGCACTCTTCTATGCAAATGGCATTCGAATGCCTTTTGGTAACTCTAAATAATGAATCGACTACCTATCCTAGGACCAATCTGTTGGTGCCTAAGTTCTACATAAAGGGAATTTGTATGCCACTTTATGACCCCAGACGATGACCTATTTTAGGCCTGATCCATTATTGCCCAAATTGCTGTGTATTAAATGCCATTACAACCACACAAAGGCTCAACACCTAAGCTAGAATTATTCAAGACTTAAAACCAATTTAAAGTTATTTTAAAACCATTTAATAAAACCTCAAACTAGCAACTACTCTGAGCATTATTAAGCTTGATATATCCTAAGTTTACGATGAAAATGGGAGGCTAAAGTTAGCTTATTTATCAAACTTATTAGTATATGCCCTAGAGCCAATCAGTTGTATGAGGTATATATTAGTTAACAATGCAAACGAATCATTTAGTTTAGTAATGCAAGGTTTTCCTTTAGTTTTGTGATAGAAGGTTTTCCTTTATACTAGTAGCGTGACTGACAATCATGAACTACTAATTAGATGAATCCCATAAAATATATTTGACCTTGCAAAGGAATTGTAATAAGTTATAATTATGAGATCCGTATACATCAAAGCCATGTTCTTAAAACTATTCCAAGTTAATGTAATGTCGAGACGAGAGCACTGGCAATGCTGAAAAATTGGCATGTATTATGCCTTCTTACATGTGAAGTAAGCAATCAATCTCATAGGTTGAAATATATGGGATATTTAGGATGGCAAGCGGATGTTTGTTTTGTGAAAACAAGTTCACTGAATATGGCCTGTGTATGAACTTCATTTGGTATTGTCACTTATGTGTCTATGAAAATGTTCTCACTTGCCAATCATGTAACTGCTTCTTTAATTTGTGATACTAGATCATCTTATATTAGTGGTGTCATGCTTTGATTCCATCAAGAATGAGTTCACAATAGATGGTTGCCTATGGTAAGGTGGTTTTGGGTATGGCATAAACCATGCGAAGGTGGATTAGTGATCTAGAGAGGAATAACCACTCCCATTGGCATCAGAGGCATATCTCACATGTTCTTAGCATTGGTCAACTTGATAAACTTGTTGGCCAATGTATGACGGATTTAGGGTATATTGTTTTTCCAAATTTATGAAGTTAACCATAAACTGTAGGAACTAACATGGATTGATATATGAGTAGACATTGCACCATGTTTTTGGTCTTTCCAAAATATATGGTGAAAGGACCAAATTACATTATAAGGCTACTTACTGAAAGGTTTCTTCAAGGTTAGAATGACTCTTTAACATTTGGGTGGTTATAATAGATTGCTAGATCTTGCTTTTGATCTGTGAATGTAATTAATGAGATTAATTATATTCATTGCCAACATAAAAAGTATACAATAAGATGATCTGTTGGATTAAATCTGATATTTAATTAGTTATGATTTAATTAAATAAAAAATATCATGTGGAAGACTTAATTGAATTGGTTCAATTATGTATTATTAAAGACATAAATTAGATTTATAAAATATAATTAAAGATGTTTTAATATGGCAGTAAACATAAGAATGTCTTATCGAGATTTTGTCTAAGAGTAGGTATGTAAATATGGATATCTTGGTTTTGGGCTAGATAATTTTTTTGGCAAATTAAATAGTTATTTGATAATTATTTACTAATATTTACATGAAATAAAATTATTTTACTTAGGTGAGAAATTTAATTAGGAATTAAATATTCTTTCACCTAAATAGAGGTTTGCTCAAAAGGCCTAATTATTAAGTCAAATAAGCTTTGTTTTGAACAAATCTTATTTGGACTTGATATGAGTTAGGCATAATAGAGGTGGGCTCTATTGATGTTGGATTAGGCCAAGATATTAAATAGTTAATGCTTGGGCGAAATCTTAAATGGACTAGATAAAAGAGTTTTACTTGGATCCTCATGAAAGCACAATCCACGGCGCTACCCATTAGGTTTTGTAGTATTGGGCTTAGTTGACCCATTAGTTAAGCTATACATTTATGAGAGTTTTTGGGAGGCTTATACTCTTTTTGACTATAAAAAAAAAACCTTAGACACCATATCCGTAAATCCTTAAGCTCTACTTAAGCTCTATGCACCACTTTCATTTTTTATGATCTAAAATCGTTCTTATGAGAAAAATTATTTTCTAGCATTAAAGAGAGTAGTCGCCATCCATAGGAGGCAAAATACTATCATGGTCGCATTCGTACAGCCTTCTTATAGTGCTATCTCTTATCTTATGATTTCCTTACAACCTCCTAGAATTGTTCTTAGTTGTGTGAGAAAGGGTAGTTGCATCCTACTTTTTGGTTAAGGCTTCTCAAGCCTTTTTTTAGGCACTAGAGAACCACAGAACCTTTGTGAAGGCTCTAATAAACCTATGTAGATCACCATTGCTGCTTGTGGCTTCAAAGAAAGATTGAAGTAACCAACCCAGGGCAACAATCATGCAGAGATCAACACACTCAAGGTTACGAGGCTCTAAATAGGTAAAATCTCTATCAAATCTGTGTTTTTAAACTGCCAAAATCAACCATATGCAAATCATAACCAAAGGAAATCTAGATATATCTTTGTTTAATTTTCCATATGTATTTTAATTTGATTAAATATTTTATGCCTATTTCAATAAGCATGAGCCTTGAGTTTTCCTTCAAAACTAACTATGGCTTGATCTTAGAGGTTTTAAAAAAAATAAGATTTTTCCACTCAAGAATACAAATGTTCTAACAACGTGTAGTAACAGCAAACATACAATATGCCAAACAAACATGACATTATTGCAAGACAAACAACAAGCAAACATTTTATCAAGCATGTAATGTACTAAAACATTAAGGCAACAAACGAACACAAGAACATTTCATGGCAAAGAAAATGACTAATAGTCATTCTTTAGTCTTATTTAATGACTAAAGCATGAAGAAAACACAACATTATGGGAAAAAAAATCATCACGGCTTAAACATTCCAATGAATAAATAAGAGCATTTTCCATCTCAAATCATCATGGCATATCAAACATGTCACAAACCCATAGAAATCAAAGATCAAAGAAAATGTATGAGAACCTAAAACCATGCTATGGTCAAATGCTCCATAAGCCAAAATAGTAATCATAACATCAAACCATCCACAAAAAATGCATGAAATCATCAACCCACGTGGTTACAAGGAGAATAATGCACGAGACGGCATGAACATAACATATAACTTCATGAGCTAGAAACTAAATGCATGAGCATGGCAAGATGAGGTCTTTAATCAAAATAGAATGAATAACAAGAAAACATAGGGAGTTTAGACCTTCTAAGCTTTAAAGCTTCTAAAGTTCCCCTAACTTTCTTTTTTTTTCCTCTATTTTTTTTTTTTTAAGTTGTTATAATTTTTCCTTAATGTTGAGAATGTCTCCAATGACAGCAAGAGATGTGTTAAAAAAATTAGGTGCCACTAACGCTATCCTTGTTAATGTTCATCATTTTTCCCTCCCACCTTGTACATCTTACCTTATTTCATCTGTTTTCAAATTTTAATTGGCCAAGGGCCCTTAACTTTAGGACCAATAAGGCCTCAAATTGGCCAATCCATTACTCTCTTTCTCCTATTAACAAAAATGTCATATTTAGAGCCACTTTTACCCCTATTAATCTTGGATTCCCAATTTCCTATCATCTTTCCATTATTTTGGCCGTCTTTTTTAAATTGAAAATTAAGGCCCAAATATGTTAAGATAATATATGGCTCTAAAATTCAATATTTTAATAATTAGACCAATGTTTTATTAAAAATCAAATCTAATATGTAATGACCTTCTAAAAAATTATTTTAAAGAGTTTTAAATTAGTCATCAATATTTAGATAGCCTAGAGGAAAAAAATACCATTAGAAGCTTGAAGATTTGGCTTAGTATGTTCAGTTTTACTCCAAAGTATCAACACATTACCACAAAGTATCACTACTTTATGGGTTAAGGTATGGATACTTTATTCTAAAGTATTGATAGTTAACCCCTTAAAGGTATGTTTATGAAATATCAATCATCAATATTGATATCTACCCCTATTTTAAGAATTTCAACTATTGAGGGTTCAAGTATTGATACATGAGGCTAGGGTATTGATACCTATGACACATTTTGCATGAAACACTTTGTTTTGGCTCCCAATCACCTTTACCTATCTAATTTGGTCCTTAGACATCCTCGTTGGCTTCTGGGCATGGGTAAATGACATTTTTAATCAACTTTAAAAACCCAAACTAAATTACAGATCTACATTTGGTTTGTAATTATGTACCTGAACATGAATAAATTATGACAATGTGAATGTTGTTTTTTGATGCATGAAAACCTCTCATTTTTTCTTTTTTCTTTTTTGTCATTTAAACAACATGACATTAAAGCTTAATCAAAGTTCTTAAGGGCTATGAGTTATTGAAAAAAAACCAGCAAAGCCTTCATTTTCAACCTTCAAAATACCTTAGAACATCAAATTCTTTCAACCTTCTAGCAACTTTGCAACCTTAACACCTTCACATATTCGCAGAAGAGAACAAACCTATTAAATAAGTGAAAATGAAGCCTATTTGAGAGCGTTTAACTTGTAGGAGCTATTGAAACAGGTCGTAATGCAACCCTATTAAGATTAAATCTTACCATTGTCTAAATTAAGCAACCTAGTAAAAAGGTAGCAAAGCAACAGAAGGTCCTATCTAGCATTCTCTCTATTGTTTCATATGTGATCTTAATAAAGATAATGACTTGTGAAACTGCTAAAGAAGCTTAGGATAAGCTTAAGAAGTAGTTCCCAGGAATCAATAGAATAAAGCAAATACGAGTTTTGAATTTATGGAGGGAGTTCAAGGTTCTAAGGATAAAATAGGCTAAAATAGTGAAAGAGTATGTTGATATGCTTATGAAGGTTGTAAACCAACTCAGGCTACATGTTAAAGAGTTGTTAGGTAAAAGGATAGTTGAAATGGAGTTTTTAAGCATCTCTGAGAGGTTAAAGTCTACGATTTCATCCCTAAAAGACTTAAAGGTCATCTTTAAGCTTATTTTGACTAAAGTTGCAAATGCCCTTCAAGCATTAGAACACAAAAGGGCCATTAAACTTAAAGACTCAATTGAAAAAACTTTTCAAGCAATTTTAAAAACAAGCATGCCAATAACAACACATGAAGAAAACAATCTGGTAAAGACAAAAAGAAAAAGTAAAAAGACAACCATAAGATGGAATGGAAAAAAAGAAACATATCTACATTGTCCCCACTACAAAAAACAAATCATATATATCACAACATGCCTTAAATTGGGATATGAATCTCAAACAGCATATTACATGTAGAAAAATATTTTCCTTGTGCGGGGGATAAGTTGTCAATCGCTCACCTAACATTTTCGTATGGCTATCACGAAATAGCTATGAAATTGGAGTTGCAATCAATCTTTTTAGACTAGGTGCTTTTGGTAACCTATTAGAGTTAGTCTTTGTGAGGGTGTTGAAGCCTTCAAGAATGAACTTAAGGTTTGCTTTTAAATTCGAAGAACAAAGAAATGGGTTTAGGAGTCGGTTATGCATAGGGAAGGATTAACACCCCCATAATGCCTAAAAATCGATACTTATTATCGCATGTTATTCAAAATCCTAATAAAGTTAACTTAGGCTAATGGTATTTAGCGATACTTCCCCTTAGAAATAAAATTGAGGTTATTTGAAAGTAAATGGAATTCTTTGTTTGAAAACCTCTTATATTCCCTGAAAATCGACAAAAAGATAAATTTACCCTTTTTTTTTTTTTTAAATTCTCAATCAATTCCTTTCATTTTGAAAAGAATGTTTTCAAGTTAATGATGATTGATGCAGTTTGACTTATCTGTCAAACAAAAAATTCATGAATGATCATAACTTAGAAACTCTTACTCATTTTAATAATGGAAAAATCAGCTTTCAAATATTTTAAATTCATTTATTGCAAACTAGACTCAGGCATAGATCGAGCCATGGCCTAAAAAGTTTTGAATTCTAAGCTCAGGCTCCAATTTAGCTAGGCTCCGCCTATCCATTTCAGCCTTGAATTACTGTTCCTATTAAAAATTATTTTTAAATTAATTTTTATATATTTTATAATTAAATTTAAATAAAAATGTACTATTTTAACTTAAAATTACTATTCTAGGTTGGGTCGAGCAACTCAAAACAAGAAAATTAAGACACGAACCTGGGCTCGATTGGGCAAGGCTTGTCAGGTTAGGCAGGTTGCTTGGTCCTTACCCAAGTCTATTGCAAACATATAATTGTGAGATTATTTATGAAAAAATAATACATAGAGAACTGTGAGAGCAACAAAAAATTGTGTATAAGATGATTGAATTTTCATAAATTTAATATTTTATTTTGACAGTCGTATAAACATTTTGCATCAAATGATTCTTTAACTTCCCCAACATCTAGTCGAATTTAGGAAAAAATTTTTTCGCACCAACATTTACATGATTCTCGTAACACCTAAATGTTGAGCTTATCGAGAAAATAGTACCGAGCATATTCCTCAACAACTAGATAGAATATGCTTGAAACCATTTTGCGATAATCTCATCATACTTATAAAATGGTTAAAAACAAATTTTGAATGAATATAATTCAACAACATAATCTAGTATGGCATAGACATGAAAGAAGCATAACATATGTAACATGAATTAACTATAAAAGATAAAAAAATTGGGACTTTGTCAAAGAAGTCTTATGAAAGTTTTGGGTAGTTAAAAGAAACAACCGAACAAGGTTAGATGAGCTTAGACTGTAATTGTGATTTAGGCATAAAATAGTCTTTTAAAAAAAAGAATTAAACAAATGTAAATTTGAAATTCAAAAAATATTGCAAAACCAATTTAAAGGGAATGGTTAGAATGAATTAAACATTAGGTATCTAAAAATAGAGTGAAGGAAAATTGATTTCTGAAAAGAATATTATTTCAAAAAATATTTTTGGAGGGAAGCTAGGAATACGATTAAAATCAAGTGAAAAATTAAAAACCTGTTTCTGTAAACAAAACTAAAATCGATTTGGAAAAATAAGTATACTTTTTGGCTTGAACTAATGTGGCTTAATAATTAGGCATCTGAATGCCTTTTGACTTTCTTAAGGAGTAGAATTGGTCATAAACTATGGAATAGCAACCTTGATAGAAGCAATAGACAACTAGCACAATTATGATTCCTTAGTTTCTTCTTTACCCAAAAGGTAAAAAATAATGTGAAACATACTCTAATTGAAAGATAACAAGGTTTAATTTTGGAGCTTATTGGCCTAAAATAAATTCACATGTTGAGCAAAATTAAAGCAATCACGCCTGATCGCTGGATGTAAAGTCCTCGAACAAGTGAAAACCTAGGTGTTTACTTACCTAATCAAACTATAAAAAATTTGAAACCTATGCCATTTGAAAGCTTGCTAAATGGGCTTTAATTTTGGAGCTCATGGGCCTAAAGTGGATTCAATTAGTGGTTGAACAATTAGCCAGAATCAAACCTATCTATGAGTCTATAGTAGGGGACAACTAACGTTTTAATGAAACCAAGGCTAGTTCATGACCTAAATAAACTCGAAAAAAATACAAGACCTATGCCACTGGAAAACTAAGTTAAAAGGCTTTAAACGTGGAGCTAATAGCCTAAAACTAATTTCATTTGAAAGGCCAAACTGTGGCTTTTATCAGGGCTGGTTGTAGGTTGCAAGTATACTAGAATAGGGCATTGGTTAAACCTAATTCAGAGACAATCTTTTAGCACCCTAATGCCAACAAGATAAGATCTAAATCTAGATTGAATGACCTAAATAAGGGTACAAATGATAGGCCAAAGAATGGCCTCAAAGTTATACCATGGAGGCGTGGCATTCAAATCAATGTCTTTGTGGTTACTAATGCATGCCTTACCCTCATTACCTCTTCCTAAACTAAAAGGCATTTGATTATCCTCTATCAACAATGATGACATAATAAGCCAACTCTAACGTTTTGGGTTGGTCGAAATGGCTATTCCATTTTTGTCTATATTCAGCATGCTACAGTAGCACAGTTGTTTGCTTCATCAAATCAGTATTCCTCTATAGGGATTACTATGGTCTAATTCTTAAATATCTTGAATGGCCACTGAATGTCCAAGATCCCATGGAATATAAAAAAAAGTTTCTCAAAAATGTCCATTGACAGAAAATCATTCCATAACAAAAATCAAGAATATTTCTTCCAAAAACAACACAATAGCAACCAAGATTAATTTTGAGTAGAAAAAGGTCAAGAGGAGAGAGAAAATCCAAGATTTTAGGTTTAGGATGTTGTATAGGTTTTGATATTTGGTGGAAAGAAATAGTAAAGGGAAGGAGAAAACATACGTAAAGGTTAAACAGTGATGATGGTTGAAGGTAGAGTTTTTTTTTTTTTTTTTTTACACGAATTTCATGCATAGATCTATCCTTTTCTATGAGTTTTAGGAAAAAACTAAGTGGAAAGTTGGAAAGAGGGAGTTAAGGTGATCCATTAGGTGGAATTTAGCCCGTAAGTTGGTGGACGACGATTGATGGTGACCATGGCAGTAATGGCCGAATTTGGGCTAAGCATAAAGTTTTTGGGTTGAACTTTTCTTATTGGTTTTTCCTTTTAATTAGGATAGAGAAAGACACATAAGAACCAGAGAGAAAATAGAGGGTTAGAAAAGGGAAAAGTGAAAAAGAGAAAGAAAATAAGCTTATATATATTTTGAAAAAAAAAATTATATAAATTATTTTATATAATATATAAATATTTTATATTTAAATATTTTATATATTATTTTACAAATATTATTTTTTGAATATTGTTTAACGTAATTCTAAATTATATTTTTAAATATATTTTTCAAAATTTTTATTAATATATTTTTATATTTTGTAAAAATAATTTTTATATATTTAATAATACAAAAAATACTATTTATTTAATTTAAGGGTAAAGTGTCATTTTATACTTATTCCTTACCTATTCCTAACACTATTTTAATGAACCAAACAATTTTATACTATTCAATCTCTATTCCATTCAATTAATCAAGCTATTTAATACTTATTCCCCATTTATTCTACTCTCACGAAATTGCTCAACCATTCTAGTGAACTAAATGTGAAGTAAGGCATTTTAACTTGGCATTCGAATGCTAAAAGGAATTGACTAAAAATATGCCATGCACAACCCCAAAAAGTGCACCATTAGACCAAATCAGAGCATTAGCATGCTCCACTCTTCAATGGCTATGCTTCAAACCCAACCTAAGGCCTACTTTATCCACGAGAATAAAATTTAACTGCCTCTCTATCAAGGCCAAAACAGCCCCCAAAAATAGTAGCTAGTATGCCCTATTAGTTCACCAACACAACTCCACAAGGTTCAGTAACAAGGCCAACTAGACTTAGAGTCAAAACCAATTTTTCAAAGGCTTCAAATCAACATATTAGGGCCCAAAACCAACAAGCATCTAAGCTTGGAGATAGCTTAATGTTCCCAAAGTTTGAATAGTAAGAAAATAATAAAAATAATGGGTAAAGATTGGCTTATTTATTGAGCTAACCTTAGTCTATTAGGGGGTTTTTGAAATCAATTTTGTATATCCAGTAAGATTAAGTCCATGGTAGCTTCATGAGCATGAAAGCTTAACTCACTAAATCACCTATGGCGTAGAAGCCTTAGGATCCTTAAGCCTTTCACCTTACTTGATTAAGCAACCACGCAATCAATAAATCAAACATATAGTAAACATCTACAAGGAACCAAAAGAAGCCAAAAAAAAAAAAAAAAAAAAAAAAACAACTCCAAAACTTTAAGGAAACATGTCCACCGCATTTTTCATATTTAAATCACCACAATCATCAATCCATCAACAAATATCAACCACAATGGACATATATGGAAGAGATATGCATGGACATATAAAATGCATGAGAAAACCATGTTATTTTAATTTTTTTTGAAATCCATGAAATGAAAAGATCATGTGAGCATGAAAACAACATTGAAATGGCAAGGATAATCAATCAAAAAGAAGAAAGCAAGGAGAATACACCTTTCAAGCTTTAATCCAAGCAAAATTTCCTCTAGATTTTTTTTTTCTTTTTTTTCTCTTTTTTTTAGTGGTTATTGTATGAACAATAAGAGTGTGGCTAGGTTTGATAAGCTTTGGCTGAAACTTTATGTATGGGAGGGGATTTGGCTAACGGTTTTTTCAATTCTTGGTTGCATATTACCCAATGGTCTTGCATGTAAAATATTAAGAGGAATATTCATAACATATTCCCTAGTACATTTCTCTTGCATTCTTACTATCAAGATGACATTTTTATGCCTCCATTTGGCATGAAAATATTTAGAAAATACATTCCTTAATTTATATCCTTCATGCCCTTGTATTAAAAGAGAAATTGCAAGCTATATCTTAGGTAACATGACCTCATTAATTTCGACCATGGTGTGATGCTGGTCCAAATTTGCACTTTTATTTCCTTTTTCCAATTAGTGTTTGCTTAGTCGTTCAAAAACTCATTTTGAAGTTCACTCACATGGTCTAAATGTCTTTTAGTGGAATTTTTCCTAAAAATGCAGATTTGCTTATCTTGAATCCCTCTGATTCACTTTTTGAGAATTTTCCTTAAAAGGTTTTTCATGAAATTATCCTTAATTATCATCCATTAACTTTCTCTCCATCCTTAATTTCATAATGGTGAAGTCAATTTTGAATTTTGGATTTTGTAGCTCTTCTGATTTTAAAAGTAAACTTTTTACCCATCTTTTACTTTGATTTTTATTGATTTTTTACTTTACTTTGACCTTTGATCTTTATTGACTTTATGTTTGACTTTTGAAATTAGGTCTCTATTTAACTCTGATTGCTTCCAACGATCATCCTATCTTTTTTTGTATGGCTTAAATTAGTCAATTCACATCCTTCATTTCATTTTTCATAACTCATTTTTGTTTTTCCAATTTTGACACATTTTTCTAAGTTATACAATTAAGCTTACTTGCCATCCCTTTTCATCAAATTGAGCTCTTTAACTTATTTCATTCTTTAAACTAGGCCTTGTGAACATTAGTGCTTCATTTTAGAAGATCTAGGTTGAGAGGCAGACATACAAAACTAAAAAAATTGATTAAAAGGCAAACAAAATTAAATGTTGATAATACAAAAAGTTTCATTGGTTCAAACCAATGGTTAAGTGCAGAGCCTGTAATCAACTTGGTCATATGAAAGAGGATTGCAAAAACAAGGTAAACTAGTAAGGACATGTTCAAGTTGTTGAAAAGCTTGAGGAAGAAAAAAAATTGTTTATTACTACTTGTTATGCTGCTTGCAGCAAAAAAAAAGCATGCCTAGTTGATAGTGGGTAGATAAATCATATGAGACATGATGAAAACCTCTTCGAAGATTTGACAAGTCTTACATCTCCAAGGTGAAGATTGGAAATAGAGAATATGTGGATGTCAAGGGTAAAGGAATAATTGAAGTCAAAACTCTTTCAGGTATAAAGTTAATTTTAGATATCTTGTTTGTGTCCGATATCAGTCAAAGCTTAATGATTGTAGGATAAATGCTAGAAAGACATTATATCTTGCATTTGAAAAATATGCCATGCTTCATGTTTGACCCCACTGGTTTTGACCTAATGGTAGTTAAAATGAAAACAAATTGGAAACAATCAGATGTGTATGTTTATCGTATTATCGATGATAATTTTATCTTATGGCATAAGAAACTAAGCCATTACAGCCATACAAGATTGAAGTATATGCATGTGACTAAATTATTTAAATATTTTCTTGTGATCTATGACAAGGTTGATGTGTGTAGTGCTTGTCAATATGGCAAAAAAAACTAACTTCTTTTTTTACCTAAAAGCAACTGGAATGCTTCAATAAAGTTGTGGTTGGTTCACACATATGTGTGTGGTCTTACAAGTACTTATTCTTTAAATTGTAATGGGTATTTTTTTTCCTATTTCTTGATGATTTTACAAAAATGTGTTAGGCTTAATTTCTTAAACAAAAGTCTAAAATGTTTGAGACCTTTCAAAAGTTCAAAATGATGGTGGAAGTTAAATCTGGTTGTTAAATAAAAAATATGAGGTTAAGCAGTGGAATTATGTATACCATAAGAGACTTCACTAGGTTCTATAAATACTCAATTCATAAGAATCTAGCATAACTAACAATCCTTTACACTTTTCAACAAAATTAAGTAAGTGAAAGAAAGAACTGGAAAATAATAGAGATGGCTAGAAGACGTATCCCACCCCATTCGCTTGGAATGATGTGCGCGAATTAAAAGTGTGCCTTTGGATATCCCTTAATTGGGATTTGGATTAGGCATGATGAGATGTAAGTAGGAGGGAAGACCGTTGGACGAATCACTCATCCAACTAGTTTTAGATAGCCAATAAGAAATGGCCGACACTTTGAAGTCACCACCGATCATTTGGGCTAGCATGATTTGATGCCTATTGAAATCGACGTTTTGAGTTATGAAACTCAAAATATTGATTCCAAGGTCTATGAGATCCAGAGATATGTTGTTTGGGTTTAGTGGTTGGTTGCATGTGGAAAAGTATGAACATCTCCACAACACATGAAATTGATACCTTCTAGCCATGTCTTACATCGGTTTCGGTTTCCTTGATTTTGACTTGCCATTATTTTGATAATCCCTTTTTCATGCATGAATTTTGTGAAAAATGATAAACCCAAGTTTTAAAGAATATATGATTCTCATGTGTGCTCTGAAGAAGTGAGGAACATAGAGATTTTTGACTAAAAATGATCTCCATATTTGTTTTTTGAAAATCAATATTTTGTGTCAAGCACTAGAAATATACCGACATTGACATTGCCTTGTAATTTTTGAAAACAATTTGAAAATATGAATGCAAAATGGACATCACAAAAGGAAATGTGTTAGTTGTAGATACCTTATTTTGTTCGGGCTAATTTTTTTTAGCAACCGAGCTAATTTTCCACGATCCAAGCATTTTTGACTCATTCACCATTGATCAAAAACTCAATTTTAACTCGTTTATTTGTATCAGAAAAAGATCGAAACCCATGTCTAATTACGAATTTGGACTTTTGAATTAATCAAAACATTTTTTTTGAAGTCTAAATTAAATAAAAAAAAAGGTCAATGTCACATGATCACCCTACTCCCTAGTTTGTTGGCTAAGATCACAATCAGCCACCCTATTTGCTGGAAAATCATTTCAACATTTAAACCAACCACCCTATGCCCATCACATTGGTAGCAAGTTGCTCCCTACAGCCACCCTATAGCCACCAAGCTGACACCATTTTGTCCCCCTTGAGAAATAACCAAAAACACCTCCAAATTGGCTCTAAAAGGCTAGTATAAATAGACCACTTCAATCTCAGCTAAAAAAGGTTAGATTCTAGCTCATTTTCACTTCCAAAACATATTCACACATAAAAAAAAAAAACCAAATCCTGTAGCTCCTTACTCAGCACCCAAAAATAGCCCCAAAACACTCACTTTTAACCACTACACATTCTGAAAATCACCCTCATTCATACCAAAACCAAAACCTCATTGTTTCTCTCTTTTTCTTGCTTATTAACAACAAGGAAGGGGGAAAATTCAAGCCATCTCTGCTGCTCTAACTGTTTGGCTAAAAAGTAAAGTTTTTTCGGTATAACTTCTTACTTTATCACTTTTATTTTTTGTTTTTCAGCATCTTCATCATTTTAGTGAGATTTCTATGTTTCCATCACCCTTTAGGATTATCATGCATTATTGTGGCTTTTGGTTGTGGTAGTTTAAGATTTGGATGCCTCAATGCCTATTTGATGTGCAAAATGCCTCATTTCATCCTTACTATTTTGATAGCTCTTGCTCATGCATTTTATGCCATATCCATGCATCTTGTTATGATTAATCCATGTATGAATTATTAGCCTAACACATTTCAA
>JBBYHK010000022.1:8597163-8610223 GCA_038382065.1 Adansonia grandidieri | reverse complement strand
CACTCACACTGAGTATACACTCTACCTCTTCTTCAATCCCATCCTTTAAGAAGCGTTCATGAGGCAGAGATCGGGAATCCTTGTTAATAACAGAAAGTGCTTCTATTAAAGACTTGGGAATTGTATCCATATCACTACACTCAAAGAGAAACTCTGTTAACAAATTTGTAATTGCTCCTCTTAAACACCGAGTTGATATATCAACATTTGGATCCAACAGGAGCTTTAAGGTTTTCAGCTCCGGAAATCTAACCCTAGTTTTAAGAATCCAAATAGCCTTCACAATATCATTCTGCAATCTTATTATTTCTGGTGTGAATTGGTAAAAGCTTGTTGAGGAGGTATTTTGACAGCCTGTAGTTAGCTTTCGTGATAAGTCTGCTACTGCCAATGCTTTAGCTAACGGCTCTCGTAGTTTCCCCCCTTCATCAGGATCCATAAGCATCCTTCTAGCTGCTTTACTCACTTTCTTAATTAAACGTTTGCGTTTCATTCCCTGTTCAGAAGTCTTTAACTGCGGCATACTTTTCAAACATCTAAGCTTCCTGTCCATTGCAATCAAAGTCTGGAATGGCAAATCCTCTAATCCATCCAGCACTTGGGTTGCAGCAGCATGATGAAACTGAAATGTTGGATTCATTGATTTCATGGTATTGTTCTGAAAATTTTGAGGATCATTGAGCACTTCATGTAACTGCATAATAGTGGTCTTTTGCTCATGATCATCATTTCCACTGCTCAGACATCTCGGCAAAGATTCTTTAATAAAATTTTTCATTTTGCGCCGAGTTTTCTCAATCTTTCCTGAGCCTCCTGAAAGTATCATAGCAACAAGGTAAAGCCCATCATCAGTCAAAGCATCAAGACACGAGAAAAGGACTCCAGTTATCTTGGGTGCATCAAATGATTCGACACTATCTTGGGTAACATTATTTCCTCTTCCGGAATTACATGCTCCAAAGGCTTCTTCAATGCGAGCTTTAATAGTCTCATAGAATTTCTGCAAAATATAGGAGCAGCAACATTTTTTTTATGAAAAAAAATATATTTATCTACCGTAGCAAATTACTTGAAGAATAAGAAAATGACACCCAACATATCGTACAAAGTTGCATTAACTTACATCATCCTTCCTCAGAAAAGATTCCGGCAAAGTCCTGGAAGATAGAACCAACCAAGAATGCATTAACAATAACTATTAAAGCAAAGAACAACAAATACAGATACAAGGCTCCCTACTTACTTGTACTTAAAAAACTTGGGTTCCTTGAATTTCTTCTTTTTCGACTTGGAAGTCGAAAGTCCCATCAACCACCTGCACAGAAGCTCAATAAGTAACCCTGATCCCAATTCTGATACAAACATAAACCACCATAACGCACCAAAAGCATCTTTATAACAATACCAAATGTAGTTCCAACAACCGCAATACATTAAAGGCCACAAAATGACCAGCCTATCGACTCGATTCGACTTTTTCTACAGGGCCCTCACACACAAAAACAAATATGCAGCTCGAAAAAAAAAAAAAGATCTTTAACTTGGCTGAGCAAAAACAAAAAAAAAATAATAAAAAGAATACCACGGAGTATATTCTATATTACAGAAGTCCTAGCTAATTTGCGGAATTATGAAAAATTATTAGAAACACATTTTTAGAATAAATCAAAGAGAATAAATATAATAGGCGAGAAATTAAAGTTAAAAAAAAAAAAGGGAACCTTCTTTTGAGATTAAGCATCTTCTCTTGATGCTTAATTTGGGATAAAATCTCGTTGCAATCTGTTTGATGAAACTTTTCCATCCTCACTCTAATTCTGAAAAAATAAAGAGAAGTGAGAGAAAATTAGGGTTTTGTTGAAATGGCGGTTTAAAAGGGCAGCAGTTGCGCTCTGACACTAATTTGGCTTTGGGTCGGCTTAAGTCGCTTTAAGCCTATCGGTTTCAGTGTACTGGGTTGGGAAGGAGCAAGCTTCAGGTGTCTCAGGCCAAGGATTTTCGGTCTCCTGGGCTTGAGGTCCACTCTTGTTTGATTCCCTGGTGAATTTTCCGGCAAGATTCAGAACTGTGAACGGCGGTTCTCCGACGCAACACAAGGAGGGAAATCTGAAAACTTCTGGAAAGGCTCGAGTCCTGAGTATTTTGAAAGAAGACCCGACGCTTTGGTTAAGTTTCAGATTGTAGTCAGATTGTAGGCTTCATCGTCGATGCCGGCTCGATTTAAGTGCAGAACGACAGCGTTTCGAGTTGGTTTTCAGAGGGCAGCAGCGGCGGGAAGGGAAGGAGAGGTGAACAGCAATTTCCTTTTTCTTTTGTAAAGGCTTTAAATTGAAAGAAAAATAAATAAATAACTTTCATAACATGGGAAGCGGCCCAACGCCTAACCCGACCCATATTACCTCTTTTCCCTTAGTTTATTCGTCTGTGATTTTCTTTTGGTTTTTTTATTTTCATTTATTTCTTATCATCATGAATGGATTTATTTCCTCACTATTAATTAATTAATTAGTTTATTTTCCAATTTAAAATAGAGTAGCACCAATTATTTAAAATATATTAATAGGAAATTATACAAGAACATAATAAAAATTTTCATGATCAATTTGCAAAATCAATAATTAATTTAAATTAAGAATAAATTCAATCTTTTTTTTTTCCAAAGATGGAATTCTCACAAGTTTATTCTCGACTAAAACTTCGAAAAACTTTAGGTGAGAAGTTTATTTTTAAATTTGCTAGATTGATGGAAATCTTTTAAGACATTAAAAATGTTAGAAATTAGTTAAAATTAAATAAGTAATATTAAAAAAAATCAAAATCTTATATCAATCAATATGTATCGACATTAATCGGTATACAAAAACCGAAACAATACACTACTGATGTCATTTATTTTGTTTCTTAAGTTTAGCGATTACTAAATTTAAAAAATCCTTACAATTAAATTTGATAACTTTAAGCACGCGATGAATAAAACTAAAAAGAAAAAAGTTAAACATGCCATAAAGTTTGCTTCCCTTGGAATTTTGTGAAAAATGATGCTGTGTAATTTTCTTTTAACGGGGTCGATTTGATCAGATTTAACCTTACACAGGCCAAGGAACCTTAGAAGCATCAGTCGTCCACGAAATTGCATTGCTGGAATCATTTTCAATCACCAATGAAAAAGAAATGAAACATTCGAACTTCACAAACACAGTCAAAGCCTCCAATATTGCTAAGGACTCAGCTTTATTTGACTCCATAACACTAATCTTTTTTTAAAAACATACCTTCGACCATGCTGAATTTATCTCTTAAGACTCCTCCAATCCCGGCAGGCCCAGGCTTCCCTCTTACAGATCCATCGACGTTAAACTTCATGAAGCCAGCTGGTGGGGGCACCAAGAAGTAGCAACCTTGATATGCTTGGAGTGCACACTGAATGGTAATTCACTGGCAGCAATAAGGCAAGTCTGAATAATGAAAATGACGTCGAAGGCCATTTTGCTTTGCACTACGGATTTTAAGCCATGTCATTACGAACTAGCCACAAGGTCCAGAGAATAGCAAAAAAAAACACGCGCGCCAAGCACACCGAAGAGATAAACGTTTGAATCTTGTTTGAAGCATCCATATAGTGCCTACCAAAAGCTCAGAACAACAACATAACAAAGATAAGCTGATTGTATTCTTCATTTGCGAAAAACACTTAGCAAATATATAATTGGTTGAAAGTTTGGAGGTTTAGTGACTTTCTTGATCAAAATAAAAGAAATGATTGTTTGATATTATAGGAAAGAAAATGAAGGTTTTACCATTGATTTTTACAGTAACATGAAATTTGAAACTGCCGTTACTGAATTCGTATGTTTGGAATGTGAGCAATCTCCTCGGCGCCAGTCTCCTCGGCGCAATTTTCCTTTAATTTCGGACACATGTTGATTTCAAGTCTCTGTAATTTGGAGAGCTTTTGCATGGCTTCCACAGATGGCAAATGCATCAAGTTGTTGCAATTCCAAATTTGAAATCGTTGAAGAGAGGAGAAGTTTCCCAACCACTCTGGCAATATTTCGACTCCATCGAAGTTCCACATCTCAAGAGACTTGAGGGAAGCAAGGTGTTGAAGCTGATACGGTAGAGACTTCAGGTTCTTCCATTTATACAGTTCCAAATATTCGAGTGATCCATGGAGATGGTGGATTGAACTGAGACCTTGAAACTCCTCCAGCTGTTCTGAGAATCCACCAATACGCAATATCATCTGGCTGGTGAGACAACCAAGGATCTCTCCTGGGAGGCAGGTCAGCTTCTGACGAGATGTTATCGATAAAAATATAAGAGAACGCAGCTCCCCTAGCTCCTGTGGAACAAAGCTCAGACTGGGGCAATGGTGAATGTTCAAATTTTCGAGAGAAGTACATGATTCTATCCCGCCAGGTAGAGATGATAATCCTTCACAATATTTGATAGTTAGATCTGTAAGAGAGGAGAAACCTTCTATACTAGGCATGGATCTCAAATTAGGACAGTGTTATATTCTTAACTCTTTGAGACACACAGAGAGCCCATCCACGGTTGGGATTGATCTTAAATTCGGACAAGCTTGAATATGTAGTTCTTTAATACTAATGCAGGCTGATAGGCCATCCCCTAAAGTACTTATTTACCACAGTACGAAACTTGGAGCACCTGAAGTGATGGAAGTTTTCTATGCATTGGAGCACTTTTCAACTTCGGACAGCCGGAAATAATCAACTCCTCAAGGCAAGGAAAAATGACCACACCTTCACATTCTATTATCGCAGGATCCAAACCATCCGCCCATTCTTCCAGGCTCTCCATTTCCACTGAGATAAATCTTCTCAAAGATGGAAACAATATGGTTGGTTTACCCTGACCCTGACCGGTTGGTTCGTCACTCTTGTTGTTGTCGGTTCCATTGAAGTAAAAGTCACTACCTATCCTTTTCACCTTCTTCATTTCATCTATTTCAAGCACCGTCAGATTGCACAATTGACCTAGACATAGAAGATTCATGCATTCCTTGCAGTTGATTAGTTTCAACTTCACCAAATCATTGAGTGGAAACAGGCGGTTAGAACCATCGACACTCTTCAACATCCATGATGGCAAGTCATCCCCCCAATAATTCACAATGGTTAGACTTTTCGGGTTCGAGCAAGGCTTGAGGCCTTCCAGCACTTCCTTATCATTTATGGGGTTTTCTCTTTTGTAGTTCCATTTCAGTTTCAGCTTGTATAATTTGGTCTTTGCTTGCATGTCTGCTCTACTGGCTTCTGCATTGTCTTCTACATCTTCAAGGTTGCATATCTTCAATTTCCCTCTAAGCTGGCTTAAGCATCCGAGTTATTCAACTCCGCATCCCTTTTCCCTGTTCGCAAAGAAGAATGGCAATGTTTGAAGACGCGTTAAGCGTCCGATATCAACTGGCATCAACTTTTCAAGATCGAAATAAATGTGCCTCAAGCTAACTAGATTTCTCATTCCTCTAAGAAGCTTCTCAAGAGAACACTTTAAAAGTCTCAAGGTTTGCAGATTATACAGCTGAGTAAATGACTTTGGTAACTCTGTTACATTAGTTGCAGAGATGTCAAGGAATCTTAAATGCTGCGCAAAGAAGATGGTAACTTTTTTATGTAAGCTCCAGATAATTTTAGAGTTCGTAAGCTTTTGAGGTCCCCTGAAAACTTCGAAAATACATCAACCTTCGAAAACAAAGAATGCAACATCAGTGTAGCATGTTGAAAAATTGTTGGCTGTAGCACCAGTTCCCCATCAAAAACGACACTCATTTATCGAATACAGGATGTATCACACATGAAGTCGCTATGCAAAACCATGGTTTCTTCTTTCGAAACAAACACTTCAAGGTCATGCACTAAATCGTGCATCTTACAAACTTCAACGTTCCCATAGGCATCCCTTTCCACATCTTGGAACAAGGAATTTGACAAGAGTGCTTTAAAGTGTGTATTACCGGTATCCTCCATCGTCATATGACCTTCTTCTGATGGATCAAGGAATTCGTTGGCCATCCAAATCTGAACCAGCTGTTCCCGTTCGATGCGAAAATCCTTCGGAAAATTTGGGCAATACGCGAAGCACTGCTTCAAAGACGGTGAAGCCAAGCGTTCAAAGCTTAATTTCAGCACATACAAAATACCATCGTTCCTTTCGAGCGAATCCCAAATGTTACAACGCTTAATCGACAATCACTCCTCTTTGTCCCTCTTATTGCTCAAAGTCCCTCCAATAACCCTCGCAACCAACGACAGACCTCGACACTTTTTAGCAATATCCTTCCCAGTAACCTTCAATTCTGATGCTACTGAAGCGCGTCCGAGTACTTTTTCTCTGATTATGGACCAGCACTCATCATCCACTAATTTCTTAGGATGTTGTATATGTTCAGCCATTGTTCCCATCACCGATGCAACATTATCACTGCGAGTTGTCACAATGATTTTACTCCCTATATTTCTACTTAGTCCCCATAGACAACCTTTTAAATCTTCCCATTTTCCAGTATTTTCATTCCAAACATCATGAAATATGAGAAGATATCTTTCCCCTACGAACTCTTCTTGTATTCTTCGAACCAGTGTATCCTCATTTCTAACTCCACAAGGGTTTTTGGTAAGAGATTCAAGCATCTCAACCAGAATTCTTTCGACATCGAAATCATCCGAGACACAAACCCACATGATTTTACCAAAATGATCTTGAATTTGCTCATTGTTGCATACAAGTTTGGCCAAAGTTGTCTTACCAAGGCCTGCCATACCACAGAGAGGATTTGTTGGGTATTGGAGATGATCAACAAGTTTGTGATTTTGGAGACATCATCTCCCCTTCCTACAACATGAAATGGATCACCAATTAAGGAGTGGGTCTGATGGTTCCCTCTAGGTACAACAGCAACCATTTCCCCTAATCTCCTTTGGAGACCAAATTGACTGGCTTGGTCATTAATGTTTCTGAGGGATACATTAATATTTTTAATTTTATTAGCCACCTTGAGACGATATGAGACAGGATAGAAGGTGAAAAAGAAATTGCAGTACAACAGCAACCATTTCCCCTACTCTCCTTTGGAGACCAAATTGACTGGCTTGGTCATTAATGTTTCTGAGGGATACATTAATATTTTTAATTTTATTAGCCACCTTGAGACGATATGAGACAGGGATAGAAGGTGAAAAAGAAATTGCAGAGCTTTCTAAATCAACCTCATAAGCAATATCTAGAAGCTCCTGCAACCAAAGCCTGACAGACCCATCTCTGACATTTTATCCTCTGCGTCTTTTGTAACACTGCTTGAATCATTGTTAGCAAGATTCTGAGCTTTTTCATGTCCTTCTTGAAACCACTTGCCAGGATAACTTGTTCAGCAGCAATTGAAATCACCTTGGATGGTGTCAACTGGACAGCAGCACCAAGGACAGCTTCAACTGCTTTCTGTTCCATGCTATGTGAACTGGAAAGCAAGAAAATGGTTGGAGAATTTTTGCTGGTAATATCTAATCACTGAATCAGATTACAATTGTGATAAAACTTTTCCTTTTCCTCTGATGGCCTGTTGACTAGAAATTTATTCCATATCAATTCTGTTAATGCATTATCATACGGAAAATACTCTTTTTGTTAGGTGGAAGGGAAAAAAAAAAGCACTTTTTTTGCTACTGTTAAGCTGTTTTTATTTTTGCATTGTTCTTTCCTTGAAAGTTCAGGTTGCAACTTGTGAGTAGAGGGATGGGGTCATATTATAAATGCTTTGGCTAAGCTTATTGAGGGTCGTATGAAGTTTCAGGCTTTCTCTCCGAATATCAGAAAGCCAGAACAAAGACACATGGGGGTTTCACAATCAGCAATCAAATGGAGTGATTACCATATTTAACCATCTCGTCCGAATTCAACAGATTAGCATGCGACTCATCCTACACCCACCGTGTCTCCATTTTCCTGACCCACTAATGGCACTTTCTTTTCTTGAACAAAATTACTAGCCAATGTCTAGCTTTATTTGATTATTCTCCTTTTGACTGCCATTGGCCAATGGCCAGTCACCATCTGGTTTTTTTCCAGTTTTTCTT
Source organism: Adansonia grandidieri (assembly GCA_038382065.1). Lineage (NCBI taxonomy): Eukaryota > Viridiplantae > Streptophyta > Magnoliopsida > Malvales > Malvaceae > Adansonia > Adansonia grandidieri. The sequence continues at coordinate 8,602,127 of JBBYHK010000022.1, read as the reverse complement.
TTGCTACTTTAGTTTGTTACATGTTCCCCACTAAATGGTTGCTGTCATTATTCTTACAAGACCTATAAGAACTAATAAATCAAGCATTTAAAAATAAATTTTCTTTTATTTGAGTTCTACAATCTTTTAATCCAATTTAAGAATGATAATGGCTAATAAAAATTTGAATATTTAAACATTATTTGATTTAACAGATTCAAACATTCAAAAAATTATTATTATTTAAATCAAACATGGAGATTTAAAGAAATATATTCAGATACTAAATAGATAATAAATAGATTTTTTGTATACTACTATGAGACAATTCTCATTTGGTAATAAATAGAGTCGTATAAAAAGATAGTTTAAAGTGACAACTAAGTCCATTCATTTAACTCCATGATCTTCCAAATTATTAAATGATATCAAAGGAACACAATGTTTTTGAGACTGGGAGTAAAAGAGCTTTGTCTAATAGTAGGAAATGTCAAGAAAAACAGTTTATGACTTTTGAAATCAATACAAAAACAGATCAAACAAGCGACACTTACTATAAAAGTCAATGATATATATACATATACAGATATATATATATATACATATATATATATATATATAGATAGATAGATAGATATACATATTACAGGAATCGACTTTGATCCATTGCTATTAGAATCTACTCTTCTTTGACTGCGCTGGAGCCACTTCAGTTTCAATGCCACTGCTTGATCCTTCAAGCTCTACGGCCGATCTTTTTCTGATTGACTCCATTACGTGAGAAGATTCATTCGTAGCCAGTGAAGGCAAGTTGAAGCCCTCAATCTCAGCTGCACCTGCTGGTTCATTTCTGACATCAGGCTGATCAATTTCATCACCGATCAAATTCAGATTCCTGAACTCATGATGATCAGCAAGTTGCTGGTCGACACCATATTGATTTTGAGCCCCATCATGGTTATTAGGTTCCTCCGGTACTCCGAGCAACTCATGAAGGTATAGCCTGTCAGCCTCAGCCCAGCGAAAATCATCAAAGTCAAACGAGTTCTGCATCATATTAAACAAGCAAATATTAATTATATATATATATATATATATTTAAGCCATCTATACGGATGAATAATCCAAAAACTCCTCACCGTTTCAAACAACTCATGAAAGAATATCCCGTCAGCCCACATTTGACTTGTATCAGCTATGGGATTGGTAAAGAAATTAGGAGGCGAGTTGAGGACCTCATTCTCTGCAACTACATTATGTTGATTGCTTCTTTCGGCAGGGTAGGTTTGATCATTATTATCAACCAGAACATTTTGCGATGAATGATCATGTTGATTGGTAGAAAGCTGATTCTCAGCCCCAATACCTATATTAGGTACTTCCTGATTTTCAATCAGCTCCATATGGTTTACCTGCAGATTCTGAGACATACACCAAAAAAATAAATAAATAAATAAATCAACTCTTGAAGGGGTTACAAATGTTGGGATTCGAATCCCGGATCTGTTAGATGCCATCTCTTAAGGGTGGCTACATAAATCAACTAAATTCAGTTGCAAGTTCAACAATAAGTTTAAATAAGCAATTGATTCGTAAAATTACAGACAAAAGTGTTTCTTACTTGTGGAATTGCATAATTTGCAAAAAGATTAGGTGGCTGCAGGTTAGAGATAACTTCATTCCCATATGAATTTATAAACTCATTAGTTTGTTCACTAATGCTAATTTGAATTGGAACCCAATCGTAATCATTAGGTACTTCCATCTCGATTAACGACTCTGGATTGTAATCTAGTTGGACTACTTGAAGCATATACAAATACAAACTTGTTCAGCAATAGTTTTAAAGGAGTAATCGATTCATACAATTTCCAATGAAGGTGTTCTTACTTGTGGAATTGCAGAATCTGCAACAAGATTAGACAGCTGCAGGTTGGAGATAACTTCATTCCCATATGAATTTATAAACTCATTAGTTTGTTCACTAATGTTACCTCGATTTTGAATCCAATCGTAGTCATTAGTTACTTCCATCTCGACTAATGGCTCCAGATGAAAGTCGAGTTGAATCTGAAGCATATAAACAAAAACTTGTTGTAGAGTTTTCATCATTATTGACATGAAAAAATTGACATAAAAATAGTTGCAGAAGAAAATCTAACCTCTGAAGCTGCAATATGATCATTTCCCGAGTAATTAGAGGGTAATTGTTGACTTGATTCACCTTTGCTACTTGAAAAATTGATCGACTTAGCTTGATTCATCATCAATTTACCAAGAAAATACTTATTCTACACAAATAAATAGGAAAGAAAAAAAAAATGTGTAAATTCATCTATATAAAAATAAATCTTCCATAAAAGTATAGTATTAATGCTATCAAACTTTCGATAAACAGAAGTTCAAGGCCGTTATTTTACAGTTTCGATTGACATTCGTTACATGATAATGTTCATTATCTTCGCAATAATGATAAAACAACTTACTTGGCTAGGATCAATATCAGTGAGTTCATATTCATGTAATACATAGGAGGTCTGCTTTGGGTAGTTATTTAACTTGAAATACAACCGCGTCTTGATGCCAATCACCTTGGAATCACTAGCGGCTCTTATCTTTTTACGTTCGCCTGAAATTTTTCAATATCCGGCATTGGTGATTCTATTTATCATCGGCTTTCGCTTACCCTCAGGTCCTTCACAGGTCGCCGTATTCTCGGTTATCTTAGGTTTACCGTTAGAATACTTGTAAGTTTTTGGGTAGGTGAAGAACCTTACTGGACCACTTGATGTTACCGGAGAACACCCTGGGAATCAAAAAAACAAGCAGGAACGAACACAAAATTACGCGCGCCAAATCCAAAGAACACGTTCGTAAGTGTCCGCAAACAAGTTGAAAAAAAAAAAAAAACATGAAACGGGATATACTTACCGCGTATTAAATCCTGAGGCTCAAAGCTGCAAAAATCGACTTCAAGATCAGTAATATCTTGGACTGAGTAATCACGGCCGATAAATGTTCTGTATCGTAGGTAACCGATGAGCTCTTGGTCGGTTCGTGGGAATCCACAGCCCTTTAAGTTCTTCATATTCATTGGAGAGTTTCTAGCAGGCTGATCGGGGGAGCTTCACTTTGATTTCCTTTGCTTTGATGAGGAAAGAAATATATAGAAATTAATTAATGAAGCAGATAAGTACTTCGGCCCGAAGATTAGACTGTGGAAAATAGTGTAACTGGACCCCACATTCCGTGTTATATTTTCTAATTTCTTTTATTTCTTTTATTTTCAAGAAATTCTTTAAATATTAAAGGGAGTAATTATAATTTCATGTGCCATTTTCTAAGTTTGAGGCGGATCCAACATTTCACAAATTTACATCATAATTATAATTATATTTAAAATATTATTTATTTATATAAATTATAATAAATAAATAATTTAAATTATATAAATTAAATATATTCATGTATTATATATTATATTTGTAATGTTATATATTTTTTTGCATTTGTAAAGTGATTTAAAATTACATTATTCAAATTTAAGTATATAGATATGTATTGATACGAATATACTCACAATTTTAAATATTATATATATATATAATCATACTCCGCATCCATACTATTTTAAAAAGATACAACATAAATTCAAAATACAACATTTTAGTTTGATTTACTTTTTTTTTTTTGGTTTTTACCTTCATTAATTTATTGAAAAGAAAAAATAAAATAAAATAAAATATTAAATTTAAAATATTTAAATTGTAATATTAATATTTAGATTCAATGCTAAGCAATCATCTATATTATTTTGTTACCATCATTTAGTTCTACTTAAACGTAATTTTTCATCCTTTAAAATAAAGTAATTATTGATCAATTAAAATGCATGTATAATGGATAACCCTGATACCAACTAAAAATATGTTCAAATTTCATTTGATTACTTCTTTCCCTATTTTATCTTTACTTTCAATAAATCTATTTCAAGATTTTCCTCCTATCAATTTTTATATTATTATTTTCTTTTTAAAAATCCTACCATCAATTTTTTATTTATAATTTATATATTTACATCATATTAATTTATTTTTAAATATTCAATTATGATAAAAATATTTTATATTTATATAATTTTTGATATATTATTAATTTATGTTATGTTATATTTATATTATTTTTTATATAATATTTTGTAATATTTTTAATTTTTTATATCATAATTTATCATATTTTATAATATATTTTAATTATTTTTATATTATATAATTTTATAATAAAATTATTTAGTTGTAAGTGGGGGGCCAAGCTAGTGTCACCTTTTGCTCTTTTTCTTTTGCTTTGAAATTGAAATTATTAAGCTATCACATCCTATATCTTTATTCCCACAAAATAAGAAAAAAAAATTCTAATTTTAATTGAATTTCTAGAATCTTCTTTGACAGACATTTATTGGTTTATATACTGACTTCTAGAATCTTCTATGGATAATATATATTTTTATTTTTATGGTATTTTTCCTACACTAATTTACATATCTGGCTTGATCTTTGCCTTGGTTGATCCAAGAAGGATTCTTCTACTTCTGCAAATTGAATTTTGAAGAAAACTAGTTGCTATTAGATATGTCATATTTATGTAATAATATTTTAAATATTATAAAATTATTTAAAATTTTAATAAATTAATAATTTATATTATATAAATTTTGATATTTTATATTTTTATATTATATATATTCTATGTTATATTTTTATTATTTTTTATTATGTTTATATTTTATGTCATATATTTATATTATATTTAAAATTATTAGATATAATTATTATCTAAGGGACAATTTTCACTTCCCAAATCTTGATCACCATAGTTTTTTTTATCTAATAATTGTGTTTAAGACATCATAAATATAATATTTTAGTAATTTATGTATAAATTTTAGCATGTTTATGAAATTTGTAAGGTATTTGTGTGATTTTTTT
>JBBYHK010000022.1:8409322-8552260 GCA_038382065.1 Adansonia grandidieri | reverse complement strand
CCCCCCCATGCTACGGTTCCCTGCGGTCCGAACCCGGTGCCGCATTAGGTTAGGGGGCTGGGCGAAAATAGCTCCTCATATATATATATATACACACACACACACATATATAGCCAACCTCTCCAAACTGACGATCTTTTAACTTTTCAACCGACTACTCAATTATTCTAGATCTCTTTCCTTAACTCTAGCTCTTTCATGCATTAATTATTGACTGCATTCCAACTCAAAACTACTCTCACATCATTGTTAGCATGTGCTACACTTCTCCTGCTACCTTTAAGTCATATATATATATATATATATTTTGTGCTGAATAGGGTGGTTGTGATCTGTAATGTCTGATCTTATACCCTAGCTGAGCAGTAGGTTTGCTAATCAGTCAAATATTGTTGAATAAAGTGAGCAATTTTCTAGCTGTTAGTATTATGGTTTTTTTTTTTTCTTATGTTGACAAGTTATGAGTAGACCGCGTTGATGATAGAAGAAGCTGCATATGTGCGGAAACACCATTGGTGGACATGCAGAATAACAGCCATGGAACATAAAATTTATCTACTTCACAAGCACCTCTTATTCCCAACTTTTTTTTTTTTTTTTTGCATGTCCAATTTTTTTCCTTTTCTTTTTCTTTTTGTTTTTACTAGATTTCATCAAAATATATTCTAGTAAGTAGCAAGAATAGATCAGTGAGACATACATGTAAAAAATATGCTCACTTCAGTTACTCCTGTTGGTGATGTTTTCGAGGGAGATCGATTTTGTTGAACGTTGAGCCTACAAAAGATAGAAAATCACAAGAGAGACGCCCAAGTCGCTACTTCGCGCTCCGATATTTAAATCTTCAAATATAAAAGAAGAGAACAAGAGAGGGAATACTGCTCCAAGAAATAAAGCCAAAATAGGATATCGAAAAATATGGTCTACGGTTGAATTCCTTTACCTCAATCTTTTTGTTTTGAAATTTTTTTATAATTGAAAATGATTGGGGTCTGCTCAAATCTGGCAATTTAATGATTGGATCTATCTTGAGCTTCTGATTCATTTGGTTGGTGGGTATAACAATACCAATCCTAAATCATATATGATTTTATTTTTTTGACGGCTGAGGTTATCAGATTTTAATCCCTAATTACTAGAATTAAGAGTGCGACACCCTACTAATCTTGTTGGCAAACCATATGTAATTTTAGTTCATCTCGAAAATTAAATTATTATTGTTAGTTGTAGTTGTAATAGTGCTATATATGACTGTTCTTGAAGTGCAGATTTCTCATCTGATCAAACTGTATGAAAGATTTCCATAATTCTCATGAAGATGATGATAATTGCCTCGAATTTGGATGCATGTTCCGATGTAATCAATCTGAAATGGTAACATCAGATCAATTTGAATATGCAAATGGCTAAAAAAAGGGAAAAAAAAAAAAAGGAGAAATGAACAGGCAATATAGATGTATATAACCATATATACTGGTCCCGAAAAACAGGTCTAGCTTGATATATACTTTCAATCACCCAACAAACTCATCTGTTATGACTTATTTAGTACTCAAATTAATATATCTAGCCACTTTCAAGAAGATAATCCGCAACTTAACTGAAGTATTACTTTAACAATCTAAAAAGAGTTGGAATTTTTAATTTTCTACCCTTTTTTTAAAAAAAAAAAAAAATTAAACATAAGTTGAAGCTTTTATTGTAGGTCAAATTTTTGGTTTAAAATGGCAAAGCCAATCAACTAGTGGTCCCTCAATTTAAAAATTATACCCTTTTGTCAAACTTAATTAGCATTATTAGAAAAAAAAAAAAAAAAAGCAATAATGGAAAATTTCTTTTAAGCTTTTGATTTTCCTTTCAAACTATTCTATATAATTAGCAAACATTCGAAGGGCTGAATCAATAACTGAGATCTTGTGGGGGATAGAGGAAAGTGGGGAACCGTCCATGTTTTTGTACACGTTTGAATAACGATGCAGTCTCACTAATCAGGTGTTTCACTGAGATTAAGTTCTTGTACGTCAAATTCATGCTAGCTCTCGAGATTTTTTTTCTACTTTAACTGACAACTGGAGCCAGTGTATATATATATATATATATATATATATATATATAGACGTAGAGCTGATGAAAATTGAAAAATCAATGGCCCAACTGAAAGGGAAATTGCAAGGCAGAGCAATAATTCCGCCCCCATGTGTTGGGGAAAATTGTTGAGTCACGTCGCTGTTGAGGCTTAACTCTTTTGCTTAAAAGCATTGGGAGCAACTAGGACAGGACAGCAGATGAAACTACGTGAGGGCCGGGGCCTGCCCTTAGTTTTTTTTTCTTTTTATCTGATGTGAAAGTGCGCCAACAACGATAAATGACGACTTTGTTGACCATCAAGATGAAAGGAATATTTATTTAGGACTTTTATGAACGCCATAAGTGAACCCCTCATCGTCACAGTATCTAAGCCTTCAATTCAATCCCATTCCTAGGCTGCAGAAATTGATTGAGTGAAAGTCTTCTACTTCAACACCTTTCTTTTTTTCCTTGTTTTGACAGTTTTCTAAGGTTTTTTCGGATAATTAAGATGGAGCTAAGAGCCATGAAAATTATTGCATTTAAAGTAGGGCTAGTGAAGAAATTAATGTAGAACTAATTATTACATTCTAATCAAATTAATATTCAAATGATAGGAGGATCAGTTAAAGAAATGTGGAAAGTATTAATAAAATTTGTCAGTGGTTTCCCTGCCGAATTCACTGTCCCTTTTCATTTTTACAATAAAAACGGGTCTAACTTACCTACCTAATTGATATAAATAGTTGTCATAATATAATGGTACAGGTTTTGGTTTCTCTTTTTAGTTAATTTTTATAGCAGTTAACCGTAACAACATTTATTATGCTCACAATCACGATAAATTTGAAACAATCTAAAACGTATATATGATTACAATTTAAGTCCATGGCCTATATACAAACAGCAAAACAGCATTATGCAAGAAAATGGTAGAATTTTGCATGTGCGCAAGAGTGGTGAGCATGAACATGCCAAGGAGATCCGTAAAGGAAATATGATATATATATATATATATATATACTCACAGCCACAATCATAAGATATGAATGAATACTTTAATCTATTGACATCCTACGCAGTGATGCAAAATCTATAGTCAATTATAAAATATTAGATAAATTTGCATCAAACCTTTTGGGGGTTGCTCTTCAAAGAGAAAGAGATTGATCAAAAGAGTCCCGAAAAGACAGCAAATAATGGAGGCAAATAAGACTAATCTTGCAGAGTTTTAGTACCCTAGCTTTGAATTAGAGTTAGCTCCGTTAATGTAGGCTATTTTTAAGTAATCATATTTAGTAAATCTAAAATTTAAATATCAACATTTGTTCTTGACTCCCGAATTACAAAAATAAAATACTCTAATTCAATTAGACATTCACAAAGCACTAGGCAATCGCAGCTTTTCATCTCACTATGTCTTTCCTTCCTAAAGGAAACCAAAAAGCTAAATGAGAATTAAATTAATTTAACTTTTTGACTAGTGGTAGCTAGGTTGTCCAATCGCATTATATATTGGTTTAATCTCAAATTTGATCCCATTATATTCTCTTTAAGCTACAATCGCTCTAAACAAATGGAGTTATGGTAATTACAATAGTAGAAGAGATTAAATTGTCAGTTGCTTAACACATCCAAAGAATAAAGGAGCAATGCTCCATGTTACATCAATCATAAAGTAATTGTTTCGTTATTAAAAACATGATACGCCAAACAAAACGGAGCATTAAATATGATTAAAATATGAGCAAAATTAGTTGGTGGCATTAAAACATGCATGAATCGATCGGTCATTTATAATTAAAGTAAGCTAGATCAGATGATCTTCAACAAACGAACAAATGAGTTGGCCTCATTCTCGTGAATATATCCGAATACAGCTAAGTTAAACAGCCTATAGTATTATAAAGAAACCGGCATTTACTAGTTTTGTTAGGCTGCAGATCATTTGTACTTTTCTTACATGGCATTTGCTAGGTTGTCTATGGTAGATCTACTTGTCTGCTGGGAAAAATTAAGAAAAATAAAAAAGCTTCATTTTTTCTACTACTACAGAAGAGGAAGGCACGAACATTCAGATCCGATTTTGAAACATCCCTAGTACTATCGGGACAATATAACATGTTTTTGGGATAATCTAGAAACCCTTTTTCTTACAGCTAAGTTGCCTTTGGGCCCCGTTAAAAAACATATACATATATACAAAAAAGAAAAGGAAAAACCCTAATCAGCAAAATCGAAAGTGGGGCAGTACTCTTAAGACCCATATCCAGGTTTTTTAATGTTCTTTTCATAAAAGCTTTCATTCATCTAACAGCATCACATTCAAATTCATTGGATAAATACTTAAGCATGGAAATAAACTTGACCATTTGGGTGGGGATCTCAAATGAGGTATTAGGCTAGGCTAAAGCCTAATTCCAGTTGTACATGATCTAATAGCATTCAATATAACTGGTACTTTAATGCTTAGTAACCCTATTATAGTTTAAAAGCTTTCCTGACTAATAAATAGGTAGTTTTAAGCAGCCAAAACCAGAATAATTTTACACTATAAACAGATTAAAAAGCATGTAATCCAATTAATGACAGTGCAGTGAGTCATATAGCCACCCCACAAAAATTAAAAAAGAAAAAAGAAGCAAAATTTGACTGCAATGGAATCAATGGGGGAGGGCAATGTATAAAATTTTGACTGAAGTTTGATATTTTTAGACGGAAATATAACCGCAGATTGGTCAGCTGATATCTGTTGCAATTTTATCCACAAATATCAAGTAAAGAATTTTTCAAACCTCTAGTCCAGCACTGTGGAACCTACATACGAGGGCACAAATAGACTACTGTAAAACAAAGTCAAAACAGCAAAGAGAAAGAAGATTCCAAACAAACTATGAGAAATATTCAGCAAAGACAAGCACCTATAGCTGGAGAAGATTTCCAATTACCAAAACCAACAGTTATCATTCTCTTTTTGCTCTCTGTCTCACTCTTCTCTTACAGTGTTGCTGCAAATTAGAAGTACCCTTTTTTATTTTCTTTGATGTACAAAGAGGCAGCTTGCAGAAGATCGTAGCAATGGAAGAAAGTAAGTTTCCCCTTGATTTGCCTCTAAACCATTAGAAAACAAAGAACAAATACAGAAAATTATGGTCATTATTGCTTTGGACACTTAGTAAAAAGCCCAAAACAAGAACAGATCAATGAAGAAAAATAATAATAACAACAAAAGAAGTTAAAGAGAATGGCAATTCAAGCATGGACATTTCTTCCCACCACATAACTATTCAAAGAAAAAAAACACCAAAACCCATTTAGGGTTAGGAAACATTTTTTTCTGTAAAGCAAAGAACCATGGAAATTATTGACCTATAATCTATATTTTTATTCTTCAATTTATAGTCAAATCATGCCAAACAAACTTTCTATCAGTGCATAGGAAAACTTCTTGCAAGTGGATCAGAATTCAGAAAGGCAAAACAAACAAACAAACAAACGATAAATAATAATTAGATTAATAAAAAAGCAAGTACCCAAAGTAGCATTTCAAATCCACAGGGCCGATCGATCTTGAATTCTTGCCTTTGGCCCTGTCTGTATCTTCCCACAGCTTTATTGAACCGCAACATCATGCCCATATTGCCGCCCACATGCACCATTGACAACAACAAACAACTAAACGATCTAAAAACGAAGTAGCAGTTCAAGAAAGCTGTGGAAGAATACCAAGAGGGCCATTTTTTTTCTTTTTCCTATCGCCACCATCATTTTTATTTTAAAAAAGAAAAAACCCTAAAAGCTTGAGAACCAACCATGACCAAGAAAAAGAAAAAAGAAAGAGATAGAAGAAAGGGGAGTTTACAGGGTGTAGGACAATGAGGGAAGTGGTGGGTATTTATAGCGGGAGCGAGTGACTTTCTGTTTTTACCACCAATCCCGAGAAGAATATTGGGAGGGGAGGATGGCCTGGACTGGGATCTTTAAAGATTTACTAAACCTTAGCTTCTTTCACCATGGTTTTATTATTTTTATTTTATATTATTACTTATAAATATGTATAAGCAGCATTACATAATTTTTTTATTGAGTTCGATGAAACGAATCATTAAAATTATTATCAAAAATTAAAATTAAAATAATAATTAAAATATAAAATAATATGTATGTATCTTGTTATTTATAAAATAATTTATTTGTAAAAAAATCGATTTCTCATATAATTTCTTTTAAAAAAATTAATCACTTAGTATAACTTTCTTGTTTATTTCCTTTTAAAACATAATTTCATCTTTTTCTTTTTGAAAACATTTGTAATATTATAAAATTATAAAAATTTTTAACTAAATTTGTTGACACAATTTTACTCGAAGAAAACATAGAGATCCAAATAAAATTATAATACAAAAATAAATATAAAGATATTAAAGTCTTTTAATTTTTATAAATATGCATTTAAAAAACTATCACCTCTTAAAAAACTACCATATTTTATTCATATAATTCCTTATCTCTTTTAAAATCATAATTTCGTTTCACTATATTTATAAAAACAATTTTTTGTATAAAAAGTACTATATTTTATCAAATAATTTCTTCTTTTATCTTAAAAATATATATATTTTTTTCAAAAACACCACTTTTATCTTGGCTAATTGAATGGAAAAAATATAACAAACTTTGCTAATTGGATTTTTTTTCCCCTTTTTATGGTGTTTTATGTAGGCGACTCATTTTTTTTCGATAATTATTTTTCATTCCAAGATATGAAATGTAAGATTTTAGTACTATCAAACAAATTTGACATTGAAATCATTTTATAACTATTAAAATGAAGATTTCTTTTATTTAAAAAAAATATTTTCACGTATTATTATATTCTACGCTGGTTTGGTATTGAAAAATTTTAACTTCATAAAGGAGATTAAAAAATTTTAAGCATACAATATTTCTTATTTTTTATTAAATATACACTAATGATGTATTGTAGTTTTTTAACTCATATGTGAAGTTATACAAACTTCACTATTAGTACATATTATAATATTTATTAAATTCATTTTGATGTTAAAATAAAAATATAAATGCTTTATAAAATGCTAAAAAATAAATTTTATAAAAGGTAATGGAGTATTGCTAGTAATAATAATGTAGTCGTAAACCGTAGTTCTCCTTTTTATATATTTATATTTTAACTATTGTTCTTTTCAACCCTTTGGTGATATTTAAAGGCTTTTGATCCCATTATGCCTAGCGGGGAGAATTCATCTTAACTTTTACATTTTCATAAATTAATGTGCGGTTCGGATGCATAGTGCCGGATCTGACGGTAGATGTTACACTAGTGAGGGCAAATACATGGGCCCCACCTTTAGTTCTGTCCACACATTTTTGCGACTAATTAACCCACCCACGCGCCTTTGAGGACAACTGGAGTTTACGGGCTTCTTGGTCCAAATCTTTTACTTCTTTCTTTTTGGCTTTTAGGTGGTTTTTTGACTTTTTCTTTTAAATTTATTTATCTATTATAAATATAATGGATTCAAACAAATTTTAACAAAAACTATTAAAATTTACAAGCCACTTGTTTTAAAACTCACAAATTAAAAGCATACGATTATCTTATTTTAAAGTACTTCAACTTTTATGAGAAGTGCCTATCAGAGGGGACAGGCCGTGTTTCAAAGTTTTTTTTATAGCTTTTGCTCAAACTTAAATCACACTCGACTTTTATTTAAAAGTTTGAATCATTACACAAAAATTAATAAATATTTATTTTTATAATTAAATTTAAATAAAAATATATTTTTTATTATTAAATAATAATTCATGCCAAGTTGATCCAAATTACAAAAGAACTTGTTCAAGGCTCTACTCATGTAGGCCTAGCCTATCGAGAAGAGTGGGTAGCCTAACTAATGGACAAGTTTAGCTTTTATAGAGATTTTATATAATTAGTTTAAAAGAGTTAAATTATCAAATAACTTTTATTTTTTTAAGTTTTTATTTTTAACGAGAGTTTTATTTTAACTTATAAATTAAAAAATAAGGCCAAACAGCGTTATGTTATGGTAAAAAATATTTTTAAAAAACCTCAAAATTATTGATTTTTTAAGTAAATCTTATACGTTTATTATATTCAAATAAATATTTATCTTTTTATTTATATCCAAATAAACTTCCATCTTTTGATTTGTAAATATGTTATTATTCCAAATAAAATATTAATTTATGTCATTTGGTTAAAGGTTTGTTTAGATATAAATTAAAATTTAATTGCTCATTTGGTATAAATCTATCTTTTTATCGAATTGCACTAGGTTCAAGTTGGAACTAAATAAAGTGATAACTATTAAGGAGTTTTATAATTGTCTAAACCTAACTCAACTTGAAATATGCGTAGATTTCATGTCTAAGTTTGGTCTTGCTATAAAAGGAAGTTGTTCAGCTCATATTAGTTTGTCTGAATTTTTAAACTAAAAAATTGATCCTCTCGAAAAATTATTGATCTTAAAAGTGGTCAATCTTTCTTAAAAAGATTGATCTTTAATTAATCGTAAAACGGATCGGGTTAAATCAAAATTTGAAGACAAGCTTATGTCTCGAGCTCGATTCATTTTATAAAACGAGTTTTGTTTTTGTCTAAATCTATTTTTTAGATTTAATATTTATGTTTAAATCTTTCAAATTTCACGCAAGCCTTTAGGCTTAGATACGTAGCTTAACCCTCGATTAGATAAATCTATTTGGACATAAATTAAAAATTAAAAATTTATTTAAATTAGTTAATCTAAAAATTAATTAATCTCAAACTTTCTCTTTGTTAACTTAATTACATCATTTACATGTAAAACTAGTTACTATTAATCAATTTAGTTCTCATCGTCGATTATATTTATTTATGCAAATAACTTTTCAAGCAATGACGAGATAATCTATAATTATAGTCATATATATATATAAATACATATATGCAGGTTTTTCATTGCATTTTAAACCATTATTATATATATATATATATTAATTTTCTAACTTATTGTATGATCGAATTGGCAGCACTTAAATGGTCACGCTAACTAGAGCAGTGAGTTTACAATATATATATATATATATATACCTATATGACTATACAAAAAATTTCACTAAAAATAAGAAAAAAAAGTAAAAATTCATTGGAGTTTTTATAATAAAAATTTATTAGAGTTCTAAAGTGAAAGAAGTATTTTAGTCTATAGTATTAAATTTAATATTTTAATTTTTATATTTTTAAAATTATAACAAATAAAGTAAATAATCATTGGTATTAAAAAATATATTTTATCATTATAATGCTTTTAAAATCATTATATGTTTAGAGTCGTATGTTGAGTTTGATTCTTCTACATAAAATTTAAAATTTCATGTCACATAACATATAAATATTTTATTATTATTTAAAATTTTTTAACACTGTTAATATTTTTTTATAATTTAAAAAATATAAATATTAAAATATTAAATTTAATAATATAGGTCCATAAAGAATTTTTGCTAGTGAATTTTTATAAAATAATCCAAACGGGGAGAGTGAGATGCACTGTATGTAGCGTGCAAGTGGGGTGTATTTGGGGATGAATATGATAACCCTAATGTCAAATCAGAATTGAAGAGAAATTAAGCCCAAATGAAGGAAGAAAAAGAAAATTAAAAATAAAATAAAATGGCTGTTCACATGGAGGCATGTGGAAAAGACCCCACCGTAGGAACGTCGGTGTTGGTAAGTGACAGTACAGCCCGTTTTTCCTGGAACGGAGGTGGCTTTGTCGGGACACCCTGTTGTTGTGTTTTGTGGACACTTCTATTTGTAACCATTTGCTAACTTCGTGGAACATTCATCAACCACAACAAACATCAAAATGAAAATCAAGGTTCCGCACGTTAAGGCTGTCTTTTAGAAGATAAAAAAAAAAGAAAGGAAAGTAATGTTAGTTATTATTCAATAATAAATTGATAAAAATAAGATAATTATTATGATGGAAAGAAAAAAATAAATTTAAAAAATAAGATTAATAAAGTGACACATATTTCATAAATTATATTTAATAAAATTAATATTTGATACATTATCAGTATAAATTTTTTAATTTCATAAGTCGTTTAAGAGTTTATCACATATTTTATTATTTTTAATTAATTTTTATTATATTTAAAAGATATATGTTATTATTTTAACATTGCTTATGAAATTAAAAATTTTACTGACAGTATATAAAATAATTTTTTATTTAATAATATAAATAAATAAATAGGATGCTTGTTACGTACGAACCTTGCTAGTAGTTTTTTCATTTTATTGTTGATATATAAGATAATTACTATAAAAAATTCAAAACAATATTTTACCTGTTGTTAATCACAAAACTTAAAGAGTAAACTACACCAATAGTACCCTAACTATTAGGGCATTTTCGATTAGTTACCAAAATTTAAAAATTTTCAAAAAGACTATTAACGATATGAATTATTTTATTTTGGTCACTTACCTCTTAAAGATTAATGGCAAGATGATGTGGCGATGCCATATTATTGTTAAACGCCATGTGATATCGTCACATCATCTGACATATCATGTAACATAATCCAAATGATTTTATAATTTTTTTAAATAATTTTTTAAATTTAAAAAATAAATTATACTTTTGATCATTTATCTTTTTAATAATTTTTATTTTGATCACTTAATTTTAAAAATAAATAAATAATTTTATTTAAATTTATTTTACTTTAAATTGAGTAAATTTAACAGGTTGATCACTCACAAAAAAAATTTATTTTACTTTAATCACTTTTATTAAATAAATTTATTTTTTTAATTAAAAAATTAAAACTTATATTAAGTTTATTTATTTTTATTCTTTCACTTTTACATCTATAACATTATACAAATAGTGGTAGGACAGAGAAATAACGGCCAGTCTTTTTATATATAGAGCACTCATCCTCAAAAAACAAATAGGAGGTACCATTACGGTGTTAAAAATTTCTTATTGGTTGAATCAAGAATTAGTGATCCATTTAATTTGATAAATATTATTAAATCAAAAATTTTTTTAACTGATGAAAATTATAAAAATAAATTTTTTATATATTTTAAATTTTTATTAAAAAATCATTATATAAGATAAGATTTGAACCTTTAATCTCTCAAATCTATATTTAAAATCATATTATTTAAATAAATACATATTTTTATTAAATATTTAATACTTATTTATTATTGAAATTATATATTTACTATTTAAATTATTTTTTAATATAATTAATCAATTTAACTAATTAAACTAAAATTTAAAATCTTACCGATTTAAACTTTGATATATTATATATTTTTTTAAAATCGACCATTACTGATATCAATCAAAGGGGAAGCCTTAACAGTGTTAAAAGTAGCGGTCGCTATTTTTATATATTTAAAAGCAAACGTTCATAGGTAAGGCTGCTATTTTGCTATACTACTACTATTTAAATCTATTTTACTAATGTACAAGTAAAAAAATAAATAAATTTAATATAAGTTTTAATTTTTAATTAAAAATAAAAAAATAAATTTATTTAATAATAGTGATTAAAGTAAAATAAATTTATTCTGAGTTACTAACTTATAAAATTTTTAAAATTGAGTGATCAAAATAAAAATTCTCTAAAAGATAAATGATCAAAAATATAATTTATTTTTAAAATTTTAAACAAATATTTTTTACAAAAATTCATAAAAGCCCTGCAAATAATGCCACATGATATGTTAAATGATGTGACAATACCACGTGATTTTTGACAATGTGGTGATGCCACATCATCTTCTTATTAGTCTTTAACGATTGAGTGATCAAAATAAAATAATTTCATACTATTAGTAGTTTTTTTTTAAATTTTAAAAATTTAATAACCAAAACGAAAACACATTAATAATTGAATGACTCCCGGTATAGTTTACTCATACTTAAAATATATGATTATAGCTTGTAGGTGGATAGTTTATCTTCGATATGATATCATACCCGTTAAATAGTATCATTTAACAAACTCATCATGTATAGGTCAAAGATAGAATAACTTAATAAACTTAGTAGATATAAATTATGAATAACATATTCTAGATGGATTATATTGTCATGATAAATTTTTAATCTAAAATCAATTAATTATTGATAAAAATATCCAATTTAAATATAAAACTATAAAAGAATTTAGAACTTAAAAGATACACTTTCCAACTTTCATTAATCAATATTTGCATGAATTTTTTGAAGTAAAATTTGACTCTTAGATTATTGTAATAAAATGATTAACCACCTCCACGAACAAAAATAACTACAGTTAGCGTGATATTTAATATATATATATATATATATAATTACTACTTTTTAATTAAGAAACTAAATATTAATCGAAAAAATATATATTTTCAAATAAAAATTGTAACTAATTTTAACAATTATACCCTCTAAACAAAAATTTTTTTAAAATTAAGTTAATCTGGAGACAAATTAGAATCTATTAAAAAGTCCTTTTTCTACCCTTTAAAAAATTTTATATCTCAAAATTAAAATTAAAATATGATAAATATATATATTTTTATTATATTTATTTTTTATTTCTAATATAAATTAAAAGTTAAGTAAATAGAGTTTAAAAATTGGAGAGTTTAGTGGGTTTCCATCTTGTAGCATTTCCATTTTTAAGTAATCATCAATTTCATGCTAAAAATAATAATATTTTGAAAATATGCGTCATCTATTTATTTATTTGTGATTTGTTTGATATTTAACTAAATTTTTTTCGAGCATATGATGATTCTTTTATCACTTGAGGTGTTATTTTACTTAATTAAATATCGTTCATCGATTTTCATCCGAGTTTCAAACATTACAATTCTGTTTTTGTCTAAACAGAACAATATATAAGATTTTAGGTGCGGTATTTCACTAGTAATTCAGTTAATTTATTTATAAAGAATTTTTTTGAATAATAAAGGTTTTATTAATAAAAAAAAATATATTATCCATCAATAGTAAGATTATTAGGTTATGTAAAAGGGTTACTAGCATAACATAAGTTGAGATTTGTCCATTACATTTCAATACATTTATTGTCATTATTTCTACGACTCATTCATAAATTGTAGAAATCATATTTATGAATATACAGTGATTAAAGTTATAGTGAATAATAAAAAACAAAAAATAATTCAAGAGGGTCTAACTAGGTGATACATACTTTTAAGATATAATGAAAAGATAATTAAAAAGAGAGATATATGACAATCATTAATCTACTTATAAAGTTAAAAAAAAAATCACGATCTCTTTATTAAACCTATAATTTTACTTTCTAGACAATTTGTAAGTTTCATCACTTGGTATATTTTATCAGGCTTATGATTTCCTCTTTTATTGTAGTATATTATCTATGGGACTAGCTGGCTAGTGAATAAACTATAGGCTTTAAAATCACAAAGATTAAATTGCAAGTTCACTTTATAGTTTATATATGTAAATGGATTTTATAGTGAGATTTTTTTGTATGTATCTATAACAATTACAATTATGATCAAACAATTCTCAAGATTTACAAAATAAAATATATTATCTAATATAAATAATTAATAATACTCAGATGAAGAAAATTCACATAAAATTAGATGAAATCTACACATAATAAGACTTCAATTGAAAATCCAAATAATGTCATATATATATATATATATTTTTTTTTCTTACCATTGATACAAGATCTTTATCAAGCATTTTAACCATCCAAGAAAAAATTTAATAAACTAATAGAGATTTTCTTTTCTAATTTATTCGTTTTTATTTCAATCTACAACCAATATATCTTTGTATCATTCTCATGGCATAAACAAACTCTCTATCTTTATGCTAGCTCTTTTTCTCATCATAATCTTACTGCAACTTTAATTTAAGCTTATTAGTTACTTATTAATTAACATGTTAATAAGTATTTACCGGCAGGTTTAATTTAATTTAATGCTGTATTACTAAACTAATTTTTATGTTCTCTACCTTTTTTTTTTTTTTTTAATGATATTGAAACCACCCAACTTTCATAGCATTGTTGTTGGTATATGGGAATATGATTTCAAGCTTTTGCAAATATATAAAATATAAAGTGTCGGATTAATTTCTAAACTATTGGAATTTGATTTATAGCATCATTATCTTGCATGTTTTAGCAGATAAAATATTTGTCTGTTGTTTCGCATAATTAACGTTAGACTAGATTTATTTAAAGGTTGAACATAGAATTAGATTAAGTTTGAAATAAAATATCTTCAATTTGAACTAATATGATTCAACTTAATTTATTATTTAATAAATAAAAATTATTTTTTATTTAAACTTAAATAATTATAAAATATATAAATGTTAATAAAAAATAAATTTTAATATATCAGTATATTTTAAATAATAAAATCAAAAATTTAAACTCAATGTCAAGTATTGAATGAATATATTTTTTTTTATTTAAAACTATTCCATTTGGTCTCACATACACCATCCAATAAATGAAGAATGTTGTAGAAATGGTCCAAACTTTGGTCTCTTTAGGATTCGCCAGTGTATAATTAGTGCATAATTATAAACCATATAATAAATCAATAAAAATTAAATAGTATATAGTTTTATTTTAAAACTTTATGATAAATAGTATAATATTTAATCTTCATAAGCTTTTTTTTTTTTTGTTGAAGACATATAGTTATAATAATATCATAAATTTCGCTTTGTATCCATATATTTCTCGTTTAATAATTGTTTAATTTTTGAAATTATTTAAAAAAAAAAAAGTGAGGGTAAAATATTGTTTTAATTCGCTGTGTGTTATGTCAAAGGCCCCCAATTCCCCAACAAGCAAAGCAGAGGGCAAAGACTGATGAAGACTGAAGAACCTAGGAAGAACAGGGGGAGATAGGGGTCGCACGTGGAAGAGCATGCCGACAATTGCATGGAAATGCATGTACTCCTTTGTCAGCGTATCACTGACGCTATCTAATTGTTCACCCAACCCAACGCATACAAATCTCACACATGCCCGACACGACACGATTGAAGTCTCCTTTTGTCCATTCGATTTAACCCACAGCCTTGTCTTTCCCCTTTCCCAATTAGTTTTTTTTTTTTTTTTTTTTTCGATTCTTTCAAAATTTTGAAACATTTTATATTTGATTTTTTTTTTCGATTTTAGAAAATGAAACTAATTTGGTACTTACAAGTAAATTTATACGACTTTGATATTATACAATAAATATAATTATTAAGTACATGGCAACTCATGAATATGCTTATAAAATTTCAAAATAAAATTGTTTATTTTTAATTATCTTATATTGACTTATAATGATTAAAATCAAAGATTTAAATCACTTGTGAACATCATGTTAAACAATGTATATTAAAAAATCATCTCATCGGTTAAATTTTTAAATTTTATAAATAAAATTAATAATATAATTTATTTTTATTAAAATATTTAAAAAAATTAATAATAAAAACGGGACAAATAAAAATTTTTAATACCATTTATAAAGTTCAAAGAAATATAAAAAATTATTTTTTTATACATCAATTATTGTTTTATTTAATTAATAATTTGCTCCAATCAAGATCAGAAATGTGATAGATGTATAGAAGACCAATGAATGTATGTTCATTACAACGTGGCCTTAACAACTTTTAATTAATTTATTTATTTGGATGACTTTTAGAATACCATTTAAAAAAATGCATTTAATCTATTTATAAGTCTCTATTGACAACAAATAGTCATAATGATAGAATAAAAGGCCAGCAATCCAAAAGAAATAAAATATAAGAAAATGATTTCGTAATCACTAACTTTACAAATAAATAAATAGAATGGTACATATTCTTTAAGAATGTATTTCAAAAAAATTAAAAAAAAATTGAGAAAGATATTAATCTTTTACTTTACTTACAAAATTTTAAAAAAATTAACTGTAAAAATATTAAAAATAAATTTATAAAAATATTGTGATAATTAATTGTTTTGTTTTAAACAATTGGAGTTTAGATCTTACCTTTTTACAAAATATGGTGTTCTGCTAAATGATTTGAATCCAAAGAGGGAAACAAAAATATATTTCGACCATGCATTTTTTTTTCCAGATTCTTATCATTTTACAAAGAGAAATTATATCGTCTAAAATCAATAAATCTTTCAGATTTTATAAATAAGTTAATAAAGTAATACATATTTTTAAAATATATTAAAAATTAAAAGATAAAAATAATTAAAAAATACATATGTGATAATTTTTAACACTTCTAATAAAGCTTAAAAATTCATCATTAATATCTTTACTAATGTAAAATAAATTACTGAGTTGAGATAAAATTACTATTTTATTAAATATTAAATAAAATTTATATCGATGAATATAAATATAAAAATATTATTATCTTTTAAAAATTTTTAATAAAATAATTTTAAATAATTAATAAAAAATTTTGAAAAACATTATTAAAAAAAAAAAAAAAAGACTATCCAACCACCCGGACCAGATCTTATAAAAACAATTTTCTTTTAAACAGGATGTCCAAAATTCGAATTCTTATTGAAATTATATCTACCAAAATTTGGTGCTAATAAAAAAAAAAAAAAAAAAAAAAAAAAAAAAAAACCTTAAAGTGAACCATCAACAACGCTGCGATCACAAACGCAATTGGTCCGACCCGATGCTTCTGGTTAAGAACCCATTGGGCGCAAGGATTAGAGGCCTGACTGGCTGGCTGGCTGCCACTGTGAGTGGACACGACCCTTGAGTGACTGCTTAGTTATATGCTAGAATTTATCACAATATATATATATATATATATATTATATTTTTTAAAAATAATAAATTAAAATATAAGTGATTATTTTTTTTAAATGTGAGTATTGTTTTATTGAATAGTTATTTTTTTTAAATTAAAAAACTAAATACCTTTAATATCATTTTATCATTATAACTTAAATTTAATTTTTTTTCAATTTATTTTTAAAACTTAAATATATAACTCATTACATTAATATTATATATAGTATAGAATAAATATTTCTTTTTCAAACAGAAAATAATAGGTAATTTTTTATTTTTTTTACTTTTTCAACAAAATTAAGTTACTAAAATAATCATATATATATATATATATATATATATATGATTCGTCGCATTGAAACGGCTGAGTGAATGGACTAGGTATAGTTTAAGCCCACCAATTAAATTGCTCCGAGGAGGCAACGTGAAGAATTTGTGATTTCAAGTAAATGAATTACCCCACTGATAAATGGGTGACCCATTACCATTTAGATTCCGAGCTTGAAAATTAGGTAGAAAGTTCCTTTTTCTTTTGGTCAGATGAACTTGAATTTATATGAAGAATCTAACCTTGGGCTGTGCCTTTTTTTTTTTCTCTCACCTTTTTCGGTGGTGTGTAATGTATAATGCTAAAACTTATAACAAAAGAAGATGGAATGAAGTAATAATCGGATGTTCTTGCATAATTTTTCATAATTGTAGTACTAAAAAATAATTGAATTTGACTTAATAGTAAATGAAACTAGATCTCACATAACCAAAAACTTGAATATTTGATGAAGTTGACAAATCTCTTCAAAATATTGTAATTTCTAAGAGTAATTGTGTTTTAGAAGTGTAATATTTTTAAAATAGAATAGAATGAAATAACAGGTCAATAGTAACACGGAGAACTTGCTAAAACAACTACAGGTAGTCGGTAGCCTGGGCCTGCCGGCCTGCCCTATGGTAGCAAATGGGTTGAAACTTTTTTATAAGATTAGCCGAGCCAACCAAAAAAAAAATAGCCACCCCCACAAAACCCTAAAAGAGGATGGACCCAACGCAGCTAGAGAAGAGCAGGGGGTGGGTGGTGGTGAAGGCTGAAGGGTGGGGATGGCATCATTGATTCAAAAAAGATTAATTGGCGATTGGGTGAGCCATTGGGCTGGCTTTGTTGGTCTCTGTTTCGTAGATAGTCAAATGGTTTGTATTTTTGTGGCTTTCTTGCCATTCCAACCCCTCACCCCCCCCAGCCCCCAAAAGTCCAAAATAAAAAAGGGAATAAAGACTGCCAAACCGGACGCTATCCCATTCCTTTGCTGATTTTAATTTAATAACCCCGCAATTCCCTTATCCCCGAGAACCAAAAGTCCCATCCCAACAACAACGACTCTTTCAACTTACAGGTCCAATTAGCTTCTTTTGGGGGTCTGTTCTAAGCCCAAATCTTCCTTCCCTCTCTCTCGCTCCGTCCAGGCGTCCCTCGTCCTTCCCCTTTCTCTCTCCTTTTCTTCCTGCAAAACCCTAGATCTCTCAGTCTTCAACAACGTCTTTTTCCGGGCCTCGTATTCGCTCCACAGATCGCTTCTCTTTGGGTTTTTGACCGGTAAAAATCCCATTACCTTACCTAATTTTTTTGTTCCTTTGTTTGACTCTAATTCTGTGTTTCCTCTTTCCCTTCCGATTTTTTTTTTTTAATGTTTGCTTCGTTATTTAAGTTTGGGTTTCATCTTTAAGCTTTCGTGTTCACATGTTCTGAGGGAATTACAATGATTGCTTGCTTTCGATTATATTGACAAACTTTAGAGATTGTTGGGTTTTGGCCCTTGTAAAAAAAGTTACGGAGGTCAGACTTCATTTGAAATGAAATCTATGGGTTCCTTTTTTCTTATACATAATGGCTTTGGTTTCGTGTTTCATCTTTCATGCTTTGATGGGTTTTGTTTGTTCTTTGAGCTTCGATAATCTGGTTATTAGATTCCTTAATTTCCTGTTTTTTAATCTCTATGTTAATGGGTTTTCGCTTTTGTTGTTGACCTGGGCAAGCATGGGTTCTTTTTCCCCTTTCTTGTTTTCGTTTTCGTTTTTGCGTCTTCGATTCTGGGCAGATAATGTTTAAAACTTTGGAGTTTGATCTTGAAATTGAATTGGGTGGGTTTCAATTTTACTTGATCTGGGCTTTTTCTTTTTCTTCATGTTTATTTGGTTTTTTTTTTTTTTTTTAAATTGCATTTTTGAAACCCCTGATCTAGATTTTTTTTTTTTTCATTGTAATTGTAAACTTTGTCAGATGTTACTTCTCAAAAGCCCATTTAGATGTAAAATGCCTACTTTAGCCCTGGTCCGTAAGGTGGGCTTATTTGACTTTCATCTATCATATGATTTGGTTTTGGTTTGTGGGCCCACCGAACGCGTGGCTGACGTTCAATGATTCCTTGACCCAGTGGCCAAACGTAACGTCTATGTTATTAGTGAGTTGGACTGTAGCTGGCGTGCATTTTAAGGGCCAAGCAAGTAAATAGGGTAATATTAGATATGAGTGTACGAATTAACATAAAAAATTAAAATAAAATAAAAATTATATAAATTTTTATTAATTATTAACATATCAAAATTTATAGAAATATAAAATATTTTATAATACACGTGAATCATTAAGTTTACGAGCTAGCCTTCAA
This sequence comes from Adansonia grandidieri, assembly GCA_038382065.1. Lineage (NCBI taxonomy): Eukaryota > Viridiplantae > Streptophyta > Magnoliopsida > Malvales > Malvaceae > Adansonia > Adansonia grandidieri. The sequence goes on along the minus strand of JBBYHK010000022.1, from coordinate 8,532,658 downwards.
CCATAGTGAAAAAACAGTAACTCAGTTTCAACTGTCACGTTCTAACTGTCTTAAGCGATAACAAAATTCTCTTTTCTTAAAGAATAAAAATGGCAAAGAATAAAGATGGAGCAAAGGAAACTTGGCTATTCATCCAAGCCGCCTTCCCCTTCCTTATCCAGAAAGAAAGGAGCAAAGTGAAATAAAATCAATGAAACACTTAACAAGTTTTCTAGGTGTTCAAATGCAAAATAGAGGATAGCAGTACGTTGATTGTTAACATAATTACATCGTATCCTGTCGACATTCTAATTTGTAATGTCTTTCAAATATGAACATATTGTAAAGACAACCATTCTCGTGATTTCAGCTTTATTGTGGATTTAGGCTCTTTAATTAAATATTCAACTATGAAATTTTTGTCGGACATGTGAAAATAAGGTGTTGCTGCTGATGGTTAAATCATTGTTGGCTTCTTTTATTCTTTTGTCTTCCCAATCAAAGCAGCTCTTATTTGTAATGCTGGATTGCTGTAATGGTAAAATGTTATAGTTCAGTGAGAATACTGTTTTACACCAACAATACCCATAGCATGTAGTTTAATTTATTACCCTTACAATGAAGAGTTCATATCCAACAGCCTTGACTCGAATCCTGACTGTATTTGCTGGTTAAAGTTATAACGGATCAAGTCTTTGTTTCCTTTCTCTAGAGCCTCTTCTATATTCTAAGCCACTATGTAATGATGCATCTCAAAGTCGAGAAGATTCTGTTCTAAGGAGCTTTATGAATTCTATCTTTTTCTCTCTTTCTCTTGCGAAACCGGATTGCTTGGGCTAAACATCATTGTTTCCTTCATTTTCTAGCTTCTGAGTTATTTTAGCCTTAGTGGTGCTTGGAACTGCTCTTGTGTTATGTTATATATACGTATTTTTATTTCTTTTTAAAATTTTCTTTTGCTCTCAGCGGCGGCTTTTACTTCTAGACAGAAATGGCAGGAATGACCGAAGTGACAGAAATGGAAACAACCCCTGTGGAGAATAACAATGAGCTCGCCCTGGTCACTCCTGAAACACAGCCCAAGCGAAGGAAAAAGAAGTCCATGGTTTGGGAGTATTTTACCATTGAAACTGTGAGTGCTGGATGTCGAAGAGCATGCTGTAAGCGCTGCAAGCAAAGTTTTGCTTATAGTACTGGTTCCAAGGTAGCCGGGACCAGCCACCTCAAACGGCACATTGCTAAAGGTACCTGTCCAGCACTCCTACGTGACCAAGACAACAATCAATTGACCCCATATAACCCAAGAATTGGTGGAAGTGAACCACGAAAGAGACGCTACAGATCCCCTAGTTCACCTTACGTACCATTTGATCAGGACCGTTGCCGCCATGAAATTGCGAAAATGATCATCATGCACGATTACCCTCTTCACATGGTTGAGCATCCTGGGTTCATAGCTTTTGTTCAAAATCTTCAGCCTCGGTTTGACAAAGTGAGTTTCAACACCGTTCAAGGGGATTGTGTTGCAACTTACCTGCGGGAAAAGCAAAGCCTCATGAAGTTTATTGAGGGTATTCCTGGGCGCATTTGTCTTACACTGGACATGTGGACTTCGAATCAAACTCTGGGTTATGTGTTTATAACCGGACACTTCATTGATTTTGACTGGAAGTTGCAGAGACGGGTTCTCAATGTCATAATGGAACCATATCCAGATTCCGATTCTGCTCTAAGTCATGCTGTTGCTGCCTGCCTGTCAGATTGGAGTTTGGAAGGCAAGTTATTTTCCCTCACCTTCAATCATCCACTAAGTGAAGCCGGACTTGAAAATCTTAGACCTCTACTCTGTACTAAGAATCCCCTTATTCTTAACGGTCAGCTGTTAATTGGAAATTGCATAGCTCGTACTTTGAGCAGCATGGCAAACGATGTGCTTGGTGCAGGGCAAGAGATAGTCAAGAAAATCCGTGATAGTGTAAAGTATGTGAAGACTTCGGAATCCCATGAAGATAAGTTTGTTCAAGTTAAAAACCAGCTTCAAGTGCCGACTGAAAAGAGCCTGTTTCTTGATAATCAAACTCAATGGAGCACAACATATCAAATGCTTGCAGCTGCTTCTGAATTGAAGGAAGTGTTTAATTGTTTGGATACTTCTGATCCAGATTATAAGCTAGCTCCATCAATGGAAGACTGGAAGCTGGCTGAGACTTTATGCACTTTTTTGAAACCTCTCTTTGATGCAGCTAGCATCCTCATAACTACAACTAACCCTACTGCAATTACTTTCTTTCATGAAGCATGGAAAATACATGCAGACTTGGGTCGATCGATCACTAATGAGGATCCCTTCATCAGCAATATTGCTAAATCCATGCAAGAAAAGATTGATAAGTACTGGAATGATTGTAGCTTGGTTTTGGCAATTGCAGTAGTCATGGATCCTCGTTTCAAAATGAAGCTTGTCGAGTTCAGTTTCACAAAAATATATGGTGAAGACGCTCCTTCCTATATCAAAATCGTTGATGATGGAATCCATGAGCTCTTTCTTGAATATGTAGCACTTCCGCTGCCGTTGACACCAACGTATGCAGAAGAAGGCAATGCAGGAAGCAACGGAAAGACTGACGAATCTCAACAAGGAAATCTTCTTTCAGACCATGGACTTACAGATTTTGATGTCTACATTATGGAGACTACTAGCCAGCAGATGAAGTCTGAGCTGGATCAGTACTTGGAAGAATCCTTGTTGCCTCGTGTCCAGGACTTTGATGTGTTAGGCTGGTGGAAGCTGAACAAGATGAAATACCCAACTCTTTCAAAGATGGCTCGTGACATTTTGTCAATTCCAGTATCAGCTGCTGCTCCTGACTCGGTCTTTGATATTGCAAACAAGCAACTGGATGACTACCGAAGCTCCTTGCGACCGGAGACAGTGGAAGCCCTAATCTGTGCCAAGGACTGGCTTCATTATGGATCCGAAGTTTCAAATGCACTTGTTAAAATGGAATTTTAGAGTTAGGTCTTTACTTCAATCAGAGTATCATGTTAATTAATGATGGTAGGATGCTGCCTGTATTGGACATATTTCACTATTAGGGCATTTATTTTGTACAATTAGAAAGAATTGTATTTGTATGGATGCGTGCATGCATGGACATGAAAACTTAATTGCTAGAGTAGTTTTCCCTATTACATGTTTCTTGGAAGGTCCATATCAATCAAGACAGCATGAATCTGAATGAAAAAAGCTTTGTTGGCACCAATTCATATCAAGCTAATCAACTCACAACCCACTTTCTTAATATCTCATTTTCCCTATTCATTGCTATTTCCATTCTGCATTATTTGTATTGCCGAAGTTACTCTCTGAAGCTGAAATAAGCTAGTTTTCCCGTTTGCCTGATTTAATCTGTTTAGGATTAGACCAGCGGCCTATTGAAGAGGAAATTACAAACTGCAAGAAAAATGAGCAGGAAAATAACGTTTTATGGTGGGTTCTTTGAACGACAATATGAACATGACTGAGTTGTTCTTTTCTTTTAACAATTCATTTGAATGCACAGCATCAGCCCTTGATTTTGATCCACTAATAGTATCAGTGAGGTCGGTTTTGGATTCGGTATCATTTATATGTTAGTACATAGAAATTTGAATTCAATCGGTAACTACAGAGACGAGCTTCTGAGTTCGAAAATGGTTTAGAAAATATTTCTTATGAAAATGTACTATTTTCTGCCCATTTCTGTTTAGCTAAGGCAAGCTGAAAGCACTGTGTTGTCCGAGTTGTAATGGGCTGGACACTTCGCCTGCCGGAGTTAATAAGGGTTACGGGCTCTTACGTCTTTTGTGGCTTAAAATCATGACACTTTTGAGTGGCTTGTCACCCAAAATTGGCGAAAAAGAAACCAGACAAACTATGGCTTGTGAGACGAACAGTGGTGAATAACTAGTGATTACTGGTAAATGTAAATTCATTAGATTTCATATTTGATGAAATTTTGTTCCAGCAAAACATCAAATTTTAGAGGTTCAATTAAGTACTCGAATTGTTGTTTATTCTGGGTATTAACAGAAATTTCCCGCTGTCTGCAGATTCATAGGGTAAAATAACGTTATCAACAAATCAACTTTAATAGCAAGAAGAAACTTTCATGTCAATTTCTTCACTCCATCTTTAATACATAAAGCTAATGATATAAAAGAAAAAAAATTACATAAGCTGATAAATGGGTAAAAAAATATGAGGGAATATAATTGATAAAACCCCAACCAGAGCAAAATCTACCCTCTGGTGAATCTGACACTTTCCTCTAATGTGCTGCATCTAACTCATAACTCAACTTCAACAACATGGACTTTCTGCCGTCCCTCGGGCAATTTTTCCAAGCTGAACTTTACAAATCCGGACATCGAATCATAATCAAACTTGACTTCACTAGATCCAACAGTGCACTTTCTTGGCTTTGCCGATGAATAAGCACCAAAGTTGCCACAACCTTTAATTTCCATGCTAACTTTCCCTACCAATTCATTGCTGCAATTCTCCACTCTCACACCACCAAGACCACTGCTTTCACCTGCATATCCAATATCAAGCTCAGATAACTTGGCACCACCTCTAACTTCATATTTTAGCCCCTCAACGGCGCCACCAGAGTTGTACATGTCGATGAGTCCCAATGGTGCAAAACTGAATCCTGGTGCCAAATGCTTGATAGGTGTTAGCGTGAAGATTTCATGCTCGAGGACCTTGAGGGACACTGGCATGACAGCATTGTATGGAAGAGTGATTAGTTCACCGGTCCGGTGACAGTAAACTGCACAGTCGCCGGCCCATTCAGGGTCCAAGGAGGCCTCCGAAATAAGATGGACATCACGCCCCTTTACATGGCCAGTTATGGACTCCGTCTTCGTTTGGTGGAAAGTATTTTTCCTCGCAGCGCTGTTCCATGCCGCACCTTGGCAATTGTATACACCGAGAACTCCGGTGTACTTGTTCATGTTCCATATCTTCAACAAGCTGCAATCAAAGAAAGATATTGTGAGGAAATGCCAATAATTAAACAACAGATGATCAACCTTCAAAACCTTTCATTTTAATTTTAATTTTAATATTGGAAACTCGTACACTGATGAAGCTGTCTAAACCATTTTAACTTTCAAAGCTAGTAGATTATTCATGTCGATATAAACATCAAAATTATTAAACACAAAAAGTTGTCATAAATTTTATTTCTATCAATTCCATTCCACCCAAACAGAGTTCAAAGAGCTAATCTTACCTAACGCCATCACGGGCTGGATCTGTAAACAAGCAATCGCGAGTGGGACGTCCAGGCAAACAAGCACGAAGGATGGACCCATCAGGCAACACCAGTTTCTTCAGGAGCTCAAAGTTGTGCCTTCCGGGCGCATCACTGTTCAAAGAAAAAAAGGTTAAATATTTAGCCGCTGAAATCAAAATTAAACTAAGAAACAAATAGTATTGGTTTCTTGAAAAGGAATGAAGCAAACAAAAGGAGGCAGGGCGACTCCTCCTCCTGCTTACCTAACATAGATGGGGCCACCGCTAATAGCACGTGCGGAGGCGTGGTAGTCGGCGGCCGGATGAAGAGAGTGGAACATATCCCAATCCGGCAGCATTAATTCCCCGAGGAAAACGGTATTGTAGGCCACCGACGCAATGTGGATGGTGTGTGATACTGGATCACGCGGGTAGAAATCATCCGATGCTCTCACTACCGCCGTCTGTTTCGAACTGTTTCAACACAATTCCAACATCAGAACCAAAACCCCCTTCCAAAAAAAACTATAAAATCAAAAGAAATTACGGAAAGAAGGTGGAGAAAATTACCAGTAGAGTGCATCAGTGTTATGGCTCATGCAAGCGATGATCCCATTGTCGGGAAAATTTCTCCCCACCGATGCATCAAGAGCCTGATGATATAGCCTCGTCAACTCTACCCTTCCACCCAGTCCAGCTCCAAGGGTTTCCAAAATGCACTGCACGTCCACCTTAACTCCATCTATACCTGCATCCGCCAGATAACTGTGCAACTCGTTGTAAAATTTGTACACATATTTGGGGTTTACTAAACCCAACCCTTGAACCGCTATCGCATCGGTTTTCCAACCCGGTTCATTTTCAACCACTCCCTTGGAAACCATCGGGTATCGGATTTTCGCCCCGAACCCTTCCATTTCCTCAACGCCGGGGCGGACTCCACCCCAGTACCCCGTAATTGCGTGCCAAACGTACACATATTTTAGCCCGTATTTTTCTTTCGCGATGTTGACGATGTTTTTGATCCCAACAGTTGGATCATCCTTCTTTTGGAATTTCTCGTTTTCCTTTATCCCGTTCAAGCGAAGCAGCGGCTGTTGTTTTGTCTCGGTCTGATCGGCCGATGAAGACGAGTTGTCTTCTTCCTGGGGGTCACCACCGACGGATTGCCATCCATCGTCAATGATCACGAACTTCGGAGGGGTCCCTCCGGAAGCTAAAGACTCGAGCCCGGCTTCGACCCCTTCTTGAGTAACGTCCTGGTAAAACGCGTCCCAGGTGCACCACCCGAAATAGTCCACAATTCCAGGTAATTTTTTCTCGTGACGTTGACGGAACGTTTTGAGATGTACTTTGACGGCCTTGATCGCTTCCGTGATTGTACTGAAAGGGTCCGTGCCTGCATGGATATAAACGGAGTGCGTAAACGACGACGCTTTGGTGTCGGCGTCGCCGCTCTCTAAACATAGCTCGAGCTGGTCGTTTTGGTTCCCTTGTAAGACGGCTCGAAATGAGCCTTCGATCAAAGGGAGAAACACGGTGTAGACGATCTGATTTTCTTCGGTTGAGTCCAGGTGCGACCCTTCTTTGGTTTCGACCAATAGGAATTGAGTCTCGAGAGGGACGTCTTTGCCTTGATCTCCCATTTTCTGGGCCATCCACCACAATTTGAACCTAAAGCAGGACATGAACCGGACGTCGCGTAAAGTGCCGATGGGGACCACATGCCTGCTGTTCTCATCATCAAAAACCGCGCCGAGGAAAACTCCCTCGACAGGACCGGATGCTGTTCCGGACGTCGTGATCACATTTTCGGGAACTTCGGTTAGGATTGCCCGGTCCCTTACGATTAATTTCCTCTCGGCGATCCTAACCGCCGGTTTAATCGTCATTCCTTCTAGTCTTTCTTCTTCTTCTTTGTATAGCTTCTTCAAAGGTGGCTTTAAATCACTTCTCTGAAAATTCCAAAAAAAAAAAAAACCATTTTCAGAAAACCATAAATTCCAAACATCAAATACATAGAAGGAAAGAAAATGCGGGCTACCAATTACCTTAAAAGACAATACCGATAACGCTGGATTCGCTGAAACTCCAACACCCGAAATACCAGAATTGAGAGGTTTCTGAAAACTTTGCTTTGAAATGCTTCGAGAGAACTGTAAACTTCTACGTTGTTTAGATTTTGAATGAAGATAAATGAAAGAAAGACTCCTCCTATTTATAGCTAAGAATCGTGAACTGTAACAAGTATTTGACACCATTTTTTTCCCTCACTCCCTCTCTCTATTTTCCTTCTTTCTTTTTAAAGATTTTTTTTAGATTAGTAAGTGCCCCAATTTCTTGTGTGTTTTTTATTTTGCCAGACAATTGCCTGTCGTGTTTAGTAATGTACTTTCCGCGCTAACCTATCAAACGGGGGGAAATTCCTTTACCTCGGTCAAGCCGTTAAAATAACGGTGGATTGGATTGCCACGTCGGATCCACGTTGTACCAATCTGGATTCTCGGTTTATTTAACCGGCCCGACGGCTTTTTCTTTGCTTTGAGGGTTGTGTTTTCGTCTTGGTGTGGATAAATTACAATGCGTCCTGATTTGTGTCCACGCAAGCACTGTTTGGCGTTTTTCACGCGCCTTAATTGTAAACTTAACGCGTAGCTTCTGCCTTTGCATTTTCCACGTGGCACACCTCATCGAACGGCTGCATTTTTTTAAAACGTTTTTTCCTTTATAAATTTTTACAAGGCAAGGCACAATTTTCTTAACATTATTATTTCTTTGACTTTGCAAATTTATACAGAACATCTTTGCTTTGCCTTTTCGTACAGGAAAATATCTTTTCACAAATTATCCTTTCATATTTATTATTTAACATAAAAACTTTTATTTATTTTTAGATATAATGCAATATATGATAATTTTTTAATTATTATAAAATTAAAAGTTTTTAATTAATATATTATTTATTTAATTTTATAAAAATAATCTGTTAAATATAAAAATATTTACAATATTTTTAATCGAGCCGTGATGTTTAATAAGTACTGATTAAATGGACCCAAAGTACATAACATGCTAAATGATTGATTATATCCACGTCAGAAATTCATGAGGGATATGGACCCATTTTTGGATAAATCTTTCTGGGGCAAGGTGGGTGAGAGATGAGCTGGAAGTTCTGGGGGTGGGATGTGTACGGGAAAAAGAGCAAGCAAGTGGGCAAGTGGACTGCCATTTTCTATGGAAACCAGGAGAGACCTTTGAATGCGAGGGAATTTCTGAAAGCCTATCCTTTGCATTGCATGTATCACTGTTTTTTTTAAGGTTGATTGATATTTTTGTTTTGAAGTTTGATACAATAATTATAAGAAAACAAAATCCATGATCAATTATTGGATTGAATGAATCTATCTCATAAAGATAACGAATTCAATCAATCTTTGCTGCCAGATTTTTTTTATATATATTTTTTCTGACTTCTCGGTATCAGAAAAGGAGGAGGCAATATCCTTGAAATATTACTGCCTTTCAAGGTGGAATAATTAAGGAAGATTTGTTATTGGTAGTCGCAAATTTTGATGATATAATCTGTTCCATTTCACGAGGGGGGGAAAAAGGGTCGTCTTCCCGTAAGGCAGAATTCAAGCACCAAGTGGCGATGAATGTGGACAAATTCTGATGAAATGGATCAACTTTCTTGGCAAACAAATGAAAACCGTAAACTAACAATTCAATGCATAAAACTTGGTCAATGGTTTGGTTCATCCTTTCTTTTCAGGGAAATGATCTCATAGGGTTATGGTTGTATCTTTTGTTTCAGGGATGATAATGAATATTTGCAAATTTAGATATTTATAACTATTCAATTTATTTTTAATGAATTTAAATAATATTTAAATTTAACTATTATAATTATTATTTGTATTGATTTGAAGTGAATATTAATATAAATTTTTAAATATTCATTATCAAAGTAAAATGAGAGCTAAATCCTTATGTTCAAAGTTAGAATCAAAGAGTTTATAGGATAATCCCCCTTAGGTAGGATAATCCACCCTTTGGTTTGGAGAGGCCAGTCCATTCCTAAAATCATGACACTTGTTTATAATATAATAAAAGGTTGAGATTTGTCTTACTTCGGATCTCACTTCAATTTTGTCTTTGCAAATAGGACAATGCAAATGATAATGAAGATGCTTTCGAGTAATCTTAATGGTGGGCAGTGCATGGATTGAAGATCGATATGCCAAGAGAGGACCCCTGATCATTAGCTGAAAGATGTTCAAACAATTCTTCTAATTCAAGACCAACAAAATAATCTCCAACATTACCTCGTCTAAAACTAATTCCAGGAGCCCCATTGAAAGGAGCTTCAAATCCACCATTCCCAGACAACCTAAAAGGAATTTGGCTACCAAAACTCAGTAAAGGACCAAGTGGTGGATTATGCTCAGGAATTAATCTATTCTTAAAATTTCTTTTAGCCAATCGTTGTCTCGTGAAAACTGAAAAAGCATCTATGTTACTATTTGGTTCTCCAAAAAAATAAAATAAAAAGAGGACAGATAGTTTAGATCTTAACTTAGATGTATCTTGTTTGTTATAAATGGTAAATTCCATTAATATCGTTATTAATTAATGTCAACCCTTTATTATAATATAAGGAAGATATTATGATCTTAGGAATGGATGGGAGAGGAGCCGAGACTGAAGTGGAGTTGGGACAAAACTAAACTATATATGATTCAATTAATTTGAACAAGATGTGAACACCTTGAATTATTCGATCTAAATTCCAAATATGGTTAAAGTTTTACCTACCCATAATTATATTAGATTGATTTTAAATTTTAATGATTGAAATTTAAAATAATTTTAATTCAAATAATTTAAATATAAAATGATCTGTCTTATTTTTTTTTTTTATAAAATGAGTTGATCTAAATGGATTCACACATCCAATTATTGCCACATCTATTATGAAAAAAAATCAAAAGCATGAGACTTTAATGAGCCAAAGTAACTCGTGACTCAATAAATGAAAGTTGTATTTGCTAATGGGTTGCAAAAGATAAGAGTTTAGGATCATGCCATAAGTGCAACATATCTAGGTTTAGGCAATTTATTTAAATAAAATATGATTATATGATACGAATAATATAAAAATTAAAATATAATATAAAGTATATAAAAATTTAAAATTTTATTTAATATTAATTATTAATATATTAAAATTTATATAAATATAATATATTTTTAATATAATTATAATATAATAAAATATATAAATAAAACATAAATAAATGAATAATCAAATTTACTTGCACCATGCTTTCGAAGGGAGTCTTAATCAACCTATGACAAATTAGTTGAGCTCTCGTCTTTGTTCCAATCATCACTCATCAATTATTGATGCAGTTAGGTCAAACTTCAAGTTGATATTTATTTCTCAGCTGATAAGATTTGTTCTTTGTCTCTTTTACCATTATTTCAAAAGCATTTACCAAATTCAATGCCACGTTTGATGATATTTTGCATTAAAAAAAAAAAAGCAAGAACAAAACAAATCTAGAAACTCAAGCAGTCTTAATCTGGGGGTTTACGTAATAGTATTAAGTATTAATATTTTTATAACGATGATTAACATGTTTTCCATCAGCAGGCAGGCAATGCTGCAATCAGCAATGGCCAATGGGCATCAATAATGAAACCATCAGTTTCTTAATGCGTCACGCATCTTTTTATCTTAAACCAGTATTTGTGGACACGTTTACGTTAAAACAAGTGCTTCAAAAAGTCAAAATGCTTTTTTTTTTAATTTTCCCTAATCAGTAATTATTTACACACTAATTTATATATTTGAATTATATTTTATATTTTATTATATAATATTTATAATTAATATTTTATATTATATAAATTTAATATTTTAATAATTTATATTAAATAAATTTTAAAAAATATATTTATATTATATTTTAATTAATTAATTAATATTATATTTATATAATTATATTTAATATTATATATTACATTATATATAATCGCGTTTGAATTTATCCCCCTAGCTGTTAGCTGTTTGGTATCCTTGCTTAAATTTCTTTTGTAGAAAATGAAGTAACTTAGACTTGATAATTGATATTTTCGTTCTTGGGGGACCACGGGGGCATAACCTCTGGAAAAACTGCCGAATCTCCAACTGTTCATTTGCTCGCTTGATCGGCACATCACATAGACAATCTTCGGCTAATTATGGATTAATAAATAAAGGTTTTTTTTTTTTACTAATACTAGAGGTGTTTCTAAATCAAGTTAAATTACGATCTAAAAAAATTTAAAATTTAAGCTTAAGCTCATTTTTGACTCGACCTAGCTTAACTCGTGGGCTCGAATCACTCTTTATTATTATTAAAAAATGTTAAAAAATTATTTTTATATTAATATTTATATATTTTATAATTAAATTTAAATAAAAATATATTATTTTAATAAAAAATACTGTTTCGAGTCGAGCTGGGCTGCGCAGGTTGCCTAGCCCATAGATAGGTCTAATCGGTACCCATTCTATACCTTTTAAAGTCGATTATATGAAAAATATTAATTAGGGTTAAGTTGTGCTAATTAAAGTAATATTTATAAAATATAATTAATAAATTATTTTTTTAATTTAATAAAATTAATATATTAAACATAAAAACTTGGTCTAAATATTAAAAAATCCTTATACTTTACTACATTATTTAGATAAACCCTTATAATTTTATTGTACATAAAATAAGTCTTCATCCTTTGATTTTATATGTGAATAAATCCTTATTTCAAATGAAAAGTTGATTTATATTTAAATCTGTCCATGATCAGGTTAGTTGCCTGGATCAAGCTTTGGACATAGAATTTTCTAATTTAGGCAAGCTTAGCTCAAATTAATATTAAATAATAAAAATTTTTATTTAAATTTAATTAAAAAATATAAGCCTTAATATAAAAATAAATTTTTTGATTTTTCATTAATTTATGAATAATAATACGAGCTTAGACAAAAATTTAAAAAAATTTTGAGCCTTGACCCGATCCGGCACATAGACCCCTTTATTTATGTTCAAGGGAATATTTTGGACTTATGGCAAGAATTTCAAAAAATGTGGAATCTTGATTTTGCGGGTTGCTTGGAAGGTCTTATATGATGCCCGTGTTCACCCCCAAGTACTGGCTTGCAAGAAAAATGTAACCTTAGAGAATGGGAATTCAACAGTTAAAAACATCCCCAGGGAAAAATAATGAAATGAAGTTTACTTTAAATGGATTTTCAAAATGCTTAAAGCTCATTATGAAACCGCCAATCAGAATCATTTCGAGCCAATGTGATGTAGCTGTTCATACCTTCGTCAACTCTCCAATCGGTAATTAAACTGGTAGTAGATCTTATGTTCCTAGCAATTTTTAAGATAGGACCAGGTAGTAAAAGCATCTGCCTATGGAATTTGTGCCTGGATTTGCTTGATTTGGACTCTAATCTAAAGGACCAGGTAAACCTTTGTTTATCAGCTACTACCGTCATTCCTGGGCCTTGTATGTTTGGGAGATACTCATGGAAGCATTATCCTATTAAATGATTACCATGGGATCTTATCTTAGTTGGATTCCTACTTAAAGATGATTGCTATTAACAATTACTCATATGGCAGCAACAACAGCTGCCATCGAAAGCAAAAATCAGCAGGTGATGTAGCTGTGAGGGTGTTTAGATATGTTTTAAAAGGAGTCCAAACGGAGACTAGAAATCCATTAAATAAATGATGATAACATTATGTTCTGTAACTTCTGTTTGAACACTATATTAGGGTTCATGAAGAACATTAAGCAAAGATGCTAGTTCAGAACGTGTTTGTAACCTGTTTAATGCTTCCCTTCATTTTATAGAGGCTGTAGCCGAGAATTTAAGAACCTTCTATTGTTGGATTCCTTCTTTAAGGGGTGGCATTGGACGTCAATTACGTTGGCAGTCTGGATTCAGTTGAGAGGAAACATTAAAAAACCCCATTTGATAGTACTGTGTTTCAGCCGAAACTGGTTCATTTCGCAGCCGGTATCCCGATTTCCTGCCCCTTTTTGCCTTTTATAGATTAAAGAGTGCATCAGTATTACGGATGAAATGTTCCAACATTTAGTACAGCTATTTACAAAAGCTGTCCTAAATGTAGAAGTTAATCTGTACGGTAACTATAAGCAGAAGGTTTAGTAATCCATCTTAACCATGATCTACATGTTTATATTTCTTTTTATGAGTGAATTGCAGGGTAGTTTCTGCGTTGGCACGCTTCATTACTTGCCTTCATTGAAGCGAAGATATTCTTTTATTTTTCGCGGTTTTGTATTTTGCTTTTGTGTTTATCATGTTACCACTAGCAATGCCGAGGAAAATTTTCTTTGGAGCTCTTGCATCTCATTTATGCCATCAATATATAGCTGATCATTATGCAGAAGTAAATTAGTTAAATCAATGTAAACCTTTAATTGTAAAGTACATTTCAAAATGAAAAAGGATGGTTTGCAAGCCCCAATTTTTACCTCAAAACTCTTTTTAGTAGGACAAGTAATTCACTGTATCTTCTTATTGGAGGGAAGTTCTACTTTTCTGGCTCTCCCTTCTCCTTCTTTACCGGACATCATTTTCTAGAAGTCTTTTATGCCATGGAATTCGCATTTAGCTGTTTTAAGATTGGGTGATGCTTATACTGCAGGAAATATCCTGTCAGCTGTTTCAATGGCTATTTTTTTTTTAACAAAGGAGGCTGCAGTCGAAGGATAAAGGAAAGGTTGCATATATTAGGATTTGCATTCCAAACCTGCTAGATTTCACAACTTAAGGATGGCTGTATGAATCAACTGAGCTAAGTTCTAGATTCATGAAAAAGGTACAAAATGAAAGTGCCAAAATAAACTTCGAATCCTACTAGCTGAGCCAGCCACAACTAAACTGTTGATTCTTAATTCCTCAAACTTCAACCATGCCTCCTTGAGAAAACACTTGCTTATGTAAATAACTCGATTTCGCATCCTACAATCATCTTTTGGAACTGCACACATGACAAGCAAATTAAAATTATCGCCCAAATCTGCTCCATGTTTGAGAGTTTAGACAAACTGTCAAGAAATATAAGAATAAACCTCTACAACAGAAGAAGCAAATCATTTCTGGCAAGATCACACTGCAAATACACAACCGGAGCTCGAAGAATAAACCGTTCAACAGAGCTGCAAGGTCGCTGCAACACGGAACAGGAGCTTGAAGAGAATAGAGTTGATCAAGTGTACGTATGATCTGGTCAGTTTAACCAAAATGAAGCCACCCCGTGCAAGATGTTCCTTGTAACTCCTGGACCTGCTGTGCGAGCCTGAGGCCCAGGTTGGCGCACGTGGACCTTGACATTCGTTGGATAGTCAAGGATATTCACATTTTGGGATTCGGAGGCCATGTTGGAGATGTTGACAAGAGTTGCTTTACTGTTTTCTATCTTATGACTATGATGAGGCCCGATGCCGGTGGTTTGGCTTTGGCTGGCCTGGTAAACTCCCGCAATCACCCGCCTCCAATTATTTGATCTCGTATAATTTGTTTCAGTCATCAATTAATTCGCCAATTCCTATACATTTTCTTCCAATTTGAATGTAAATTATTACATGTATTTATTCAAAAAAAAATGTTAATATTTTCATTTTCTTAATTACACTAAGATAAAATTCCAAATGTGTTTATGGAATTATTTAGATTTCATTTGGTAAAAGGTTTTGCAAAGAAAAAAAAAATGTAAAACATAAAATTTGAGTAAGAAAATTAAGAGAAAAAAATAATAAAAGAAAAATGGTTTATCAAACAAAGCGATATTCTTAAATTTGTATACTAAATTAGTATCATATTAGGAAAGATAAAATAATTAAAACACAAATAATAAGAAGACAAAAAAAATTAGTTAAAAATATGCTTAGAATTTTCAATTTCACCCTCTATAATTAGGAAAAAAAATAGTGCAAAAGTAAAATTCTTACTGCTATTTAAACAAAGTCTAAATTCTCAAATCAAATAAGTGCATTATAAAAATAAAAATAATCTCCAGTAAAATAATACGAAAATCGATTGTAAGAAAAGAAAATAGGAAAAAAAAAAAAAAAAAAAACCCTTAGAAATCGTTATCAGTGGCCGGCCTTTGTTCCCTACCACCCATGCTAATTGATTTTAAAGTTTGAACCCATTGCTTTTTCAAAGGCAGTCCCAAACCCAAACCAAAATGCAGCCCAAAACCTTCAAAAAATAAAAAGTAAAAAATAAATCAAATCAAATCAAACGCGTTCATCATCCTTGGTATTGCATCAAACCACCCTATCACTTCGAGTTTTTAACTCATTTTGGCCGAAAAAATAAATAAATAAAAAAATAAAAGGAAAAATTATCCCCCAAATGGGATTTTATTAAAAACTTTGCGACATTTGCTTGTTAAAAAGAAGTTAGGGGTTTTCTTTTTAGCAATCCTCTGCGCCTGAGATTTTTATTTTTATTTTTTATTTTTTAATTTCGATTTTCTTATCTCGTCCCGATCGGTCTGATCTGTTCATGGATTTGAGAGATTCATCATCGTCGTCGGCTCCGAATCGAGATGGTACCGCCGGCGACGACGACGGCGTCCTCTCCGTCGCTGCCGCGCTCGCTAAAGACGCGTTTCTTTACTTTCAGTCTGGAAAGTTCGCCGAGTGCCTCGATGTATTGAATCAGCTCAAGCCGAAGAAAGAAGACGATCCGAAGGTAAATTATTTCGAATTGTTACGCATATGTGTGCATTGGCTTCTTTAACGGATGCGATTGACTCGTTTCATTTCTTAGCTCTTTTTCTTTTTGTTTATTTATTTTTTAAGTTGGAATCCCAATTTTGTTTTCTACTTTTTTTTTGTTGTTGTGTGTTTTCTGACTTACTAATACTTGATTATCAGCTGATTTCTTTCTCCGGAATTTCTTAAATCGATTAACTTAATCCAATGTTGATTTCCATATTTCTTTAATTAATGATTATCATTCTATACATTCATGGCGTGTTTTTTGAAACTCCGTAACTAGGTTTAATTATTTTCATATGGCGATTCCATTATATCTGTAACTTAATAATTCCAATTGTTGATTTCTTTATGTATACTTAGAAGGGCTCAAGTTAATAAATTAAAATTTTTGTGGCATTGTTGAACTCCTTCATTGGTGTATATAGGATAATAATCTTAGACTTAATCAGCATGTGGCAAATGTATATAGTT
The DNA here is from genome assembly GCA_038382065.1 of Adansonia grandidieri. Lineage (NCBI taxonomy): Eukaryota > Viridiplantae > Streptophyta > Magnoliopsida > Malvales > Malvaceae > Adansonia > Adansonia grandidieri. Next base: position 8,516,100 of record JBBYHK010000022.1, on the reverse strand, counting down.
GCCTGTAGAGTTTTTAGCTTCGCCAGTGGTGTATCTTGTGGTCCTTTTCTTGATGATGGTAGATTCTTTTATGTTACTGTACTTCCAGAAATTCCGTTGCAATGTCCTGCTAAGCTCCGGCTAAAGAATGTAGGACGGTCGAATTATGGGTTTATTTTAATGACAGTACAAATTCTATTTATATTCTGTGCTTAACTGAATAAAAGCTAATTGATATATGATGTAGTTAGACTAGAGGATTCTCATCAAAGATGGAGGTTATGGTTGGTTGAAATTGGTGTCATGATTTTCTTGTTACTACTAAGATAGGGTGGAGAAATGTACACAGTACATTTATGTTTTAGATATGTAGATATAGGCTATCTCTTCCAAAATGGAATTGGTTAAAATTTTATTTTTCAAGCAAACTTATATGAGTGTTTTAGTTGATACCAGCATGCGATATAAATATTTGTTCTAATGCACAATAAATACCAAGTTAAGCAATGTTTTTAAGGTTTGCACTTAGGTTTTGCGCCTTAAGAGCTGACAACAAAAGGGCATTAGACCGATTCAGGCAAGGGATATGCATGGTGCACTTGGGATTTTTTTTTCTTTTGAAGGCAACAGATGCAAAAAAGCCTGCCTGATGGAAGTTCTCTTAAGTTTCTTTTCTTTTTAGTTTTTTTTTAATTAATTGTACCTTTAATAGTTAAAAAAAGGGTGGACTACATCAAATTCTTTACTTTTCAATGCATGAGTGTTAAACAACAAACTTAGGACTATAATAAAATCATGTATATTGTCCAACAAAAGAAAAAGAAAAATTTTCATGTTTTGTAAGATATATTGGACCACTCTTTGTAGTTTAGTATTATAATTATATATCTGAAGCTTATTTTATATATACACTGATACATATGCAAAAACACAGGCAGTTACATGTTGTGCCTTGCTTCATTTAGGTGAGTGCTTTTCTTGCGCCTTGTGCCTTAGCCGGTATTAGGGTTCTAGCACCTAGATTGTGCCTTGCATCCTTGATGATACTAACGTTAAGATATAGAGAAGTTGCATTTCCTTACTCTTTTATCTAATTGCTCAGTACAATGCTGCTTAATGACCTCATAAATTGTTGAAAATTATAAGTATCTGTCTTGTTATTCATATTGGGGTTAAATAAAATTTTAAGTGAAAAAAGTGTTGAAAATGTTAACTATGAACTAGTTGTGCTGAATGTCTATGTTGCTTTGACTCTTCGTTTTCTTGACGTACCTGCGTCCGACACATTTAAGGGCATGGGTATGGCGATATGACCCTCCAAATACATGGAAAAACTTAGAAAACATGAAACATGCCCATGTTAGATACGTACCCTTATCTAACACTCACTCTCAGGTTTGAGTAACATCGATGTAGATTATCTTAAACCAAGATGTTTTAAAAACATTTTAGGCTACATTGCCTAGCAATATTAATTAAAAATTTTCTATACTATTTTTAACTTATAAATGCATTATTTGCCAAATGGATTTTTTTTAATAATTTTAAAACTATCATTAAACCATTTTTTCATTTTAGGCTCTTTCAAAGATACATCTAATCTCCAAGCCAAAAATGTCATAATTCAAAAACTAAACTAACTAAAAAGAATGGATAACAGTATTATACACATGTGCAAGTGATTGTTAACTTATTATTATAAGATTTGAGGACTGTAAGGCTAAAATGATGATCATAAATCTTTCAAACTTTATCCTTTGCAGTTACCAACGATCTAAATACGTACAGCATGGATGATAATATGTACCTAAATGGTGTCACCATAAACAAGTTCAGCTGGTGCAGAAATTTTAGCATGAAACCTCCACAAACATCACACTCCTTTTTTTTAATGAAAATCTTTAATTTGGTTGAAAATTTAGAACCTTGAAGCCACCTAATATAGCTGTGTTGTAAATTATTTATCTTCTTAGAATTTGAAACAGATTTTAGTCTCATGAGACTGACTGTGATGGTGCTATCTGTTTTAAAAAGTTCTTGTTATGTTCCGAATTTTGATTACTTAGTTGATCTTCTTATAATCCAGTTTTCAGGTGTTGTATTCCATTGCTATGGTAAAATTTTTGCCCTCATGTTGAAATTGCTCTAACTACCAATAGCTTCCTTGGACATCTTTTATAAGTTTTGCCCTTTCTGTTGGCACATTCTAAGTTTTTGAACCAATTGATTATTCAACAGGTTCTTCATAATATTGCAATTGCGGAGTTTTTTCGGGATGGTTGCTCTGACCCAAAGAAGTTGCTTGAAGTCCTTAACAATGTCAAGGTACATGATGTTTTTTTTTTTTTTTTTTTACCTCCCTCTGGGTTTACATGGCTGATTAGTTGTGCACTCTCTCCTAATTTCTCATTATTAATCTAGTGACATTCCTAAAAGGGATTATGATCCTGGCCTCCTCATCAATTCATAACTTTGAGGTCTTATTTTCTCCAATCAAGAACACATTGTGGGGGAGTGGTGAACCGTGCTGCTGATATGGCAAAGTTTTAGACAAATAAGGAAAAGCAACAATATTATCTTCTAATACTCCAATAAAATCTTTTGCTTGAAGCAACTTTGCTCAGCTCAAATAAAAGTTATTTGTCTGTTGTTTTCAATTGCAATTGACTGATTCAACATGTTAGGCATTTGGCAATTTGAATTAGATTAGCTTTAGCATGAAACCACTGCTAGTTACTATTAATGCTGGGAATTGCTTACCAGTGGAAATGATTTATGTATCTGGTCCCATTTAATTTAAGCCTGAGACTTTTTGAGCCTCAGTTTGTTTGTTTATTTGTATTTCACCTCAAATAGAAGTGATGAATTTACTATCTTTCTCCTAGTTGCTCAAACCAGTTAAAAAATTAATTTTGAGGAGGTTGATTGCTGTTTTATGTTGCATTGCTATGTTCAGGACTTATTTTGACTTACAAGGGCATTAAGGTTTTGTGTGTGTATGTTTGTTGGTTCAGAAGAGAAGTGAGGAGCTTGCTCATGCATCTGAGGAACAGGCGGAATCTGGTAATGTTGGAAATAAAGTTACTTCTGGTTCCAAAGGAAGCAGTACAACTACACAGCCTTCTGCTTCAAATAGTGCCAGTATTATTTACACAGATGAATTTAGTATCTCTGTGGCTGCTTTAAACATAGTATGTCCTCTTTCTGTACATTCAAGAGTTTGAGGAGCAATCATCTTTTCATTGAGTACAATTTAACATTTTTTTTTCTGATTTGTTCTAATATAGGCAGTCATTTGGTTCCATCTTCACGAATACACAAAGGCTTTATCTGTTCTTGAACCTCTTTATCAAAATATTGAACCAATAGATGAGGTATTTTATCTTCATATTGTTTTTATTTTGTTTTAATATCCGTTGATTTGTTTTAATTGCTTCCCTTTTTATTTATCTATGCAGACAACAGCCCTTCATATCTGCCTCTTATTGCTGGATGTTCTGCTAGCTTGCCATGATGCTTCAAAATCTGCTGTAAGTTTCTATATATTTGTAGTGTGATCCTTGGAATTCATTCCAATTTAAAAAAGTCCTTGCTGATTTCCGTTGCAATCACTGTAGAGACCACTGTAGGATGGATATGAGCATGGCGAACTGTTAGCCTTGTACTTGGGGGTCGGGTAAAGGGGGGAAAAAAAAGCTAGCTTAAATGTAGTGTGTGAGTTCCACAATTCTGATAAGCATGTCATTAGGGGAAATCAAAGTGCTTCAAGAAGTTTTCTTAAATAAATGAACAAATTTATTTAAAGGTGCTTTTTTTTTTTCCCTGTTTGACTAGGGAATGACACATCTGTCAAAGGGTTCCTGTCTTAGTTTGCAAAGTCTTTATTGGGTGATTTGAAATCTCGACTATTATAAAATCCCTGATTGAGTTTGGTATCACGAGTCAAGTAATAACAACTCAATTGGGGAAGTTGCAAAAAAAATTAAAATTAAAATCTTTAGAATAAATATAAAATTAAGGGTTTTTTCTCATTTCATTTAAAATAATATTTAAATATTCATTTTTTTACTTTAAAAAAATTGAGTTTTACTAGAAAAACCCATTTTTTACTTGAAAACTTCCAACTTTGAAAAAAAATATGTATCAATTTTTTAATTTATTATTTATTTTAAAAATCAAATTAAAAGCAAATTTTTTTCACCCACTTTTGTGGGTGTGTCAAAATTCTGGTGTTTTGTTAAGAATGACAAACCATTCGAATAGATTCCTCCTAGTGATATTTTTAAAGTGATTTATTTGCGGAGTGCCAAACTCTTAAAGGTACTTAGTACTCCAATCAAAGTACAAACTTTCGGAAACATGCAAGATATTCTTGCTAGAGTGTAGCTAACCATTTTTTCCTAGATTTTTGGTATCCCCATTTTTTCTTTTGTTGTAATCCAGTAATAATTAAATCATGAAGACTGGTTTTGATCCAGCATAATCAATTATTTACTAGTCCTATCTTCTAAATGCACATATGTTTTTTTTTAATCTTACATAGGTAACCAGATCAAAACTCATTTTGCCACCCAGACCCTTCGTACATAAACTATCTTCTAATTTATTTAAGCTCTATGAAATTATTTATATCTATTGCTTATATAAATACTGCATGTACTACAAGGTACTTTATCTATTTCTATTTTAAAGTAGAACTGCATTCTTATCTGTTAGTATTTCCTCCCACTGAAGAAGAATGGACCGCATCTGTTTTCCTTTTCATTAAATAATTTTTACCATTTGCTTTTGGTGGTTGGTCCATTGTCTGTTTTTCTTGCAACTGTTGAAATTATATCCCCTTACTGTTGTAATTGTACGTAAAGATCTATTTTTAACATATTCTGCAATTCAGATTCTAATTCTCCTCTAATTGTAACATTAAAAGGATCACTTTCATTCAAACTCTTATCCTTACTACGCTATGCATGTTCCTATTCCATTTCAGCATTTCTTTTTTTTGTCGAACACCTTGACAGTATCTGCAAATTCCTCTTTAGTTATCATTATTTCGCCTAAAATATGTTGCAATTCATTTGAGAAAAGAAAAAAAAACAGCTTGGCAACCTATATATATATATATATATTCTGCATTATGTGTTTATGTTTGTATTAGCATGCACCATATGATATACAGAATGCTCTTATTTTATGACTTTTGATGCTATTTTAGCCCTTTTCAAAAGCATATGTGCCCCCATGGAATAACTGTTTGTATCTTAACTTAGGGTGTGTTTGATAATGTATTGAAAATTTTGTAATGGCTTAATTTTTTTCAATGTGTTTGATAAGTCATATTAAATATTATGTAATAGAAAATTTTCAACAAAAAAAGTGTTGAATGGGATAAGTAGGTAGAGAGCTACTTGTCACGTAATGTAAATTATGTTAAGTCCATTTTATTTTTAAATATTTAAACTAAATTATCTCTTTTTTAGTTACAAAAGATGAAATATTTAAATTACCCTTTTAATTTTTATATAGAACTATCCAGAATAATATAAAATGTTATGTTAATAAAATTAAATTTGTGAAATTAATAATTTTCAAAGTTCATCATTTACAGGTATCAAACAATATAATTGTTTTCAATGCTTAAACTTTAGTAACATACCAAATAGTTTATTACAATAGGGGAATATACTAAGTAGTTATGAACGTAAGAACTTGTGGTGGGTTGATAGATTAGATTTCGATTAAAAGAGGGTGCACCAAGGATAGGCATTGACTCATTTTCTCTGCCATAGTAATGTATGAGATAACAAAAGGCATTGCAGATAAAATACCTTGGTATATGCTATTCACAGATAATATTCTATTGGTTGATGAGACTAAGAAGGGGTTGATACCAACTTAGTTTTGTGGAAACAAACACTAGAAGTTTGGGGGGGGGGTTGATTGGGCAGATTGAAAACTGAGTATATAAGGTGTATGCTTAGTAAAAGAAGGAATGATGACTATACGTGATCACATTTGATGGTCAAGTGATACCAGCTGAGTGCTTTACGTACCTAGGGGCAATAATTCACAAAGTCAGAGAGATTGATGTAGAAGTTAACCATAAGTCAGGGTTGGATGGCTTAAGTGGAAAAGTGTGATAGGAGTTTTGCCCGATTGCAATATACATTTTTTGAAGGTGGAAGTTCCATAGGATGACTCTCAGACCTGCTTTGATATATGGTAGAGAATGTTGGCTAGCAAGAAGCAATGTATTCAAAAGATAAGTGTAGTTGAGATGTGAATGTTAAGATGATTGGAAGGATAGAGTTAGAAATCAGGATATTCATCGCCAAGTTGGGATAGCTCCTATAGAGGATAGGTTGGGAGAAAACTGTTTGCGATGGTTTGGTCATATAGTACACAACTCGAGGGATGCACATGTTAGAAGGACAGATAAATTTGACATTGCACAAGATAAAAAATGTTTAACGGGAGACCAAACAGACATGGTTGGAAGGTGATAAATAATGATATGAAATAATTTGAACTTAAGGAGAGGATGGCGGATAGAAATGATTGGAGGAGACTAGGAGAATGATATGTGTACCTGGTGTAAAATTTTTTGCTTGATTCTTGTAGCTGACCCCAAATATATTGGGATTAAAGCTTGTTTTAGTTTGGTTTAGAATTTGCCACGCTCACTCTGTCGGTGGGAAAAAATGTGTTTTAAAAGAAATAATAGGTGAAAAAAGGTGGATAGTTGTTTTTAAAAGTGCATAGTTACATTTTTTAAGTTGAAAAACAAAAACATTTTGAATTTATATTTATTCTTCTAGTTTCATTTTTTAAGTAAATTCCCCAGCTAAATTGGTAGCACTGGACTTGTGACACAGACTCAATCAGGGGTTTTATATATAGTATAGATGAGATTGGTGGCTTTATTTTGTACTGGTAAGCATGGCTGGCAAGAAGATTCTTTTAGACAGTTGAACCTGGGTTGGTGGCTTTGGCAGTTTAGACCTGTCTGTTGGATTGAGGTTTGGATTCATGCCTCAGTATGGCTAGTTATAACTCCATTTAGAGTTCAGACAATTATGAACCCAGTTTATGCTTTCTGATCCAATTCTTATTATTTTTTAATACACTGTTGTTTGAAGGGACTTTGTAATAAATTGGTGAGAATGGCCTAACATTTGTGGACCACTTGGTTTGGAATGCATATAGGAAGAAAATACCTGGCATCCATTCTGAAATTTTGGCATTATCATATTATGACATCCACTGTGGGTGTACATGTTTTCAAATGGCTGGTTTTACTATGTTAAGTTCTATTCAAAATTGGCGTTTGTATTTTATAACTTTGGTACTTAACAGCTTTAATTATGTTCAGGATGTATTGAATTATTTGGAAAAAGCTTTTGGCGTTGGCAATGTGGGCCAAGGGGAAAATGGTAACACGGCTGCCCAACAATCCACGAATGTAGTTGGAAAGTCATCCTCAGATCCGAACAGCTCATTGGTCTCAGATGTTTCTTGTTCAGACTTAGATGGTGTAAATGCCTCTGAGAATCCTCTATCTAGAACTTTATCAGAGGACCCACTGGATGAAATGTTTTCGACACTGGATATTGGTGGGCAGAACTTAGCAAGGCGTGCTGGTCTTGCATCTGCAAATGATCTTCCCAGGATCACAGCTGAGAGATCTATCTCTGGTGTTGATCTGAAGCTTAAGTTGCAACTTTACAAGGTTAGGTTTTTCCTTCTCGCTAGAAATGTAAAGCTAGCAAAGCGTGAAGTCAAGCATGCAATGAACATTGCTCGAGGGAAAGATTCATCTATGGTTCTCTTCTTGAAGGCCCAGCTTGAGTATGCTCGTGGGAACCATCGAAAAGCTATCAAGTTGTTAATGGCGTCAAGTAATCGGACAGATGCAGCAATTTCAAGTATGTTTAATAACAATCTAGGCTGCATTTACTATCAACTTGGGAAGTACCATACATCTGCAGTGTTCTTTTCCAAGGCACTGAGTAATTGTTCATCTCTTCAGAAAGAGAAGCCTCTAAAGCTATTAACATTCTCTCAGGATAAATCTCTCCTCATAACATATAACTGTGGATTGCAGTACTTGGCCTGTGGGAAACCACTACTTGCTGCACGCTGTTTCCAGAAGGCGAGTTTAATTTTCTACAAAAGACCCCTCTTGTGGCTTCGGCTTGCTGAATGTTGTCTAATGGCTGTAGAGAAAGGACTTGTAAAAGGAAGTTGGGCTCCATCAGACAGATCAGAAATTAGAGTCAGCGTTATAGGAAAGGGTAGGTGGAGAAAACTTATAGTTGAAAATGGAATTTCAAGAAACGGACATGTAGATTCTGTTGAAAAGGATGTTAGGGCTTTAGGTGGTGATGGGCAGCCTAAGCTTTCATTACCCGTCGCTAGGCAGTGTCTCTATAATGCACTGCACTTGTTGAACTATTCTGAGGGGAGTAATTCGAGGATTGTTTTACCCTTCAATTCATCCTTGGAAGAGAATGAATTGAGTGACGGAGCATCTTCCAAGAATTCAAACCACAAGAACGTACCTGGCATTGATTCCAAATCCTCAACTATGTCAGTAGCTCTAGTTAACTCAAATGGGGATTTGAAAGAGCTGAAGGGGGGAACTAATCAGGAGACCATTCAGAATTCCATCTCCCATTATGAAGATATTTGCAGAAGAGAGAATCAGATGATCAAGCAAGCTCTTCTTGCTAACCTGGCCTATGTAGAGTTAGAACTGGAAAATCCTTTGAAGGCCCTCTCTGCAGCACGATCTCTCTTAGAACTACCAGGCTGTTCAAGAATTTACATCTTTCTAGGTCGTGTCTATGCAGCAGAGGCTCTTTGCTTGCTGAACAAGCCTATGGAAGCTGCGGAACATTTGTCCGTTTATTTGTCTGGGGGGAGTGTTGTTGAATTACCGTTTGGTCAAGAGGATTGTGAGCAGTGGCGAGGGGAAAAACCTGTCGATTGTGAAGAATCAAATGGAGCAGCAGCCGCCGCCAAGAATCCTCCTGAGGGCTTACAGGATTTCATGTTTCTCAAGCCGGAAGAGGCACGCGGAACGCTTTACGCAAATCTTGCTGCCGTGTATGCATTACAAGGCGAACTTGACCGGGCCCACCATTTCGTGATGCAAGCATTGTCCCTGGTACCCAACAGCAGCGAAGCCACTATGACCGCAATATATGTTGATCTCATGCTGGGTAAGTCACAAGAAGCTCTGTCCAAGTTAAAACATTGTAGTCATGTCAGGTTCCTTCCCGGCAATCTACAATTGAATAAATCCTCCTAATGATTGTGTGCGGTGGTTTCTAATTCAATCCTGTGTTTGGCCCACCATTCAGTTGCTAGTTAGCAGGTAGATCATCAATCCTTTTTAAAGGATTTGTATCATATAATAGTTCAAATCAGATAATAAGTTTTCTGTTTTTTCTTTTCTTTTCTTTCTTTCTTCCCCCCCCCCCTTTCATTTTTCCAGATCTAGGGTTCATTTTTCAATGGTGTGGCTGATTGTTTTGGTAAGAGCTGATGCCCGCCTGTGAATTTGAGATGTAGTTCTAATTCAGGGTTATTGTGTTTTAGTGGCTAATCCCTCTGGTATTGAAGAATAGAGAGATAATGTGCTCCCCTTGGGAAAAGATTTTATTCAATTTGGGTTTAAATCCCCAAGTCGTTCACTCCAATGGATTGTTGCCTAACCTTGCCTTTTAATTTACTTGCATATTTTTGCGCTCCAAAACTGTTAAAATCAAAATCTCAATCCATATTTGTGTCCCTTAAAATTACTCCCACTTTCTAAGTGATTGGAGACTGGACAAGCCTGTCGACATTGAAGCTTTGGGACAGTTTAGAAAAGTTTAGCATTTTTTGGTGGTTGACAGAGCCTCTTTATAATTCCAAAACATTTGAGTGACAAAGGGAAAAGAGTAATGGATAAATGACACCATTCTTGGCTGGAATACATTATCGAGTATTATAGTGTCTGAAGTAGTAAAGGTAATTTTATATTGAATTACGCGAATCTGGGTCTCCTTGACAGTAGGTTAAGTCTCATCTCTAATTTACATTCATCATTTGGTATATTTTCTGGAGTGACCTTGCCCGCCATTGGCTAAACCAAAGGGGTAAAAAACCGAGGTTTTTTTTTTTATTGATGGATTATTAATTGTAAAAGAAGCCTCTTTATAAACAACTTGTCATATAAATTTAACATTTAATTTAATTGATTCATTTAATTATTTTTAAAAAATTAATATTTAGTTTATATAATTTTTTTAAGGTACCATGTTTAAATGTTGACATTTATAATTTTTCTCCCATTCTAAGCTAAAGTACTTGTCATATAGCTAGGAAGAATCAAACGATCTCCTGAATTCAAACAGCACCTTTTTATCAGCAGACGCCACATGTTATTAGAGATAGACAAGGTTATGTGCCATAGGTTAAAATTGGTCCCGTCCTCCTCCAATGTCATGCTGGCCATTTTTGTTTAACACTGTATTTTTTGCCCCTTGTGATCGATTCCTATCTAATTCCGATAGATCGTCACCAGCATGAACAACCAGAAAAGCCAAGCCAAGAAAGAAGATGAAGTTGTCTACAGTTCTAGACAATCTTTTCCCGATTTTTTCCCATCGTTTTTGTAAAAGATCCCCTTGCTAGAGTTCGCCCCTGTACAATTACAACATTGTGGTTGAAAAATAAAGATAGAAGAAGCTAGAAGAGTAGATTGAAAGATTATAAGAATAAGGGAAGACCCTTTCTCATGGACCCATTCAACATGGTTCATCAAAATTTGCTTCGAAATGTATGACGAGATTCTCTAGTCACGTGCTGACTGCTACATCTGAACAATGCCAAAAGAAGAAAAACATGTTTCATTCAAGAACCATCCATGATTGACGATGGAACTGTAATGCAATAATATTGAAAAGAAATAGTGTATGGAGGGTCCCTGATATTTTCCTATGCCATTGATTTTTCAGGTTACTATTGAGTTCTTCGCTATCAAATTTGACATAAAACCATTTTACAAGTAATATTAAGATGAAAAATTATCCGCAAATAAAATTTTAATATTACTATTAAGATATTGGAATTAATCCCACTTTTTTTTTTTTTTTTGGAATCTGGAGAAGAAACCATACAGAAAATTAAGAGCAGTGAAACGGCTTAGGATGGAACTATAGAAAAAGGTACTATCGGGACTCTGGTTTGTTATTTTATCGAAAGCCTCGACTTTCTTTTGTTAAATGTGTCACGAATCAAAACTTAAATTTTAAACTTGACCATGATTCTCGAGCTGTAACACATGCAAGAGAATAAAAAGAAAAGCTTATTGTCATGTCGGGGTGTCTCTGTCGCTTTTGTTGAAGTAATTAACCATCCCCCGAAGGCATTTTCACTCTTCCCACCCATAGATTCTGAAAGCAACATCGTACCATGCAGAGGGCCAAAATATCGAAATCAATAATGGCTCTTGATGAGTAAAGACTCTAAATAAAAACCAGAATAGTTGATGACGCTGGTTTTGGGATGGTGGAATTAATTGTCAAAAGCCCATTGGAACACTAAAATCTCTGATTTCTCTCTCTCTTAGTCTCTTCAAGGCATTTAGATGTTGACCTATGTTGTACGCTATCGGATTCAATGGTGGATTTTGGTATTTTCTGTCTTTTTAAAAGTGGGCTCCATAGCCATACGCGTGCCCTTACACTGGGGCCCCTAAGGCCCTAACTTTCTGAATTTACCATAACATATGCGAGGCAGATTTTTAATCAGAATTCTTTTGGTGTCTTTCCATGCATCAGACACTTTCCGTTGAGCACCGACATTATTTTTCAAGGTGTTTATTTGGTTAGCTATTTCTTTGAAGCACTGGTTTACTGAGTGGATTTTTCATGGCTTGGTGGAGTTGTGCTTTTTTTTTTTTTTGGTTTGGTATTTTTCTGTGTTATGATTGGAAAAATATGGTGTCTTTTGGTTGAGCATCACCATTCTACCCTCATTTTTCACTTCAAGACTGCCCCCTTATTTCTCACTTCAAGACTGCCTTCATCACCCTAAGTTGTGAAATTCGTTTCTCATGGAAGTTTTGTTAGTATATAACCAAAAATCATGAAAAAAAAAATTGAGGACACTAAGTCTTGTAACATATCATGAGGTCTTATTCGTCCCATCAATAGTTTAATATGCAAAAAAATTATTAACATATAAAACTTAAAATAAAATTTAATGTTCGATTGTATTTTACATTGATAATATTAATCCATTATATACTAAACAATGTACAATAAAACTATTAATATCTTATGTGAAAAATTTTTCGCTGCTTACTATATATGTCATCCTAAAAGAAAGAGTTTATTTATAAGCAAATATATCTCTTTTGTATAAATATAATTTATCAAAATGAATATCTATTTGAATAGTCATAAATTTTGATAAATAATTAAGAGATATCGCTTTTAATAAATAATTAAAAGCTATAGCTCTTTAATAATCATGAAAGACATAAATTATTTTGAAAATATTCCAATAAGCTTTAGACTTTTAGGTATTTTCCTGAAGGTGATTCCTGGTGTCCAGGAGGCTCTGCCATAGATTTCAAGCTATTTTGGTTTCTTTTTCCTCAATTTTGTTTGCCTTTATTGGTGACCGCCCTTGGCTTGTTATCTCTAGTTGTTTGCTGCCATTATTTTTGCTGATTTTTTTTTTTTTGGTGCTGTTTAGATCTTCTGGTTTTTAGATGTTGTAGGGGCATGCATTAGGTGCTTCATTTATGGGTTTTCTCATGCTTTTGCTTAGCTAGCTTCAGCTTTGTAACCATTTAGTTGATTAACAAAATTTACTTGATTTAGCTCTCTCTCTCTCTCTCTCTCTCTCTCTCTATATATATATATATATATATATATATGTGAGGCAGGTAATCATCAAATTTTAGTTCCTTCAAGGTTATAAAAATGTAAGACTTTTCACATGCATTTTATTCTGTAGGAAGCAGCTACTAATAATAATTGAAGGAATAGGAAACATTGAGAACCCCGGAAAATCATGAACAGATAGAAATAATTGTTGATTGCTTCTTTTGTCGAAGACAAAAACACACTTGAAACAATCTTTGAAAAAGAAATTAAAAAAAAAAAAAAGGGAAAAACAACTGGTGTTACGATAAGAGCCAGCAGCCAGCTCCAATCCAATTGAGAGGGAAGGGAAAGAAGACAAAGACAAAGAGCAAAGATCGAGATCCTCTCATGTCGATTTCATCAGATGCAGCATCCATGAATCTAGCAACCTGCAATTTCGTACGCCATGAAATCTAAATGAGGAAAAAAGTTCCTGGAATATATAACAATTAATTTGTATACTACTGCATGCAAAATATTATTTTAATACTTAACTTGGGATCTAGAGAGAGCAAGTGTAACCGGGAGGGGGTGTCTTTCCACATGTGACAAGAAGCTGAAGGGCAAGTGGCACGTATATGTTAAGGTTGAGAAGCTTGAGCTTGAGAGTGGTGCACAAGCAGACAGCAGCTTCAAGCTCAACAAGTCCTGCAAGAACCGGACAGCATGTGTTCACGACTGGGTCACCAAGACCAATGTGCACCAACCCTCCAAGCAGATCCACACATGCACCCAGTTTCAATGTGTCAATGGGGCAAGTAGCCTTGGCTGGTGGTGTTGGGCAGGGTTTTCCACTTGGTGGGTTAGTAGTTATTGGAGGAACCGTCCCCGGTGGGAGGTCAATGGGTGGCTTCACTATTGGAGGAACAATCCCCGGAGGGATGGTAATTATGGGACCCGTTGGGGACATTCCCTTAGGCTTCCTATGCTTTGGTGGCGCCTTGCCACATGAACCACAGCCAAGAATTGGAGTGGCTGAGGAAATGAAAAGCATGCAAATGAGGAAGAGAGCTGAGATTTTGCTGGACTCCATTTTCAACACACACAAAAAAAAAAAATAGAGTTGAGTGGAAAATGTGTAAAAGTTTTGTAAAGAAGTAGGAATTATATAAAGAATATTGAAGAGTGCAAGAAAACAAAAAACAATAGCCCTAGCAAGCAGAAGCAGACCACGTGAACAAGGGCTGAGTTCTTAAGCCAGGCAGGCAGCTGCCAAACTTTGCAAGTTGGCAATCTATCGCTATGCCTTTACAAATACATGAATCTCCCAAAGCTTTTATTATCAATATTTCATCTTTGATCAATAGCCCTGTGTGTTGGCCTCTAGTTTGATTTAGAAACAAAGGAACAACAGATTTTAGGTCAATTTTGATTGACGAATTAGTATATAGCTATAAGATATAATAATAAGTTGTATATCGAGGGAATTAGGAGAATTTTTAGCAGTTTGCCAATTTCAAGCAAGCTACTAATTAATTCTAATCTTTGACAGGCAAACACTAATTATATTTTGTTAAAAGCAGTCCAAAAATTAATTTATTTTATTTTAGTTCTAAACTTGGTAAACTAGACAATGATAAAATCTCCACAGGTTTGGAATTTCTTAATTATATACTCTAACAATACCTGATTTGATTCTTGATCATATCTCTTGCTTGCAACTTTGATATATATTAATCCAAAATTATATATGCAATTTACGATTTTTGTTGTTTGTTCTATGCTCTTTATAATGAAAATAACTATAACCATTCCATTAAAATTTTAAAAATTTTAATTATAATAAATTAACAAGCGATTTTACTAAAAAAAAAATTAGGAACTAACATAGTTTCTAGCCCTACAAATAATAGATTATATAGTAATTTAATTAGAAAAAAAATAGATAAAAGATTGGAATTGGATATTTATCATTGTTAATAGAAATATTTTTAGACAAAAGTTCTGAACTTAAAGATGACCCATTCATTTTCCCCAGACAAAGTTAATTAAACATGTACATACAAATATATGTGATTTAGAAGACAAATCTCATATTGCTTGAGTATTATAAACAATATAAGTTGGAGGTTATTAATTATGTTTTGAATAAAAACTTTAATATATTTCACTTTTATTAATCAAAATTTAAAATGATGTTCCAATGGGATGGAAAGCCATGGGATAAAGCTTTAAATTAATCTATCACTTATAGCATAGTTTTTGTTTTCTAAGCTCTTTAATATATTTCACTTTTTTTATATTCAAAAAAAAAATTTTATCCCTCCTTTTTCTTTTAACTTGATCTTTAACAATTGGTCAAATCTATAGAGACACAAGAGAAGAAATCATTTTTATCTTTAATTTAATTTAATTTATTTTTTATGATATATCTATAAATTTAATAATTTTGGATGCGACGTAATTACAAAATACAAAAAAAAATTATTAAAATAAAATATAAAAATAACATAAACATGATAAAAATACTCGAATGTATATATTTTTTAAAAATATATATATAATATTTTAAATATAAATATAATATAAATATATAATTCGTCGTATATATCTACATGTATTTGATAAAAGAAAATATTGATATTCTTAATATGCTGCACGCTATTGATCTTTCATTTTGGGTCTATAACCATCTGGTTGTGTATGAATTATGTATACTTAGCCGAATGTAATGTTAGAAAGGTTGGTTTTGGAATTAGGGTCTCCACAAGGCATTTTATTAGAAAGTAAAATCTGTGGGCTCTTTTTGTGCAAGTAGCAGGGAAGATTCGCAGCTATGCAGACTGCTATAATGCCAACTTGCCTCGTTCATGATATGACTTCGAAGAAAAGAAAAAAAAAATGACTAAAATATAAAAAAAGTATTCAAATTATTTTATTTTTTAAAATAATTTTTTATATTTTTATTATATTTAAATAAATTTTTATCTTTTTATTTGTATTTAATTAAACTTTATTTCAATTAAAAATTAATTTATACTAAAAAATTATTTAATTATAATTTAAAATTAAAAGTTTATTTGTTACAAATTAAATATTGAGAATTTATTTAAATATAAATTAAAAAATAAAGTGTTAAAAGTTTAAGAGATTTTGTATTATTTTACCCCCAAAAAAAAAATCGTGTCCTTAATCACTTCCCTTTTGCAATATATGGGGTCACAAGAAAGGAGACCGACCGAGATGGATTAGATTATTTTCCTGCCTGTATAATCATGTGCTCTAATGGGGTGCATTAAAATATATTATCTTCCAACGCAAAATTATTGAACTGCCTTTTTTTACGAGATATTATCACGTTTTGAATTATCGAAGTTAATCTCATAATTTTATCCCTTTTAATAAAAATTTGGAAAATAGTGCTTAATACTGTCGTTATTAATAAATTTGGCAAATCACTTCCCAATATGTCTTTCTAGCTATCTTCTCAATTTCGGTCCCATTTTTCAAGTTCAAAATCTGTATTAGTATCTAATATGATATATATTCGACGTAAATATATTTTTAATATGATAGAATACATATCGAACATGCCAACAAATATCAATATATAAATGAATAAAATGAAAGGGAATAAAACATGATCAAAATATAATTGAATACAGGATAATTTTTGGTTTTTTATTTTTGTATCTTCCCTTGAATTTGGAATCGACAATAAGCAAAAGCCAATTTCTAGAAAGGTTTAGATACTCGAAATTCATACACAAAAAATACATAAAGAGAAACAACAACAAGAAAGAGTTTAAACATCAAAAAGAATAAAAATAGGAAGAAAAGCATCAATGTAAATATGTTATAAAGATCGAAAACAAACGATGAAAGAAGACAGAGGTGACAGAAAATGAGACAAGTATGGAAATTTTTCCTCTTAAGTGACCTTCTTTTAGGAATGTTGATTTAGAGTCGTTTTGGACCTTTGGATTTTAGTTATTGGGGTCTTAATGAATTTTTTTTTTTAATATTAAGTTTTTTAAATTCCAAATTGATTTTTAAATTTTAAAAAATTATTTTTTATTAATAGTTAATTGAAAATATTAATTTTACATTTTTATTATATATTATTATATAAAATATAAATTTTTATTATCATGTCCTATTTTATCATATTTTTAATTTTTTAAAAAATTACTATATTGTTATACCTATATCATATTATATATTCATATTACATGTTCATACCTTATTTCTTCAATGTATATTGGTAATAAATTAGCTCATCAATCAAAACCACTAATGAAATTGTCCCATGATAGTTTAAAAAACTGTATACAATTCAGATCGAAATTTTACAAGAATTCCTTTCCAATTTCTGGTCTATAGTCAATCTGGAAAAAAAAAAAAAAATTTCTTTTGAGAGAAAGACATTGCTATATGAATTGCAAGAGAATGCTCCAACTTTTTAAGTATTCGTATTTGATATATATTTAAACATAGATATTTTGATATGATTTTTCAAAGACTACTGTACAATTTTAAAAAATTGAGAACGATCACTAATTGCCTTCAAAAAATAAAAAATCATCCTTAAAAGTTTTAAGGATGAAAAAAATTATCCCTAATATTCATTCTCGAAAACTTTGTTTTTGAAAAGTTATGGATATGACATTGGTTCTTAATATTGTTAAACTAAGAATGACATTTGTCCTTAACACTATTAAATTCAAGATAAAGAGGGCTTTTTTTAATCATCCCCATATCTCATCTCTAAAACTCTCTTATTTTGTAGTGGACCGTCCAAAAACAAAAAAAATTTGAAAATACCTATATTGAATACATATCTGTATTTGACACATAAAATCGAGTGACATAATTGAGCAGTTAGGTATGATAATGATGATGACAATAATGACCTTATACACAAAAAAAAAAAAAAAAAGGGATTCTAAAATATCTTTTAGAAAAAATTGGTTCCTGTTATATATTGCACAGACGAATAAACCGTTAAATAAATCAAATTCAAATAAATAAATTTGGCAAACAAAACAATTTTAAATTGGTTTTATCGATTTTGAAGAACCAAAGTTACATTGATCGAGTCAAGGTTTAGAATCTTTGACTTTAAGACGAAATTTGCCTGCTTATCGAGTACTTAAGTATCCACAACTCGTCGCCAAACCTCCTTAATCACATTACTGATAGACAACACTTACCGATATAACATAACGAACTGAATAAGAGTATTTTCTCTCTCAACTAAGACGAAGGCAAAACTGAGACAAAGGAGTGAAAAAAAATTACTTTATTATTTTTTTTTTGTGTAAAAAATGACTCCCCAGTTTCAATCTTTTTTCAAGGAGTAAAAAGATTGGATGGTTGTTAATCATTCTTAAAAATTTGGATGACATCTTTTTTGAATATTAAAATTGGATAACTATTTTGAAATTCAAAATTAGATAGAAATATCTTCTCCAAACTAAAATTTAGTTGAGTTTTAAATACTAACGGGTTGAGTTTCAAAAAGATAAAGTCCAGCCCACTTAACTTTTAAGCCTAAGCCAAGCTCAATGACGATGGTATGCGTGTGGTCTAATCGTATATGAAACTCGACCCCCAAGCCTAAAGCTTGGGTGTCCCTTCCGGTGTAGCTTCACATTGCAACTTAGACTTTATAAACCATATAGCCATATACTTTAGTTATCGTGGGATTCTTTACCATCCGATACTTCCAACCAAACACTCTTTAATAAGATTATTTTTTAATTAATTACAGATATCAATCATATTACATATTTATGTACCGTGTATCTATTTATGATAACTTATGTATTGATTTATGTATTTTATATTTCTACACACTATTTAAGCCATTGATTTCTAGCATATTCAGATTTGATTATAGAGATATGATCTTTCAAAGATCTTACAAGTATAAAAAAAAATTTTAAAAATAATAAATATACGCATCAAACACATACTCATATTTGATACTCCTTAAATCGAGTGGCATAGATGAGCAGTTATGTTGCTAACTTTTCAATTTTTTAAGTATTCGAGTTTGATATTTATATTTTCAATGCATATTTAAATATAGATATAAATATAACTTGAGATATAAATTTTAAAAATCTTTCAAATATATAAAAATATTTAAAAAAATAAAAATATATACACAAATTCAACATATTGCAGAATCGTGTGACATCGATGAGTTGTACAGCAAGGCAAGCACGTGAAATGGTGGTTGGAGTGAAAGAGAAGAGAATGGTGGTGGGGGATAGGTGCCGCAGGGGGAGAGGGCATGGTCTCCCTCCCCAATCGTTCAAATGAACAGAAAATATCATGTTAGAGAGGCTGGCCATTTTTGTATTCTTCTCCATCCGTGAATCTGCTTTTCCTCACTCTGACTTGTTCAGTCGCTCCCTCTCTCTCTCTCTCTCTCTCTCTCTCTCTCTCTCATCACTATTCATTATATATTCTCCAACAAATATTAGGTTTTTTTTTTTTTTATAATTAAATTTTACATATTTAGTTATGAATGAAGTTAAATTATATGGTTTATTAATCATATATAAATTTATATATTAATAATACATAAATATAAATTTATATAGAGTTGAACTCAGTGAATAGTGTTTCTCTTTTCTTGCCCTTTTAGTGGAAATAATTGATGTGGGACTTCAATTTAATGATTTAATTTCCATTTATATACATATTATATGTATTATTTTCTCCTTTAATGGAAGTTAATATTAGCTAGCTATAGCTGCATCCGAAGAACATGTCTCAATCAATATCTCAAGCTCGACAGTCCACAGTAATCGTTGTGTCGGGAAATATCATTGAATTCCTGAGATGATAAATCAAACAAGTTGAAAGAAATAGCCCCAAAAAAAAAGTTGGAAATTAGAAAAATCTATAGAAATTAAATTCTTTTTAAAAATCCAATAATTTAATAATTATTGTCCAAAAATTTTATAATTAAAGATAAAAAATACTTCAAATCAAACTTAAATTTATATATTAATTTTTACATATTTTTAACCATTAAGTTAAAAAGTTATTAGCCTTCTTTTTAAAATTAACGCCTTCTATCTAATGCGTGTAAATTCGTATATTTCCATTTGCTTTGGTTTTTAACGTGCAGATAGCATTGATTATATTTGCAGATCTCGATAGGGTTTTCTTTGAATTTTTTTCCATCTTTTGCGTATATTTTCCTTTTTTTTTTTTTTTTTTTTGAGATGCACACCGAAAGAACCTAAATATTTGTGGCAGAATCAGTAGAACTGCGCATGGATGGCACGTGGAAGGCTGAGAATTATATACGCTCATTTGCATTTTTTTTATTTGTATAATTAATTGTGAAATTTAAATTTGTATCAATATATTCAGTAAGATTATACGTATTTTCATAGAAAAGAGAAAAAGAATTTGTTTTAAATATATCCGCAATGATTTTTTTTTTAAAAATTTTATAAATTGATTAAAAAATTATCATATATATTTTTTAAATATTCTTTTATTTTTTTACGATATCTTAAATCAACATTATGTTAATCGTGTGATAATTTCTCATGACAAAAATTTTAAAAAATTAAAAATTTTATTTAATATAATATCAGTGGAGTTGAAAATTCCGATCGCCACACATGTTTCTATAGATATAATAAAAAAATACTAAAAAAATTAATAAACTCAAAAAACCCTAATTCATTTGTTAGAGGTTTTTTTTTGGAGGGGGGTACAAATACAAGAAACAACATTGGTTAATTGGGAGATGTTATTAGCTGTTATAGAGTTCATATTTGATATATTAGTAATTAAGTTTTTTTAAAATTTTATGAACAAAATTTTAAAAATATATATCATATATTTTATTTAATTTTTAAATTAATTTTTTATTTTTTAAATATATCTTAATGATATACGTCATCTTGCTAACTTCATCTATCGACTAACTTGATAGAAGATGGATGAAATAATTTTTTAACAAAAAAAATTACTTATTAATTTTTTAATTCACCGGTAAATTTTAAAATTTAACAATAATATATAATACATAGAAAACAGACTTTTTATTTTTTTATTTAAATGAATATATGGCACCATTTGCTAGAAATCTTTGTTATATATATATATATATATATATCCATTATGATCTTTGATGTTATTCATGCATCTCCTATTTTATAAGTTTTTTTTTTTTTGTTTTTGCTTTTTTTTTAAACATTCAAATGCTGAACTTTCAAAGTATAATCTAAAATCTTAATTGGCAGAACGTTTCTTCTATAACAACAAAAGAAAATTTGGGATACTCACTTGATTTTAAAAAATAGTTTTTTTTTTTAAGATAAAATTAGCTAGTTTTCTTTGAATCTTCTATTAATCATTTTTAAAATTATTAAAAGATAAAAATATCCCTAAATTTATATTTATTAATATAAATTTTTTTTAGTGTTTTTGATAATTTTACTAACTAAATTGATATAATTTAATTCGTGATACTAATTCAATCAACTATTTTATAATGATATAGAATAGATAGATATAAATAATAACTTTATTGAATGGTTAATAACATGGGTAATAAATGGTTCATAAAAGAACTTACATGTGTAAACCAATACCAATTGTTTTGATACGTTAAAATGTTGGGTATTATTATTATTATTATTATAATTATTATTATTCCAAAATTTAGCAGATTTAAATAAAATGTTATCAATTACGAGCCTATATATCTTTTATTACACTTATGTCAATTTAGTCCTCAAAGTGTCTTACATAAAAATATAAAACCCCTTTTTCAGTCAAAGCATGTTAACGTTCTTACAGATACCCACCGGCACCAAGTGACATTCCCTTTGGACCGAAGATATCCGGTTATAGGGTCCGAAGTTGTCAGCCCGAAACTCAATGTGGCAAAGGCTATGCGACATTTTAATTGAGATTTTTATGTTAATGTAAGTCAAACTTATTACCGTTAATGAAGTTTAAAAATTTTTATCAGTATGTTATGGAAAAAAAATTCATCAGTAAATTTAATAGGATAATACAAGTTTTGTAAAATGCAATAAAGAATTAAAATAATTAATATAATAAAAAATATTTTTAATTTTTTAATTTTATTTATAAAATTTAAAAATTCCATCAACAATGCATAGAAAATGAACTTTAATTCAAAGTGCTTTTGAAATTTTTTTTTATATTAAAAACTATTGAAGTTTAGTGATAAATTCGAGTATAAACATTCAGCTTAATGAAAATAATGTCATTTCTTTTTGCCAAATCTTGGTCATACGATATACGAACTTTCTGATTTTGTCTCATGGACTCGTTTAAACTAAGATAAACCTCAAAATCCCAAAATAGATGGGCTGGTTTAGACTAGGCAATTAGGCAAATCCGATTTTGGGTTGAATCGATTTGCATTAGATCAGTTTGAGTTTTTAAATTTTTAAATTATTTTTAGATCTTGAGTCAATTTCGATATTTTGGTTTAAGATCATTTTAGTTTTGAGTTAATCAAGTTGAAATTAATCGAGTTCTGATCAATTAAATTTAACACTCTAATTTGTCAACTTAGATATTTTTGAATTAATTGTTTAATTCATTTTGAATTCGAATGTTTTTAGATTCAGATTATTAACTTTTTTTTCTTATCAAATCGAATTAGTTTAGATGGGTTGATCGAAATTTTTTAAATTCCTATCAGAATTTACAAATCTAGGCTGGTTGCATCAATACTGTTTTTCTCATGTTTTTCGGGGATATAACATTAGAACCGTCAACCGGTCAAATTTGATTTAAGTATGATTTTTGGTATAAATTTTCAAACTTGAATTGATTCAATTTGTGAAAATATTTTTATTATAAAATAATAATTTTTTAGTTAATTTTAATATATTCAAATAATAAATTTTTTTATAATTTAATAATAAATTTAAAATAAAACGAACTTAAATTGACTTAGCGTGCTACTTGAATCAACTGCTACTTGAATCAACTGGATAAATCTATAAAAATGTCAAATGGATCTGATTCAATCTATGAAAACTTCGGAAATCGATTGTTGGAGCCTTGACCTTGCTAGCCACCAGTCCGAGGAGAGAAAAGGGAAATCAGGTTTGGCAGCGGCCAAAGAGGCCGATCTGATCCATGAACCGATCTCCCTTCACAAAAGATAGTGGAAGACTAGTCAGGGACTTCAACACTGATTTTCCAGTTTCCAGGCATTCTACAAAGCTACCACCAGCAAAAAAGGGGAAATGGAAAGAGGAAGCAGTAAATGAAAGAACCAACGCATTGAAGTTGGCAGCGTCAACTTACAAACCAACGTATCAATTATGTACAAATATTAACAGAAGAAAAGCATTGCAGTGGGGGAGTTTATATGGACTGAATTATTAATTTAAACACAATTATGTGATAGGTTGACTTCCACAAGTACAGAATTTCTGGGTGGGGGATAGGATTTGTGAAACTTTACAGTAAATCAGAAAATCAGTTGCTGCTTGCCACGCCGATGAAATCATCATCAGTGAGCCAGTCATTTGATTCATCACCTTCAGAATCTTTATCTCGAGAATTTGATTGGCCTGCTTTCCGCAAGCCAACACGAGTTTCCGGTGTCTTGTTCAGCTGAACCCAGTCGTTGGATCCACTAGGTGAAGAAGTTTCATCGTGCTGTGTCGATTTAGGGACTGATATTCTGTTAGAAAGATAATTATCATCATCATCATCTTCCAAATCACTGAACGAAATATCCTCTTCATGTTCCGGGTTTTTCTTGACGCTCACAGAACTTCCACTAGAAATATCTGCTTCTTCCAACCATTGCTCCGCATTCTCTTCACCCGAACTCACTAATCCTTCTGTGGCATTTACGATTTCAACAACCGGTTCCTCAGAGGACACATTCTCTCGTTTCGTCTCACTAACCTTGCCACTCTCCGGAGATGCATCAAGACCACTATTCTCAATCTGCGCATTCTTCTTGTTTTGCAGCTTCTGCAGAAGTGCATCTCTAGTTTCAACAATCTGCAACACAAGTAAACCCTCAATGAAAATTGTTTTAAGTGAATAAAATAAAGCATGCTTTCTCCAGCCAGAAAGTGAATATACATGTATCAAAATAAGTTGCGATTGGGCAGAAAAAAAAATACGTACACACATGCATACTGGAATTAAAAGAGAATAAGCTACTGGAGAAAATGTTGCCACGGTTGAATCCCTCACTTAATTTATATATTTGCCAAATGCCCATACGAATTTGATCATATTCTTTGTTCTAGGTTTTGGTAAATTTGCAACAGATTAGTCTCTAACAACTCGGCGAAGACAGACTTAGTCATTCCTTTATAGATTAAAGGGAGAAGAACATGTGTCCTCAAGATTCACAACATTCATAAACCAGAAAAGAAGGGAATTCCGTACTACATTCAAAATCCTAGCCCCAATGCTCTCCCCTTAGAAAAGAAAATCAGTACTCGAGAACCATGGATTATTTATATACAAAGGTCCCGCCTAGAGTACCTATTTCTTGTTTCCGATCTTCCTACCAAATTCAAAGGCCCTTCAGCTCTG
Organism: Adansonia grandidieri; assembly: GCA_038382065.1. Classification (NCBI taxonomy): domain Eukaryota; kingdom Viridiplantae; phylum Streptophyta; class Magnoliopsida; order Malvales; family Malvaceae; genus Adansonia; species Adansonia grandidieri. The sequence continues at coordinate 8,491,669 of JBBYHK010000022.1, read as the reverse complement.
ATTACTGATGCCTCAATCATATAGGTTTTCACTAAAATAATTAGAGCACATGCTGCTCAATAAGTGATGCCTTTGACTACAGGAAAATGTAATGGACCAAACAATATCAAGCTATTAGCTCTTGTGGCTACCAAGAACAAGTGATATGTTTCTGAAATAAAGCATACTGTTGGAAAAAGTTAAGTTGACTAATTAATACTCATACAAAGAATATAATATGTGTTTATAATATTACTCCTACATCTGTTTTTGGCCAAACTACTAAAGAATCTGCATCAAATGCATGTGATTTGAGGCAGAAAGGAACAAAATGCCAAACAAGTATATTTACTGATGAATTAAGGAAAGCAGTTGATGCCATGGTCATTCTTATCGGTATATATTATTTCTACAAACTATTATTATGTATGCGAGAATATAAAACAACATAAAGATATTAAAACTCTTGCCTCAATGGTTGATAGAAGCTCAGTATCATGCTCATTCAGTCTTGGAAGCAACAATAGGAAATATATCATCCAAAATCTTTCATCTCCCATGTTATGGCGAAGGCTAACTTTAAGAGCTTCCAAACTTGGGACTAGGTGTTCAATATTTTCAGCATGCTCTCTCTGAGCATCTGACATTTTGAAATCTGCAATGATAAGCCAATATTTTGTTAGCTATAATTTCCATTCAGTTCATGGAGAACCGGAAAAGTGAGAAAAGAAGAAGCTCAAGGATAAGTTCTCTCCAAGTGTTCTCATATGATATGCTCCTGCAGCACAAAGTATATAGTCCAAAGTAGCTCATCTTAATCTCATCACAGCACAAAAATCAGAAATTCACTTTTGAATGCTAGCCATAAGCAAGTAAATTCGACGAAACAGTAAGAGCCAACAACATTTGTTAACTCCAAAACAACTCAACCAGATTCCCACGCACTCACCAAATACATGTATAAAGTTCCCTTCATAACAATGCACATAATAGGAGTTAGCACTTGACAGGGAACAATCTTTGCTGGCTTGCTCCTAGATATTTCGCCTAGTTGAGTTAAGGGATGGTTTGCTCTTCCTATATCAACGGTATTCCTTACTTATTCGAAACTTCTTTGATTTCCCTTTTCAATCTATAAATAAAAAGTTATTGCCTTTAGAAAAATGCATATTGGTGCAAAAGTCATCGCTTGCTTATGCATCATACCTACTCTAATGGCATTAATTACCAAACTACAGGACTAGTATGAGAGAAAAATCACATTATTATCATTGTCCCTAATTAAGCAACAACAAAACATTGGATAAAAAATTCACGATAAGGTTTAGTGTTCCACACTAATACAAAATGTTAGGCTTTCTGCATTTGATCTCCCTTGGCACTATAACAGTAACAGATAATCGATATGATTTTGTTAATACTTTGATGAACTAATTAAAATCCCTAAACTTAAAACCTAACTTGGTGTATATAACAATTCAGGAAAAACTGAAACAGAAACAAAAATCTAAGTTATAAGAAAGAATTTTTTTTTTTTTTAATGAAAGCGATGATACCGTTATTTAGTGAGAGAGGAAAATCAGTCCAGAGCTCTGGCCGGCTGGAAATTTCTTTAACAAATTCAACAACCTGTTTCGTAATTCCCGGAACTCCATCGTCGTCGTCGTCATCATCATCGTAATGATCACCGTGATCAACTTGATTCGGGAACTGCAAGAAACCCGAAGCGAATCTGGTGATCTCTGACACCGCTTTGTTACTTGATAACAACGAAAGCCCGCTCTTGAAGCTTCCTCCGATCTCCACCAAATCGTTGCGGATCCCCACCAGCTTATCCGACAGCTGCTCTTGTTCTTGTTCTTGCTGTTCTTCTTCTTCTTCTAGATGTTTTTGTTCTTGTACTCGCCCGGCTGCGGTGGCGGAAGTTGGCGAAGAGGGAGGCGGCGCTAAGAAGGCAGCGACGCCTCGTAGTTGGCGGCCTATAGTCTGACCGAACACCGCAAGATCCTCCTTGACGCCGCCGTTCCGGTTGCTGGGACTGTGATCGGGTGACGACGTGAGGGAATCAGGGACATCGGATTGGAGAGACTTCAACAGCCAAGACATTATGAAAATTATCAAGTATCTTTTTCTTTGTTAGGTGAAAACTGAGAGAAAAAAAAAAAAAAGAGCATGCAGTTGCTCTCTTTTTTGCTGGCCTTTTTTCTTTTTCTTTTTCCCGTAAATTATTTTTCTTTTCTTTCGCTTCGTTTTTAAAAGGCGGTGACAGCGGAGTTGGTTGGGGGGGGGGGGCGAGGGGAGCTTTATGCATCCATTGTTGCCTTGGTGAAAGTGTTTTTGGTTCACTTTCCAGGATTTTGGAATAAGATTTTTGTTTTAACTTGCGTTTACTTCCTTCCACTTCTGATTTGCTTTGGGTTTTGATTTAATTGGTTTGGCAGTTACCGTCTCTCCTCCAACCATCAAGCATTTTTCCTTTTAATGGTTTCCTTTCTTTTCTTGACACTTCATTTCTTTTCTCCTTTTTACCTTATTAAATAGGGATGGTAATAAAACGAGATTAAGAATTATTTTATTCATTTTATTTTGTTTTTTATAGATGTGAATATTTTTATTTTTTAATAATCACGTAATTTGTTAATAAAATATTACATTGATAATTTAATTATAAAAAAATATTATTATTTTTATAAACATGGATTATATCAATTATCATTCCAGCTTTTCTAGCAAGTATTTTTAATTTATTGTTATAAAGAATATATTATAATTTATTTATAAATATAATTTTAGTATATATAATATATTTTTAAAAAGGAATATATTATATAATAATTTAATATTAAAATAATAATTTAAAAAAAAAAAACAAAACGAAATGAAATAAAACATTACCCAAAAAATGAAACAAACATTTATTAAAATCATCCGCTCCACTTACCTTTGCGCTTCAAAGAAAAAATCTTCTCATTTGTAATGAATTCATTGAATTTTAGTACGTGCGGTAGGTTAGTCTTATGACTATGCCGTTGATCAATGATTTCTTCCAAAAGCACTTTGGATAACGCTAATAGTAATTCCATTCATGAATATTCATATTCACTACAATTCTCACTCGAAATATCCAAGGGAAAAAAAAAAAAAAAAAAAACAAATTGGTCCAAAACGATAATTCATAAGACTAGGCATTAGCCCTTTGAAGCTGACAATTTTTGCTCATATTTTATCCCCACAAACAACGCAACGTAATGGAATGTGTTCCCTTAACTGCTCCAACAGTTACACACACATATATATGTGTGTTTTTATATATGCATATCTAGATGCACGTCTGATTTCCATTCATGTTCAACAAAAACTTCAAAAGAAGATTTGGAGAGCGAATGATTAGTACGGGAAAAGAGGTGCCTTCACTGGCTTAATATACAAGCAACTGCAAGATTACGAGGGTTTCTAAACTCGCAAGTGACAGCGACTCATAAATGATGGCACCCTAAAATTAATTCATCTTACCTTCTTTCATTGATCATCAGCAAGCACAAGCCCAAACTGATATAATAACCTAGATCCAGAAATTTCAAACTCATGCCTGATTTATATTAAGTGTGTAGGAACAGTTCAAAGTATTACAAATTCTATCGTCTACAAAGGAAAACCCGATGAAAGCTCCACTCCCGCTTCAGCATCAACAACACTTAAAGCAGGTTTAAAAAAAAAATTACCGAGTCTACAAGCATTATTACCAACCTTCACCAATGAAAATAATCAAATAACAAAATGCTCTCTCTCTCTCTTGCACACTAATTATTTAACAAAGAATCTTAATCTAGCTAAATACTGCACGTTCAGAACATATTGTACACAGTTTCCTATTCTTCAGGCATTTCCCATGCTCGAAATTCACTTGCATGTATCTAATTTCCAGTGCTTCCAGATATAAAAACATGTTCTTTGCACAATGCATCTATATAAGGCCCGTATATGGATTGTATGCTTGAACAGGCATACCTGAGCTGAAAGGGTGGGCACTCACTCCATAAGGATTACCAAAAGGATTTGATGGCGGCTGTTGCGGCCCCATCATCATCATCGTCTGCTGCTGTTGCTGTTGCTGTTGCTGCTGCAGCATAAAAGCCTGCTGCTGATTGGCCATTGCTGCCATCTGGACCGAAGGTGGAGCAGCAACCATACTGGAGGCATAAAAGGGGTCATGTGCTGGTTGTTGCATCATAGCACCAGATATAGGAGCTGGTTCCCATGGATTATAGCTCACGTTCTGGTTGCTTCTTCTGATAGCATCATCATACAGGCTGTCCAGTGTTATCTTGTCGAGTCCTCCGGCCTTGCAATAAAAATACAATTATAACAGTATCAGTGAGACATAAATGCATACGTTGTGCTACCTATGTACGAACGAACACACATGTTTATAATCCTGGACAAAACCATAACATTGTAATATGCAAAAGCCTTATATAGGAGGACACAATTTGAAAGGTTCCAACCGGAGAGACAACGGAAGTAAAAGTACCAGTTTGCTAGTAGCACTCGCACTGTCATTTGAGCTTGGAGCAGTGACAAGAGCCAACTCCCAGCCAGTAGCACCATTTGCTTGAACAGGAGCAGCAGCAGCAGTTGTTTGCTCTGCTCGAACACCACCATGGAAAGATAAATGCAATTTCCCGAGAAGAAACAAACCATTGACGACGTAGGTCCAATTTAAAAGAGAAAAACCCAACAGAAACTGCTTACAAGCTTATAAATTCAAAGATTAAGATCAATTTGAAACTATTCAACTTCATTTTATGTGGTTAAAACCAGTAGAAAAGCGAGTTGTTGAAATTTCATGCTGTATATCATTGAAGTACTGCAAAAGGACCCAAAACTCACCAACAGGAACAATAGCCAATGCCAAGGCATTCTTCTCATCTAATTCTGAAGCAACTGGGGTAGGATCATTTAAACCCTGGTAACAAAAAGAATAGCTAATAACGAAACTATAAAAAAATTCAGATGAACCACCAATTTTCATATAAAAATATACATAGCAGGCAACAAGAATAAAAGAGACTAAGAAATTCATGATGTAACTAGAAAAAATTCAGATTAACTGCCAAGTTCTCATAACAATAGAGTAGGTCAACAAGAACAAAAAGAGACTATGAAATTACCAATAAATCAGGCGGTTCAACAATAGTCTCTTCCACTTTCTCCACTTTTTCTGGTTTGGGTGGAGGAGGTGATGGTGAACGTTCCTCCTGCACCTCTGGGGTTTTCTTGTACTCAATGGCCAACACTTCCTTGGGTTTGTCAACCTGCTTGTTCAAAAATAAAATGTGACAGTATACATTGCAAACTTTTGTAAGATTAACATTAAGTAGTAGAGTAATTATCTAGATCTGTGCAAATGGGCGAATATTTAAAGAAAATGAGCCAATACCACTCCCTCAAATTACTTGCCAACAAAATCCCTAAAATCACATTGCTCTATTATCCACACCAATCAAATAAAACTATCATTATAAAATTCATAAGCTAAACAGGATGAGGTTTGCAAACATAAATACATGCATAAATCATATCCAACTGCATGTATGCAAAAACACATGCATAAACATACGTACATACATATACGTATATGTATTAAAATATCTTCCAGTTCAAACCAAAATCAATTTCACGGAGAAAATTTCTAGACCTGATCTTTGTGAACTGTTGAAGCCCGTGGAGCTTCTCTTACATACTCTTCCATGGCTTGTAAAAATGATGCAGGGGGCTTCAACACAACCGCCAAAAGAAAATTAGTTTTTTAGTGAAAACTTATAAGAATTCAAGGAAAAGCAGATCTGTTTCCGAAGGCACCAAAGGTGGAGAATCCTAACCTGCTCTATCTTAACAAACCTTTCTCCACGCCCAACATCAAGACTTTTACACACTTCATAAAATTCTGAAAGTCTCTCTGCCTGCAGATACAAAATGTTAAATTCCCCCAGATTTTGTAATCTTTTTCATTGGCAGTAGGAGACGATATTAGAGGTACTGGAAGAGCTGTTTACCTGTTGCCCAGATCTCTTGTATATATCCAAAGCCCTCAGAGCATCAGGACGTTGCATCTCAAAGAACTGACATCGTTTAAGAGCATCATCTATACATTATTTACTGAAAAGAAAAGCATCTTATTTAGAACGTTAATACCAAAGCTTACCTTGTCTACGAGATTTACTGTACCATCACTTATAGCTTGGTAAATTTTGACACTTTCAGAAGCAACCTGTTGGAAAAGACAAAAGGACAAGAGAATGCCAGTCCAAAATAACTCTATGATTAAGGGAGTATAGATGGTTAGTATGTTTAAAAAATAACATACCATTGAAAGTGCCAACTGGATTACAAAATTATGAAGAGCTGCACCTTGTGGCTGCACAGAAATTCCAATAGTATTCCCACAAAAATAAAAGGAACAAAAAACAGACAATTTTGTAAAACATGTGATTCAAAGAGATATGCAATTAACAAAGCCAGACGCCATTTGCCATGACATATCTATGTATAGCACAACAAGAGGCACTAAATACTCACCTGACAGCCAAGAACACGAAAAAGAAGTTGTTGCAAAGCAGACAACTGTTCAAGCAACTCTGCAGTATCCAAATCTTTGGTTCTCTGGAAGAAGATTTAGATCTATGAATTCTCCATACAGTTCAGTTTCAACAAAATTAAAGAGCTTGTAAGAGACATTGTTATAGTTTCTAAGAAGAGAAAGACAAAAATAAGGTCCTCGCAGGGTAGTTTTATTTAGTTAAACTAAAACCCTACAGTTATAGACGTGCATGCATGCTTCAGGCACCAAAAACTAGAGGATATAAAAACGGACGTGAGGAGGGAGGTTCCGAAACCTAGAGCAGTTTTTAATAATGATAGTTTGAAAATACCATATGTGATGCCGTGAAATGAAACATGACAAAAGTATATTATTCAAGAGTTAACTTGGAGAGACATCAGCAATTTATTTAAAAGGGAAAAATTGAATTCTAACCATCTGAATTCTCCATCAGAGGAATTTTCATCCAATGAAAAATCCCAATCTTTGTGAATCAACTTGATTCATCAACTATCCTTCACCTTACTTTCTCTCGTTTTTTAGTATCATGCAAAATTTGGAACTCTACGCAAGTGCCATACCATGTAATACGTATGATGTTCAGAAAAAAACATTTAGAGAATAGTAGCAAACCTCCTAACAAACTGAAATAGATAAAATCAAAAAGAGCAGAACCAAGAATAAAGATTATGTGTAAAAGATAAGCTTCTTACCGGGCGGTCAGTCTCAATATCATACTTCAACACACGGAAACATTCCAGCCTCTCCTCCAAGAATAAGCCATAAGTACGAACCCAGGCAGAATAATCCCATGCTGTGCGGCATTTGGTTAAGGATTTCATAAACAAAGAACTTCATTTTTCTGAAAATTAATTACATGAATTCTCAGAAAATAAGGTACCACTTGGACTGGAATCATCCTTGAAATGAGACATGTTAAGCATATGGCTTCTACTTCTGCCATAGTTAATGAGTTCTTCATGGAATGTAGGGTCAACCTCCCTCAGAGCACGATGGATGACTATTAAAGTTTTCAATGCAACCTAAATGCCAAATAACATTCAGTCAACCAAATCCAGAAGCACCCATCAATTACAACAGTTGGCGTTAGCAGAGATCAGGTTCCAATTAAACTAAAAAAATAAGCATTCAAGCTCAGCTGTTCTTGATATTCAAGTCATCATCAAGAAAACGAAGAATTCAAACATACTTCAATATATCATTCCTCTGATGTACTCAGTATTCACAACGATAATTTATGGTAAGTCAGTTTTGAAAGTACAATTCCCATGATAAAAGATGTAACTAAAACATGCAAATGAAAGAATATTAATTAGGGTACGTCTGTAATCAGGCATACTATGGAACCAAAATTGACAACTGCCAGAATTTTCTTCTTTAAAACAGTAAAGGCATACAGCATAGAAAACATATAAAAAGAATCATAGACTATGAGTCTGTCAAAGAACGAACTATTCAAACTTAAATTCATCTTGAATAGATTCCGTAGGTATTAGACTTTATATTTATAAGTAGGGAAACATGCATCAGATCAAATATTTTCAATCAAGCACAAAAGCTATGCTCAGCTTATTGAGAACTAAAAGCTTTAGTTATCTTCAGTTTGTTTCAGCATAAGAAACATTTCATGTTTAAAATCTTATGTCAAGCATAACATGATGGAACATGTAACGAATCAGATGCAGAGGTTGGGTTTCTATCATTGTTCAATAATGATGGTCATAGATAGCATATATATAAAAAAGGGTTCCTAGAATCTTAGTAGTTAACGATAATTTCTCCCTTGAAGTATAATCAGATTTTTTTTTTTTTTTTTGCAGCAACATTTATTAACTCATATAGGCACATCCATATCTTCGTTAATCCCATCACAATATGTTATTGGAAATATTAACATACTGCCCAATTATGCGTCCTTGATAACCGCCTTGCAAGAGCATGGATGCAATAGGCAACATCAGCCCGAGGCCTAGAAGCTGAAATGGCAGCAAAAATTGCTGTAGAAAAAAAAAAGTCTTATCTATAAATCATCTGTAAAGTGCTCTCTCTATGGGCAGTTCAAAACTCAAACTACATAATACTATCACCATCCAACTTGGGAGGGAATAAAGAAATTAGAAAAGAGAAGCCAGTACCTACCTCTAATGTTTTTTTCCTTTGCAGGGCGTTCATAATGGTTTGTGGCCTTAACTATAGCAATATCCAATTCCTGAAAAATACAAAAAATGCATAACCGAAAAGGATCAACAACACCTGAGATTGAAATAACCATCCCGACGGAGATTATATACAGCTAAATCCACCTTATAATCACTATTGACTTTAGCCAATGAAACAGTGGTTGTATCTTTGATGGCACCAAGTGCTTTCCTCAAACTCTTCTGCGTGCCCCCGCCAGACATTCTCTCCCTCTCAATCACAAAATTCTAAAAAAAAAAAAAAATCATTTAAACGACATTACTTTCCTTCATACAAACTTCAACTTTCTTTCAACTATGCAATAAAATTCATTTTTGAACATCGGACACAAATAATACTTCCTCGAACTCATCAAAAACATCATGTTTAACCTCAACTCTTCAAATTTACAAAACACCAATTAAGATCTAATTCTACCATAATACATAATCGCCCACATAATCCATTAAGCACTGTTAACTCTGATTAGCACATTGTGAGAAATTCCAATCATACAGACGCACGCAACGTAGAAGAAAGTGGCAGTCATCACTATGAAAATTAAGAAATTCAAACAAAATTTCCAACGAAATCTCCCCTTTGATGCCGTGCAATGAAACCAGTTGCGCAATCAAAACCAAACCAAATATTAAACAAAACCCAGATAGCAAAATAAGAATACCCCCCCCCCAATCAAAACGAAAACGAAGCTGAAATCTTCAAAATTCAATCAAACAAAAATTTCCCACCTTTGACTTACCACCCAAAAGAAAAAGATCTAACCAACTAAAAAATGAAATAATCAAGTCAAGAATTATGTTAATCTTCACTGTATGTGCATATATATATATATATATATATCGAAGGAATAAGAGATCAAACAGCTTAAAAAAATGTTTTACCTGAGGCCGAATCAGAGAGAGAGAGAGATAGAAATTAGTCGGTGGAGTTTCTTCTAGAAAGAGCAAATAATGAGCTTCTTTGAGTTCTGGTTTTTGTTTTGTTGGGTCGTCGGCGTCGCTATTTTTACTTTTTTTTTCCTTTTCTTTTTAATTATTATTATTATTTTAAATTTGGTATAATTAAATCTATTTTCGTATTTTTGCATTCCCTTCTTTTTACAATTCTCTGTATATTTTGACTTTTCTGTTTCTCTGTGTCAGAAACACTACGGCTTTGTAAGAACCTGTACTGTCGAATTGATGGGTTAATTAATGTAGGCGGAGTTCTATTACTCTGCTTTCTCTCTCATTCTAACGTCCTGCGCCTGTCTCTCTTTTTTTGTTTCATTTCTTGGTTGTTAACACCTCATTGATTTATTTAAATTTAAATATATAATTATATATTTTAAAATTTAATAAAATTTGATTTATATGTAAATTATATTAAAATATAATGTAAATTAATTATGAAGATAAATAATTTCAATGTATATTTCAACTCTATTTATTTACAATAAATAAATTAATTTGCTTTTATGATTAGTGAAAAATTAAAACTTTTAAAATAAAATAATTTCATATAAACTCTAAATTTTTTATTTATTATCTGATTAATCCATTAAACGAAAGTATTTTAATAAAATTAAATTTTTTATTTATCAATTAGATAAATATTATTTATAATGGTAATTTTAAGATATAATGAATACTTTTAAAATATTATTTTAATCAGTTCAAAATTTCATATTGTTGGTAGAATCAAATTTTACTAATAATTATTAATGTCAAAAAAATAAATTAATTAATAAACAAATTCGAAATTATCTGGATAAATCTCGAATAGCTTTTGTAAAGTGAAACTAACATAGTTTTATTTATACAGAGTTCTGTTCAAAGACAAATGTTCAAAGACAAATGTATAAATAAATCTTTGCGTTAAAAAAAAGATGAGTTCAAGTTATTTTAAAACTAAAAAAATTAGTGCTTATAATATTCTTATTCAAAATTAAATATTTAATATAGATATTTATTTAATATTATTATATTTAATTTTTTAAAGATTTTTATAAAAAAATCATATATATTCATATTCGAATATATCTTGCATGGATATCATAAAAAAATAAAAATAAATAAATATTTGTACCAAAGCTCGTTTATTTTAACTAGATCTCATTATTTATCTTATTCTTACTTTTCAATCATAATACTTTTACTTCAATTTTTTTAACTATTGACCGAAGCTTCAAATTTAAATAAATAATCCGATACTTAAACAATTTTAGCGCTAAGGTTGATGAAGAAAATATGTAGGGCTCTGGGCATGCATGTAGTGGACTATTCCTTTGGATTTGATTTTTTTTTTAATTATTTTTTAAAATTTTGGATTCCAAAAATAGGAGTTAGTTTTTTTTTTAATGACCAAAGAGAATGGTGAACCATAGTGGCCTTTATACGACAAGAAGTCGCTTAACAACAAGAAAACCTCAAAAGCTGCCAGCTTGGTGAAAGAGACCAATTATTTGAATTTTTTTTTTCTTTTTAATGTAAACTTTTAAATGTACCCTTGCCTTTTATGTTATTTGCAAATATTGACCTTAGTATTTATTTTGTTGCAAAATGTCCAAATTTGGATTTTAAATTAGAAAATGATTGGACCCACCTTACCCATTGCGCGTTTTAAATTCAAAGATGCCGCCTTGGTCTTAATTGAATTTTTAAGAAATACTAAACACTTACTTATTTTCTTTTATATTGTAATTTTAAAATCTTTCCTTAGACTATATATTATCATTTTTTTGTAAGACTATACTTGTATCTTTATTTATTTATTAACAATGATTATATATAAATACAAATGTTTGATATGATTACAATTTAGAAATATAATCAATAAAGAGTTTTGAGCTAAATAAATCATTTTTTAATAAAGTGATTATTCTTATTATTAATTTATTTAAAAATCATAATTTAAAATGATAATTTAAAAATAAAATGTAAAGTATGTTTTTATCTGTTAAAAATTTTATCACATTTGTGCTCTTATCTGAGTTTAGTTGATAGATTTGTAGAAAAAATGGCGCCAAAAAAAAAAAATATAAGTTCTCAAAATTACAATAAGTAATAATTTTTTTATTTAGAAAAGGTAAATTTTAATTTTTTAAGAAAAAATGAACAAAAAGAATTTAATTATAATGCGATAAAATTCTTTTTCATTTATATATTTATTTTTTAATTTAAACAATAATATTATAATATATATATTTAAAAATATATTTAAAAATAATAAAATATATATTATTTTAATAATTTTACTCATAAAATTTTTTAATTTTATTGAGAACATATAAAATAGTAATCCATTTGAACACGTGAATGTTGCTTTCTTTAAACATTTCTCTTCCATTTATTAACCTTCAACTATATACTTTGACATTTCCGCTTCGCTTCACTTAAACTTGGCTAAGACTTTTAGTACCTTTTTGTTGAAAGTCGTAATTATAAAGTTGAGTGTAATCATGAACAAGTCAAGTATCAGTTTCATAATTTATATAATAAAACTTCTAGAAATTTTTTCCTCGACCGATAAAAGGTTCATATATTTCGTACAATACGCACCCATTTAGTAGTTCTGTTGATATAATTTTTTTTAAAAAAAAAATTTATGTTTTATCGTTGACGATCTAAATAAATTTTTTTTTAAAGAAAAGTAAAACTTTTGTAATTTAAAAGTCGATTTTTAGATCAAAAGATTTTATTGCACGCAAATCTTTTAAGTTTTATTATTTTAAACATAATTTTTTGACATTTTAATCTTCTACAGTACTTTTTTGTGGAACACAAAAATTTCTTAAAACCACAAGAACCGTATTACTTGCAATACCTGCACTATAATTAATTAAAAATTTCGTAAGATCTATTAAAATATTATAACTTTTATGTAATTTTTAGATATGATTGGATAATTATAATACCTATACTATAATTAATTAATTAAAATCAAAGTTACGTAGGGTCCATCAAAATATTATAATCCCTACGTAATTTTTAAATGTAATTAGATAATTATAATGTTGTAATAAAATAAATTATAAATGAAATACTTCTTAAACAAAATTTTTTTTATCGTACTTTTTTCAATCTAAATTTTTATTTTTTTTGCTTTCAAAAAAATAACGCTAAATTAATCCTTTTATCATATTGATTTAATATAAATTTATCTGTGCCGAATCTAATGAATTCTCAAGAAATTATCTTCACGTAACCTCAGTAAAAGATTTAGTGCATATTGAAAGAAAATATTCAATCCAATTTTATCACGTTTTCACAATTAAATGTGTTAACGTTAAATATTTTGTGCTTATTCCATCTAGGGATAATAATGGAACGAGAGAGGATGAGGATTACCTGGTTCACACCTGTCTATTCTTGCATGAATGGTAAAACCATCTACTTTCATGGATACTTGTAACATTTATAATAGGTTCACCCCACTTCTTTATTAATTGTTTTAATTTAATATTGTGAACAAATATACTATACATTATTCATAAACATAATTCTCGTGTATATATACATATAAAGTTTAACATTAGTGTATACATACATATATATATATCAAATATATATTAAAAATATAAAAAGACATATTAAATATTTTAAAAAGTAAAATATAAATTTTAAATGATAAGGAAAAATAAAGCAAATATTTATCAAAATTGTTTTATTTCACACCTCCCTTACTTTAAAAAAAAATCTTAATTCAAAATTAATTAATACAAAATCTATAAAACGAATCAGATTTTACCGTCCTAAATTTCAACCATTGCAACAAATGAACAAAGTTTCATAAAAAAAAAAAAAAAAGATTTTTGGACCATTTACCAAAGTTGAAGAATTTGATTATACTTTTTTATTTTATAATGATTGTAATGTTCTAAAACAGAAGCTCTTTAACTAAATTTAAAGAATTCTTATTTTTAATAAGATTTTTATTAAACACATGCTTCAATTTCAACCTACTTCTGGTTAAAGCAACACTTGTTTGAAGAGAGGGTGAAATGAAAATAACTTGTTAATAAAACGTGTCTGACATATTAAAATAGATGCCCAATAAATGAGAAAATTAATTTTATTATTATTGAGTGCCGGCAATATATATATATATATATATATATATATCAGAATCAGATGTGATGGTAAAATAGAGCACATCCAGGGGTATATTATTGTCCACTTTCAAAACAAGAAGGAAACAAAGGAATAAACTGGAAAAGGATCCATCAATTGGGCCAATAAAATTGATTATTGAAAGGGCAAGATTTGTCTTATAGAAAATTGTCCAAATTCTGAAAAAAAAAAAAAAGGAAAAAATTACAAGAGAGGACAGTGGGGACCACTAACAACCTGGGTCCAGTTCTTTTGAGTTCGACTTTCCTCGGTCCTATCTGCAGCGAGTTACAGTTGATGCTGTTTGCGTGGGCTCCGTAGAAGCATTTTCCTTCTTTTTTTTTTTTTTTTTCCCTCCAAACAATTTCCATTTTCTTTAAAAAAAAAATGTTTTATAAATTTCTGAACCTTCGGTTACCAATTTTTTGAACGGACGATGGACGGACAAGATTTGTTTGTTCTTGGAAGTGATGTATAAATACGTATTTTTATTAATTATTATAAATATTTAATATTTATTTCATATAAATTTGATTTTTATATAATGTAAAAAAAATTATTAAATTAATTGATTCAACTGATTAAATATAAAATTAAAAGTCTAATTTGATTTTATTTATTTATTTTTAACGTATGAGCATTTTTGTACCAAAGGAGCAATAAGCTAGAAAATATATAAATATTCGGAATCCTGATCTGATCATCTATATATATATATATATATATATATATATATATACATACATACATATATAGTATGAATTATGAAGTAATGAGTGTTCATCACATCACTAACTTGATCTGTCAAACTATTGAGCACTAGGAAGAGCTTAATGGCAACCTTTTGGATGCAATTTCCTCACCAGAAAGAAAAAAGAAGCCATCAGTTAAATACCACTCTGGGAGAGTTAGAAAAGCGAAGTATTAGGATGGGAAAGATATCTTTGACATTTAACCAGAGAAAGTCAAATAATTTAAAATTGACGAAACCATTAGTTCTCAATTTGGTAGATTAAGCCATCAGAATGCAGAAAACAGATAAAAAAGGTTGGCTGGGTTTGACAGAAGTAACATACTTCCAATGATATTGTTAATGGCCTTCCCCTAAGCACTAGGTACGTAATTGACCCCAGCTGAGCCAAGCCTAGGATTGTAATAGACTGAGAGCAAAATTGAGCTTTCACTTGAAATTTAAAACTCAAAATTCGCTTCATATTCAATGAAATTTACTTTTAAGATTAAAATTTAATTAAACTCGTAAACTATTTAAATCAAATATTAAAATACTCAAATTCAACTCACTTGATAACTCAAGTTGCTTAAATTCAAAATTTTTTCAAATTGAATTCAAATAGCTTACAAACAAAAGTATCCCTCACCTCCCTTTCAGACAGTTTGGATTCATTCACTTACGATACACTGCAGAATCCCCATTTTTGTTTCGAGATACAACCCTTTTGTCATTGACAAAATCAGATTGAAAAAAAAAGAAGATTTTGGGAGGGGGAGAAGAATACAAAAAATAACATTAAACTAATGTAATTATTTTCTTGCTTTCAATTTCCAATCATATTATTCATATAATAATAATTATAATAATTAAGAACATTGATTTAAACATACTAATATTACAATTGCTACACAGGACTCAAATGCTTCTTAGACCTGTAAAACTGTGTTCAAAATTGGCAGAGATCATCGAAGGAAACCTTCAAGATCTCTTGACAACAGCAGTTGCAAAGAATGGATGATGGCTGAACTCAAATGACACCTTAAGTGATGGGTCAAGAGCTCCTAACTGACAAATGAGATTTTGAGCAACACTGTTGTGCTCTGCAACCTGCTCGAGTTTCCGGAGTTCAGCTAATCTGTCTGGATCATTGGAGAAACTACTCTTCAACTCCTTTGCAATCCTCTGAGCATCCTTGAAGTAATTATACACAGCTATTGTCTGGATACAAAGTAACTCAGTCATGTTAACAAACAAACCAAAAGAAAAAAATTGAGGCACCCGTAGTGGGGTTTATTGGGGTAAAGATTTTATTGAATACTCACAGAAAAGCGAGCATGAATTGTTGATTCCTTGAACGACGGGTACAAAACATGATCGGGAATGCAGGCTCTTTGTAAAAGCTCGAAATGCTGAACAAATTTCTGGATACAAGTTAACATGGGTGAGAACATAACATGATGACAATAGCTAGAAAAGCATGATAGAACACATCCTTAAGGTAATAAAATTAACTTCTAATTCAAAGTCTTGCAGTCAAATATATGGCTTACACAATTCATCAGTGCAGAAATATTGGGCAATGTCACCATAGTTACAACTTATAATCTTTTTTATATGTTTAACGGTACGTGCATGTGGACTCAAATAGGGAGAAAATTTGATACTTCACCTCCTGCTCGGTATTAAAAGGGCTTGGACTCTGTAAGACCAGGGTTTCATTCCTCAAAGCTGCAAGCATCTGGAAAGAGACTAAACAGATTAATAGAGACGATGAGTTGACTATATTGAAGTGTTAATATGAGAGATGAGCAGCATCAGCTGGTTAGATATACATGTTCAAGACAACTTTAAATTAAATCGACTTCTTTCCAGAAATCTGCCGTTTAGACAAAAAATGACAATATTCAACACAGGCTAAGACTGGAAGACTACTTCTACTGAAAATCAGATTAAAATATGCAATGTCCGAATAAAACAAGCATGGTTACCATTGTAAGTCCTTCAGCAAGACATATATAGCATTGAAGGAACATGACGGCCGGTAGGATCCGAGATTCCCTAGCCAAATCTTTAGGAGAATCCTTTTTCTTCTTTCCCTTCCGTTTAGCTGTTCATAACACATAAAATCTATTCATAAACTTGATTGTTTATTAAAACAGTATGCAAGATCATAGAAAGGGAAAAAAAACAATATAATCAGATTTTCGGATTTATCAATCGATATACTTTATTTTATTTTATTAGACGAGAAAATCTAACAAATCTAGATGTGACTCGTAGACAATCTCATAGCAAAGAAAAAGTACCAAGGAACAGTTACCAGTGTCATAACTGACAGCCATTTTGAGATGAGTTTTCTCCGCAAGCTTGATTAAAACAGCATACAGATACCAATATACCATGCAATATTCACTGGCAGAATAGAGTTCCAATTCAAAACCCATCACGAGAAATCGAAAAGCTATCCAGTATGTCTGCTCTTCCACCCAAAGGAGGATATGTTGGAATATTTTCATACGTATATTCTGCAAACCCCAAGGAAGTTTTTGTGATGCATCAAACAGAACAAAGAATTTAACTTCGAGGCTAAGTGGAAATAGAAGCTTGAGGAGGTGGCAGAAGGAAATTGATATAAGGTGTCCCACTACTAATCCAATGGTAACATGGAACAATGTAATGAAAATATTGAAACTTAAAAATGTTATGATCCTTTTGTTGTAAACTTAACTAAATACTACCATATTCTTTTGTCCGTGTAGGGAAAGCTGCTGCTTGCTTTCTTATGCAACACAAATGTTGCTAGCAAGATTATTACAGATAATACTACATCATGGGACTAAACTATATGGCCCTTTCCACTCAAACTGAAAACATTAAAGGTGTATTTATTTATCTTGATTTGAATAATGAAATTTAGAAAAGAGGTCATTCTTGTAGAACACTATAAAAAGGAAGTGTTATTAAAGAATAATTTTCCCCAGATGTTAAGATTCAAAATCCAATATAGGTTCATTATTGTTATTATTAACCATCAACTTATGCTTCAAAGCTTAAAGCAAGAAAAAAAATATGTTGATGAAGAGCCTACAATATATTTCAGTGTAAAAGTTCTAAAGCGCAAACTTTGCTAAATGTTACAGTCAGGATCTAGGCCAACTTATCAACTTAACATGTCAATTTTCTCTGTGCAAGACTTGCTTAGTGATAAAGATGTTGATTAACCACGCTTAAGTGGCTTTTTATGTTGTAATTTCATGAATGTTAAGCTTTCCTTATCGGTTGCATTTTTTCTCTTAAAATATCTCAAGAAATGAAGTAATTACCGAGAAGGTCCCAATCTTTTAAAACAAGTACAAAATCAGTCCTATAAGAATCTGTGAGAAACTCAGAGCCACACTTGCAGCCAAATTTCACGTTTAATTATAAACTTATAGGGATTATCTGCAGCATATGTCCTTCAATGTTCCAGAAGAAGACTTATAGAAAAGTGGTGATTCCAGTCCATTAAAAATGCATGAATTTGAGTATCTATTAGATATGCTAGTAACCACAAGGGGGGAAAAAAAAAAAAAAAGAAAAGAAAAAGAAGAAAACACACCTCATCATTTGAGCTGCTTAGGACTTCTCCAAACTCATTTCTGAAAGCAAGCTCAAGCTGTTAAATCAAAGACATGACAAAATAAGAAAGTCCAGTTATTGAGCCTTGTGGCACATCAAGTTAATAAGCTGTTGATGTTTTACATAGCCAACACATGCATGCGTAGGGCAAGGTAAGATAAAACAGAAAAGAAAGAATTCTTTTTTTCCTGTTTGGAAGAGGAGGCAAGAGTGTGCATATATTTTTTGGTGTCAAGAAGGGGAAAGCCCTACAGTCAAAGGAAACTATCCAAAAGTAATCCTCAGGAAACCAATCAAACCGCATAAGCTATTAACCTCTTGCGGTAGTTCATCAATAGTTCTCAACCCCCAATGTTGCCTTAAGCTCCATTTAGCCAAACAACCAGCTAAAAGTTAATGTGATGCAATTGCCAATCCAATTCTTTTTTAGCATTTGCTTGATCTCATGAATCAGACAAAAATGGGAGAAATGTTTCATGGACTCGGTAAGGAAGAGCTTTAAAGATTCATTCACTAATTTTAAAAATATTCAACAATAAAAAGAAAAAAATTGAGAAACTTATGTATGCCAATAACGCAACTTAGCACTCAATTATGTAACTAATAAAGGTAGGAGGCATCCCATGTTAAAGTCACAATAAAAACAACATAGCAAAGGAAATTATGTTCAATAAATTTAAAATATAATCAAACAGATGGGCAAAAATGCACGAAGGAAGATCGGATGAGTTAGAGAACACAGAGCAACAATGCAATGATTTGTATATGGAACTCTACCGTGGTACAAACCTGTACATATATAACACGCCAATCTTGCAAAAATTTCCCAAGCTTACGCCTCTGCCATGCAGCATTTGTACAAAGTATTTTGAGCAAATTTGTTACCAACTGCAATAAATAATAGCATTGCACATATATTAGATGAAAGCACCTTGAGCAAGAGATGGAAGAATGCTAAAAGCTGTTATTCAGGCTCTATGGCAGCACACTGAAAGAACATTATCTGGCATGGAAGTTAATCCACTGGAGATGACTAGAACCACATTTTCCAAAGCTTGGTAGGAAACTCTCATATGTGAAATTCAAACGTAGCATTCTGATCCAGACAATAGCTTGATGCTTCTAAGTACCCGCTTGGCCCGGCCTTTTTTTTGGCTTAAAATCTATTATGAAGCTATTATGAAGCTCTTATGAAAAATAAGAGCATTAAAAAATAAAGTTAAAGCTGTTTGGTAATTTCACTTCTCTAAGCTCTTTATATATATATATATATATAGATAGATAGATAGATAGATAGATATTCGGTTTACATTTAATGAATGAGAACATTTTTTGAACAAAACTAAAAATTATGTAAAAAGCTATCACGTTTTTAAAAACAGAAAGAGAAAGCTCCTATTTCTAGCTTTTCTTGATCCTCTTTTTTTATCCATTTTGTTCATAAGCTTTTAATCCCAAAAAAAAAAAAAAAAAAAGCCCAGGCCAAACAGAAACTACAAAGATGAGGGATAGGTAAATGTATATACCATCTGAAAAGAATGGAATTGATAGATTATTATAAAAGGTTTTTGTTACCAAGTGCCCCAAGGGCACTATTGGAGGTTACCATATTAGGTAAGCCACTATTTCCAACACTTTGGAATTTACCAAATTAGCTATTAACGAAGGCATTTAATATATTAAACTACTATAAATAGCAACTCAACTAACCTTAAAAAGTGCCCTAAGGGCACTCCTCAGCAAATATAAAAATGTACTGAAAAATAACAGTGAAACATATAGCACAAATGGTAATTGTCATAACCTGTCCTAGCTGAAGAATATATTCATTCTTCTGGATATCATGGTTTTTGGTGGCCTCAGGCAATGCAGCAGCTTTAGTTATGACTGCAAAGATAGGATCGCGTCCATAAAGTTTCCCATCTTGAACCAATAGAAGCTGTTCAACAATATTCACAAGATTAAGAATCTGAAAATATGATGTTTAAAAACTAATTGCTTGAATAGAGCAAGAAACAACATTAGACCAAAAATATTGAATTCCAAACTGTTTATTCTCAAATTTCAACCATTAACCAGTAATGTAGTATACAGGCCCAAAAAAAAACCACCGATATCGTACTCAATATCTTTGTAACGTGTGGCAAAACAATAATAGCACTGTGTTCTTCAACAACTGGGGGATAAAACACCAAGTACAATAGTCAGCTGGACTTATAAGCACAAGCAAAATATGCAGTAACACCTTTGGAAGTATCAAAAGAATGTTACTCACATGTAGCAATAATAAGATTTATTCCTTCTTCTGGTGTCCCTCATTAAGTAAAAGCCAATTGTGCATCCAATCTAATAGTCTTAGTCTTTCTCAGCAATAGATGTCCTCTCAAGCGTAGAGACAATGCTTAATGAGTGAAATTTTCCATGTTTGGATAATTTTGCCTTAAGTTAAAATATTAATGGAGAAATCCTCATTACATGAAGGAAGAAGGGAAATGACGAAACAACAAGAAGAGAACTAACTCCACGACCAAGGAGCATCATATGTATATTTGACTGGGAGAGTTAAAGGGATAAACAGTGTTGCATGTCCTGAAGAACGTATCTTTCTTTTTAGTCTGTTTCGTTAGTACTAAATAAGTTCATTAAGACAACCAAAGAAAGAATAGCATGAAATTCTCAATAAAATGATAGAAGTCTAACAGTCCAAATAAAGGGTTCAATAGTGAATCAGATTAAAACACAAGGCAATTGTCCAATAAAAGAAGAATGAAAACAAGAATGTTTGACCTGCAGATGCGATCGTGCTACCAAATCAGGTTGAGACTTCTGGAACTGAACCACAAAGCGCAAAAGACCTTCTAAATGAGGATCCAATGAGTAAGAGCAAATAAAATCAAGATCATGAAGAAGTTTTACAAAATATTCAATAGCCTGCCAAAGCACCGAGAGAGAAACTATTACTATAATGATAGTAGATTCAAAGAAATCAAAATTAAATTACACAAATTCGAACCTTTTTCCAACTAAGAATTTTAATTGCACGGGGTGGTGTGGGGGCAGATAATCTACTATTTAGTGTAGCATCAAAGCCAATTGGCTCACGACCAGAAGCAGTTGTTTTGTCATCTATATCACCTTCACAAGATTCACCAGGACAAGACCTTAGAAAGTCTGCTGATTTAAGAATGGACTGCAGCTCTGACTTGCAGGAAACTATATGTTTCCTTGCCGACTCCAAGCCTCTCCCCTGGGGTCGTTTCATACATGCAAGGACATGGAAAAAATGCTGAAAGCAAAGAAAAGGGCAGTGAGAATTTCAGACTTATAGTACAGTCATGAATATGTTTGTCAGAAAAGATAAGACAGATAAGAATGCCACCAGAGTAAATAATAGTTGCTAGAAGAAAATGCCAAATAGATCGTTGGAAATATAAGTTTGAAAAACAATACATAACTGATTCCATATATGATGATATAACCCCTTAATATACTGTTTCATATTACTTCAGGAAAAGATACATAATTTATTGAAATTTGCAGGTTGCATGTATTCAACAATTTAAGCTTTGACTGTTTAGCAAAGAAAAGATTACTGGAAAGGGGATCCATTGAAGTAATATTCTGAAGGCCTACAAATCTTCTAAAGAAAAACACAATCACAGACAGACAGATATCCTCTTATTCAGAGAAATTATAAAAGAGTCACACAGCTTAAGACCTTACGAAAGCGTAAACGACACAACAAAGCTCTGCAGAATCCTTCTTCCAGATTGGGATTGGCTTGTAATGGCTCTAAATCTGCATCAATATAGCCACTTAATTAATCAAAAAATAGTATTTTAATGATCTTTAAGAAATGATTTATAATAGAATTGACAATGAATGAAGATTTAAAAATAAAAAAGTGAAATAAACAACTTAGACAGAAGACAATTCTTTTTTAACGGTAGCCCATTAATGCTGGAATGACTAGGTAATGCATAATCTTTCTATTTTGAATCCAAAGGAAAAAAGAAGTCCAGTCCAATCTTTGGATTACACAGCCTACCTTTGAGATGACATCTTAGCCTGGGAAACATTTTACTATTTTTTCCTGTGACTCTTTTCATCACATTCCCCTTGTTAGAATATGGGATCTTCCAAAAAATATATATAATGCAAGATCTACATTAACAAACAGGTAAATCATAACTAAATTTATCTTACTGAAGACCAAAAATGAATGCAGTTGCAGTTATGGGATTTCAGTCGAAAGCTTTAGATTATCAACTTGTGTCACAAATTACAAAGGGTTTTACTGCAATAATTCAAATATAGCTGACTTCTATAAGAAAGAATCACAGTGCCTAGAGGCAGACATATCATAGTGACTGATGCAAATTAGGACCATAGTGCTGGTTATTTACAATATCCAGATATGAGGCTTCCTCATTAAAGAAATAAAGAAAAGATTAGATAACTACCCTCTGGTAATCTTCTTTTTGATGATGAAGCTTTACACGCACGTAATTGGCGAGATATTGTCTCTTCAACAGCATTCAACATTGACAAGCACTTCTCATCTCCATCCCCATTTAAAGGAAGACCATATGTCATTGTAAAAAGATCCTCCTCCTGTTAAATGAATGTGTTCACAACTGACCATATAATTTTAATCACAATTTCAAGCACGAGGACCAACGAACAATGATTGTGAATGCAATACTAACCCTTCTGCCACAAGAATAAGAGATAATATTTGAAATGAAGAAAATTTTACATTCAGTACCCTGAACCAATCCTCATCTACTTAGCCCCTTCCTTTTTCTTTATACCCCCAAGGTCTTTTTGTTTTTTGGGTGGGAGGGGATGCAAGGACCATCTATTTCGTTAAATAATCTGACACCTTCAATATCAGAACTAGAACAAATTTTCAAAATATTTTCTAATCTTAATCTTAAAAACAATTAATAGGCATGTCATTCACAATGCTTTTGCTTAAGAATAGAGTGAAAAACTGAAATCTATGATTTTTTTTCCTTTCAAATGAAAAGAGGCAAAAAGAGTTGTTGGAATACTTTACTTCATGTGTACGTGCATCTGAAACAACTGACACTACTGCCTTGCAGCTTGCGCGTATAACTCTGCAATAAGAATGCAGTAAGGCATGTGAAGCTGTCCTATCAAGCCTCAGAAGATAGATGCAAGAAAAGACAGTTTGCGCCAAGGAATGACCCTTATGCCATGCTGCCTGCCATGAAAGACTACAATTTAGATAAAAGAAGAGAAACAGAACAAGTAGGCGGCCGTGGCATAGACAAAGGCAGAACAACTGTAAATACAAAATCATTATTCATTGAAATAGTTGACCTTTTCATCTATTATCTTCCTTTCCGGATAAGCCTTAAACACACAAGAAAATAAGGAATGAAATCTCATTCCATGTACATGATGCTTATTTTAGAATCATCTGGGACATTTTGGAATGGGAGAGACAAATTCAAGACTAACCAGAACAGCTATATATGTGCAATATTGCAACAAAAGAATTTGAACTGAAAATGGACAAGATAATACCTCACAAGCTAAAAGATGGTCCATGATATCAATAGTGCATTGGACATCAATAGTGCTATCAAGGCTAACAGGAATAGGAGCAGCAGCATTTTCGATGGCCTCATCGATAGAATAGTATGTACAAACAATACCTGAATCCATCTTTGGATCCATTATCTACCAAAATAAACAAAAACTTGTCAATGAAGGCCAAAAATATATAATTCAAACAGAAAAAATAGATAGGAAACATATATAGGGAAAAACTTAGAGTAAGTAAATAAGAAAAAACAAAGTCAATTAATACATATTAAAAGGGAACATTTCTTATTTATGTCAGATTTATGGAAGTAACAACATCACTTGACGTTTGAGAATAGGATCAAGCATTGAAGTCTCGAAGTGACCCTTTCGACACACCCTTAATAGGAAATATGTTAATAGCCCAAATGCTGACAAGGAAGATTGTAAGTATCATCTTAAGTAAGATAATGATAACTTCCGCCCACTAACAAAATTAGACAAGAATCACATTACATTGATAAACTCAAGAAGTATCAATACCTCTAAAGCAGACATGGCAGCAAAAAGATTGAAATTGTCCCCATGAATAAGCTCTCCATCTCTAAGACCTGTGATCACCAAACACTGCGGCTAAGTGGTAAAGCGAAACCTCAAAAAGAAAATAAAACCAATAAGATAATTATCACTTGCAAAAACCCCACATTTTCGCTCCGCATTTTGCATAGCCTGACAACAGCGATGATAAAGATTTACAATTAATGAAAAACTTTGACAACGCACAATTTCATTCAATAATAATTTTCTTGCTTTTTGTGACAATAAAAAGGGGGGGAGGAGAGCCTTAGTTTTTGAAAAAGCTAATACCTTCTCTTTTCCCTATCTATCCTCTCTAATACCGAAACAATAACTTTGCACCCTTCAGTTACTTAAGAAACTAAAGAAAAAATTACTCGATAAAACTAGTGTTTAGCGATTCACTGTCAGATCTCCAAGCAAATATAAAACAAAAAGGTTTTTTTTTTTTTTTCTCATAAACAAACAGAGGTTTAAGGAGGGAAGACAAAGAGATACAGAAAGAGGAGGAAGATATTGAACCTCTACAGGCGGCTTCTAGAAGAGGCGACGCGTCGGCCCAGACAGTGCTGTCGGTGGCAGGAATGGGGGCAAGCCTCGGTGGCTGGCCATCCATGGTGGCTTCTTCGGAAACTGCCTTATCGGCCATTGATTTTTTGAGTGTCTGTCTACTTTGTGAATATTTCGTATAGCCGAGGAGCAGCAACCGTGAGGTCTTCGGCTATGGCTTTGGCTTCGATTGACGTCTTGATAGAATGCCCTTTTCAGTCTTCGCTTAGCTTTGACACAGGAATCCTCGTAAAACCAAGACAACTAAGCCTGAGAGGGTTTAGGGCATCTTTTGGGTCGAGCCGGGTCCCCTCTTCACTCAACCCGGTCCATTTAAATTATTTCCGGATTTAACTTCTTTTCCAGTGCCATATTTAATATTTTTCTATCATCTAACGTACATATAAAAATTAACCACAGAAACTTACTTCGTGCCGACACGTGGCAATTTTTTCCCCCCCGCTCATGATGGGTCCTGGCCTCGTGCGGAGAGAAAGAAGAGAAGAAAGGGAAGGAAGAAAAAAAAAAAAAAAGAGAAGAAAGAAAAAAATTGAAGGAGCGAGAAAGAGAAAAAAATTTTGTGCGATAGTATTTATGTTATTTTACGAGTATTTAAAATATTAAAATTTTTATATTATGTTATATTTTAATTATTTTTATATATATTATATATTTGATAGTATTTGGATTTATTTTATGTTTTATATAATTAATAATCATGATTCAATTTATAAAAAAAAATTTGTGTATTCATATTATGTTGTGTCTGATCTTAATTTATTATGTATTTTATATAATTTATCAGTGTTTTAATTTAGTGAAATTTTGTGCGTTCATGTTATTTTTTGTGTGTTAAAAGTATTATAAATTTATAAAAATGTTTTAC
Source organism: Adansonia grandidieri (assembly GCA_038382065.1). Lineage (NCBI taxonomy): Eukaryota > Viridiplantae > Streptophyta > Magnoliopsida > Malvales > Malvaceae > Adansonia > Adansonia grandidieri. Next base: position 8,465,861 of record JBBYHK010000022.1, on the reverse strand, counting down.
ATGCCAATAATTAGTATTATATATATATATATATCTTAACACCTTCGTTTATTTGTATTGTGCTCATATTATTTTTCATATTATGATTTAATTATTTTCTCTATATTGTATTCATTTTATATCTCAATTCATCCTATATTTTACATAGTTTTTGTGATTCTTATGACATCTTTTTCACATTTTGTCATAATGATTTTAATTTAAAGAAAAAATTGTATGCCGGTAATATATTCATGTTATGTCTCAATTCATAGTATGTTATGCATAATTTGTCATAGTGATTAATTTAGAGAAAACAATGTATATCCTTTTATGTGTTTGTCTTCGTGCTATTTTTTATCTATTCAAAATATTATAAATTTTTATAAGTTAATTATTTGTTAATTTTTAATGCTTTTTTATATTGCATATAAAGTTAAATTTATTTAAGTAAAAATAATAATTATCAAAAAATTATAATCAAATATATTTTTTTATATAGACATAATTATTGTATTCAAAATAAAGACGAAGCCTCTTAAATCGTACGATTAACTGATAAATTTTTAATTATTGAGATTTAATTTTAAAATAATCTAAATATAAAAATATATATTGTCTTGTTTATTAGCTTGACTAGGTGAAGATATGAACAATGATAGACCTTATTTTATATAAATATATAAAGTGTTTATATTTGATGCATTGTTGGTATATAATCTTATACATTATCAGCGAATTAAACAATCACAACTTATTAGTACATAAATATAGAATTTAAAAAAAGCCTAAAAACTAAATATAAGTAATCATATTTCTTAATAAGTGACATCACTAAATTCATTGTTAGTGTATAAAACTATACACTGAGTGCATTAAATATAAATCTATATATAAAAGCCAAACCCTTTAATAAAAAAAGAAAATAGATTGTATGTATAATCTATAGTATTTATATGTATACGATCTAAAAAATACTATCATGTATCTTTTAATAAATGTATTTTATTTTATTCACTTTTAATTTAAAAATAATTGAAAAAATTAAAATTAATTAGATTTACTTTTTATTACCTTTTAATTAAATTCATATTAAATGGAATAAAACTTCAATTGCGACCTCATCAATACATGGAGTAAATTTGTTTGTCTTTTTCCAATTATAAATATTCAAAATTTTATTATATATATATATATATTAAAATATTCATTTGTCGACTGTTCTTAACCTATAACTTATTTATAGGATCTACCTTTTAAGTTACATATATAAATTTAATATGTATATACCTTTTATATAAATATATAAAAGTTAAAACCTCCAAAAGGAAAAATATCTTATAAATATAGCTTATAGTGTTGGACATATTATTATTATGTACAGTCTTAAAAATATCATCATATATCTTTTAATGAATATATTTTATTTTATTTATTTTTTATTTAAAAAAAATAAAAAAATAAATTAATTACATTTACGTTTTATTACCTCTTAATTAAATTCATATTAAATACAATAAAACTTCAATTACCAATTTGCCATCATTAATACGTGGGCAAATTTGTTCATCTTTTTTCAATTATAAATATTCAAATCTTTAACTATATATATATATATATATATAATATTCACTTTTCAACTTATAACTTATTTGTTGGATCCATTTTTTACGTTACGTATATACATTTAATATGTATTAATTTTTAAATAATTGATAAGTGATCAAATCATTAAAATTAAATTTGAAATATCGTATCATATGATTTTGCTATCACTATTACGTTATGCTTGACTATTATAATTGTTAAGCATGATTACATGGATGATGGTTTTATATTTATTGATATTGTTTTCATAATTTATTCCCAACAATTCATTGATATTTATGATTTTAAACAAAGAAAAATTACAAATTAAAAATATGTGAATATTTATTTACTCAACAGAACTCTAATGCGCAATCAATGTAACATTCAAAATTTCTTTTTGTGACTTCTTATTATTTTCCTACTTCAATAAGAGATGATTATCCTCGGTAGGATAAGAGTTCACCTGGTTGAAAATCCAACAAAGCATACGTGACTTGTCATATACATCATGCGAGACTATGATATGATAATGAATCAAACAACTCATTTTACTTGATTTATTATTATATGACATATCGATTTTTATCGTTTACATTAATATTAAAGTTTATTATATAATAAGTATCTTGCATTGTATGATATTAACTATAAGTAATATTATAAATGAAAAGTATTTTATTTGAAGAATTCAAGAGAAATATAAAAAACCTAAAAGAAATCTAAATATGAAACTATGTATTCTGTAGGAACTTATACTTTGTGATCAAAGAGTGCTCTTATTGTACATTTTTCTACTCGAGGCAAGCCCCGGCCTTTTGCTGGCCTGAAATGTGGTTCCAAAACTGTACTTAAAAACCCATCCCAGACGAAACGAACAATCAAATCAAACATGTTCTTCACAAGGCTTTTTCCAAGCTAGATCAAAGTGGCAACCTGAAGTTGAGCCTCCTGAGCCACACCGAGTGAAGCACCATGTGGATCACATCGAATGGCTTAGCCGGGCGGTTCAACTCGAAATGCCGCCGAGCTCTCTTCACCCTCTTATGCATCTTCAAGTACTTGCTATTCGATATCCCTCGCAAAATGGTCTTGATTTCCCGGATTTTCCCCACTGGGATTTGTACCGAGAATTGGCTCCAGTCGAGGACATCGCTAAAGGGTAGTGTATAGTTGTCCGAGATTATGACCGGGACACACCCTGCGTAAATCGCTTCGACCTCTCTTGGGCTGGCCACTTCGAACCCACTTGGGCACAAGCAAAACTTGCTTTGCCCCATCATTTTGGTGTAATTGAGATCCTTGGGGAGGCGAGTATAGACTTGGACTTCACTGTCTTTGCCTTTCCAAAAATCGAGCAAGATTTTCCTGATGCAGCCATGAGGCGATCCCGCAAAAAATGCCAAGATGGGTCGGTTGTTAGGGCCCTGGCTCAGATTGGGCGGACCAAGTTTCCCAAAGGGCAGGTAAATTTCAGGCAATGAGACATCTATGCTGGGCCTAAATCCCTCGGAAGTATTGGCATTACAAAGCACTCTGATGAAGCGCTTGAAGAGTTCAGGATTGGCTTGCGAAACTTCCGGTGCCTGCAATATCAAAACATAGTTGTACTAATATTTAATTAGTTACTGCACTCGGTGTAAGATTCTTGACTTTGAATGCACTTTACAATGTAAATGACCTTGCTTTACGGGAAGACAAGTACGGAAACTCCTTTTTTATTGGGGTACCAAAAACCCATGGTTGATCACATGTTAAAACTTATAATTTAAGTGACTAACAAACAGTGGCTTTACGTTTTGTTCTTGATTAAGGTCCCAAATATCCCAATCACTAGCCGTATTTCTGTCTTGTAGCTATGCATGATCAGGCACAGCAGGATCTATGAAGCATTTGATGAACAAGGAAATCTGAAATGATTCAATAGAGGTTAGCTTAATTATTTATTGCTTTGATTCTTTATTTTTCTTGAAGTATCTATGTTTGGCTTATATTTTTTTAAACATAGATAAGAAGATAAAATTCTCTACGTACATGAATAAACTTATAAAAAATTAAATATATCTGCATCTAGGTTACATAGATTATATGCATTCACTTGTCAATTAAGCCCAACTAATTCCTGGATATGAGCATCAGCAATAAACATCCAGAAGCTGAGAAAATGAAGGAAAAATCAAAGTTCGAAACATACCCAGTCGTGACATGAAACCAAGAAATGATCAGCACCGCCGCTTCTGTTCCAGTATGGATATTTAGTTGCCACTGTATTGATATAGTCCGTCACTAATCGTTGCAATCGATCACGAGAGTAATCTTTAACTGAGGTAATAGGATTATAAACATAGTGAATCACTCCCGTTACACTAAAAGGCAAGAAAAATACATGCGCTTCATCAGGATGGCCAGCCCTGAAAGGGTTTTTCTTGCTCTCCATTTCATCAATGAACTGTCCTTCAATGCCATATATATTGTTCACGGGCCCATTGTGGACCAGCGGTGGCTCTCCTTCCCTGTATGTCCACACTTTGAACCTTTTTATCATTTCTGCATGGCTTCTGATTATGGGGAAAAAAAAAGGAAGGAAAATGTTAATTGATCTAAAACATTGCGAAAGTTACGTGCCTGGTTTCAAACAGTAGTACTTAACTGGTAAAATGCATTTGCATTTCTGTAAATAGATCCTCTTGGAACAAAAATCTCTTCTTTTTCTGATGTAAAATTATTCTGCAATTGAACTGCCTTAAGAATGGCAGCCCGTGCTCTAGCTAAATCTTCTTCGATCCTCCCTAAGCTGCTCTTTTTCTGCCAGTACAGAAACATTTAAGAAAATGGGTGATTAAAAAGGGACCAAAAAAACAATCATTATAACCTGCAAACGCTCTAATATAATAATGCTCACTTTGATTGTAGCAGCCTTAAGTTTACTGCTTTTATACATGGAAGTAGACAAAAACCCATCGGGGGAAATGTGTGGTGTTACTGTATAGTTCGTCTGCCCTTGGCTGAAAGTTGAGAAAGAAGTGAAAAGCTGTGGAAAATGGTTGCTAGTAAAGGGAGACAAACAGAGAAGAACCAGCAGCAGAAGTAAAAATCCTGCAAAAAATAAGGAAGACGAGTGGCAGCTTGAGGTTCCCATGGCTGTATGAAATACTTATCCTGTTTCTTCTCAGTTCTCACTTTTGTCTTGGCGTTTCTTCCATTGGAATGTGTTCATGAAAGTCGCAGAACTAAGTTTAGCCGACCTTTTCAGTTTGCTATTTGGGTATTTTTTTACATGGACATTTCTATAGCTGAATGCCTTTGACTGCAGCAGCTGGGAATATTTAAATGAGCATGGAAAAGATGATTGTTTGGTAGCAATTCTTTTATATATACATACATACATATATATATATATGTATATAACTTCTTTTGCTTAATCCGTCCATAAATAGGATATAATGACTAATCACACGGCAATTTAGCATGATGTTTAATTAGTTCATCAATGATCTTGATTTGATTATTTCATTTTATGATTTGACATCCTATATAAATATAAATGTAAATATATGTTATCTATACTTTCTACTTTTTTTAAATTATTTATATCAAAAATATATATTTAACACATATCCAAATATATATATATATAAATAAATATAATATCTAAATATATTACTTTAAATATTTATATTTAATATTCATTCGAGTTAGCAATTAAAATGTCAGACTGTAACAGAGGATAGCTTTGACTTTCCAAACTCAAATTCAATGATCAGTTCAGAGCTATTAAATATAAATTCATATTCCCCATTCAGATTTTAATATTTTGGTTAATTAAAAAGTACTTGCTTTTGCTGACCGATGTTGCTTTATTTTGAATATACAGCCATCCCATTAGGCTTAAAAGTCACCTAGTTTTATGGCGAAGCTTGAGTTCAGAGTAGTGTGAGCTCTAAATCCCAGCGCTCACTGATTTACTCAAACTCCAATGTTTAGCTGGCTAAGACGGTGTTCATATGACTTGTGCATCAATTTCAGCGATATTTTGTAGCACGTCTTGGATCACAAAACTTCTAGAGCCTTGAGCCCTTTAAGTGAAGTTGAAGCCACATATAGCTAAAAGTCCAACCAGACATGTAGCTAATGGATCCTGTAATTGACTAATTGTTTACAGAAATCGATGCAAGTTTCAATTATTAATTGAAGGGTAAAGAATCAGTCTTCTATAATCACTGGTAAGTCTAAGAAATTAGTGATAAAATGACCCCGAGAGGTCGAAGTTTGAAGTGATAAGTAGACTTTTAACCATTTCTATTACATGGTCCCCACTCCTGTCCTGGTTTTTGTGATAACCAGCTTGGAGAGACTTTAGTTTCCACCTTGATTAGATTCAACTTCTTGTTTGCTTGATCTTTAGGCCCTGCTTCTCTAACTCGATTAATGCTGCTCTGTTTGAAAGAGTTCAATGCACTCTATTAAGTTCCAATTTAAGTCGTTTTTATGGAGTCGAGAACAGAGATATTTGACAGAATTGACAGTACTTTGCTAGTTAATTTTTTGGACTTCTCAAAACCTTGCACGACTGGGCTACCATGTATAGTCCTTGCTAAGAATCACAACAAACGAGTATTACTCACAGTTACATGACTTAATTGAACGAACATAAACCCATAAACTTTTAAGTTTTAACAGCTGCTGCGGTCATGCCACTCCAAAAATTCAACAGAGGCACCATAATGAGCCAATGCACCCATCTCTACGAAAATGTGATATATTTTATGACTACGGGGCCCTGGCTAAGTCGAACCATCCAGGCTTCAACATCTCTGGAATTCGGCCAATTTCGAAAATGGTCCCTGCCAAATAGAATATGGCCAAGGCGTCCTCATAGGCCAGAGAGATGTTGCGATGTGAATTAGACCAGCTGACAATTGCAGCATGGAATTTTTTAGACTTTTTGAGTTATTAGTTTAATTAATCCAATCGATTGAATTTGATTATTTAATTAAAAATTAAGTATATAATTTTGATATTCGATATAGTAATTAGTTAATAAAAATATGTATCGGGTTTAATGATATAGTGTTAATTTTGTGCCTACAACGTTAAAAATCCAAATCTCATAAGTTATAAAATAATTAAAAAATAGCAAAAAATTTAATTTTTACTAGTTAAACCGATTTCTTAGATACCCAATTTTGTTATAGGTATCAAACTAAATATACCATTGATAGCCAATTCAATTAGTTTGACCAATTGATCTGATTTTTTTCAACATTAGTCTTAATGTCTAGTTGCATGAATAAAAATAGCAACAAATAATAAAACCTGCTCCCTTTTCTGATATAGTCCAAGCAATGACAAATTGAGAAAACATGTTATTTTTTTAAGTACATTATGTAGAGTTACAAGGTTTTTAGGTCTATAAAAGAGATGAAAAATTGGACTCTTCTAACGTTTATTACTATTTATTAGGTTTAGGGTTGAATGTTTAATGCCGCAAGGTTTATGATTTTAAGGAACATGGTTTATGGCTTAGGTTTTTATTATGGTTTACGGTCATAAGGTTTATGTTTTAGCGTTTATGATATATGGTTTATGTTATAAGATTTAAGCTCGTGGCTTGGTATTTTAGAGTTTAGTGCGTAAAAGTTCAAGGTTTTAAGGTTTGAGGTTTAGTATTTAAGGTTTAGAGTTTTAATGATTTAAGGTTTAGGGTATGGTTTAAGGACTTTAAGATTTACAACTTTGTATTTAGTATTTATTGTTTAAGATTTATGGTTTTATGGTGTGGGTTTAATGTTTAGGTTTTTATTGTTTAGAGTTTATACTTTTAGTTTTAAAGTTTGGTGTTTGATGATTTAGGCTTAAAGGGTTTAGAAAAATCTATGGTTAGTGTCGGTTTATGTTTAAAATTTAGAATTTACGGTTTACGATTTTAGGTTTTATTATTCGGTTTAGGTCTTTAGGGTTATGATATTGGCTTATGATTTATTGTTTTAGATTTTTAAGGTTCATAGTTTAGGGTTTTGTGGTTTAAGTTTTAGGGTGTTGGACTTTTATATTTTATATTTAAGGTTTTTGATTTTAGGGTTTATACAAATATTATAATTTTGACATGACATGAAACATGAAATAATAACTAAAGCATGATACAAAACACGATATGTTTTTGGATGGCAATGCTCAGTAGATTGCCCGCTAAGGACAAGTTGATATCGTGGAGACTGAACATTGGGGGAAGCTGTGTATTCCATCACAAAGAACAAAAAACATGAAATCATCTGTTCTTTAGCTGTGAGTTCTCTAAAGAAGTCTATCACAAAGAACAAAAAACATGAAATCATCTGTTCTTTAGCTGTGAGTTCTCTAAAGAAGTCTAGAAAGGAACCCTTCAACTTTATCAACTACAGAGAACAGTGTGGTAATGACAATCAGAACTAAACTGGGCAGCTACCAAACTAAAGTGAAAGGTTTTTATTTCCATTATCATGCGTTTGGCTTGGAATGCATATATCTATGCAATCTAGAGGGAAAGGAATTCCGGGCAATTCAAGCGACAACAAAGCTTTAAGTAGCCAGTGTTGGTTAACATACAAGAGATTATAAAAATGAGATTACCAAGAGCGAGAATGGCGGTGGTTGATCCAATCAGCACAACATTATGCATAGCATGGGGATTAACTTATTTGATTCTTGTTAATTGAATATAAATGTAATTCTTTTTGATTGATAGTCATAACAACATTTATTTTTAAGTTGCTATATGGATACCTTGCACATGTAGCAGGCTTTGCTTCTTGGATAATAAAATCAAATTTATTAAAAAAAACACGATATAACACAAAAAAATAATAAAAATGTAACATGAATACACAAACATGTCAAAATCTAAGTAAACGAATAATTAACATATAAAAATATATATAAATATAAAAAAACTTAAACACGATTATGATATGTAAAATACACGAACACAATATGATTCAAAGTTTAAGATTTAAGATTTCAGTATTTTTAGTTTATATTTTATGGATTTAGGGTTTAAGCATTTAGGGATTAAAGCTCAAGCATTATGGTTTACAATTTTGGGTTTTAGTATTGAGGTTAGGGTTTTAAGATTTTTGATTTAGAGTTCAGATTTAAGGTTTGTGATCTAAGGTTTAAGGTGGAGCTTTAAAGTTTAGGTCTTATGTTTAAAGATTTAGTTTAAATTTTAAAATTTGATATTGGGTTTAGTGTTAAAATTTAAAGTTTAGACTTTAAGATTTAAGGTTTAAAGATTTTAGGTTTAAACTATCTATTAGTATAAAAATAATTACAATTTTTGGAAGAAAAAGCCTCAAAAGAATTTAAATTATAATAAATAAAAAATAATTACAATTTTAATTTAGAAATTTAATCAAATAGAAAACTTAATTACTCATGCACTCTAACTTTATCTATGCATTATAAAATTTAATCAAAGCTATTTAAATAATTATATTATCCAAAAATTATATCGATAACAACTCAATTTAATTAAACTCTTTTTTATCTATAAAATCAAGGAAAATTATTTCATTCGTGTGAAAGTTTTAGACCTACAAATAGGTTACAAAGATGACATATATTTTTAAGATATACTTAAAAAAAATAATAAGCTAATTCAAGACATAAGATATGCTCGTAAACGAAATCTAAATCAAACTTTATTTGTAAAATTAAAAATCATAATTATTATAAATTAATTTTAAAAAGTAACTTTAAAATTTTAATAAAAATATAATATTAATCAATTCAAAAAAAAAATTAAATCAATACTTTTATACTTATTATAAATAAGTACAAGTTATAAATATATTATAGATTATACATATATATAAAATATATTAGTACGTATAAATCTCAAGAGAAAAATTAATATTTATCTTTTAATATAAGTATAACATTCATATCTGTGCAGTAATACAACGAGTCGTATCCATAAATACTAGTTAAATATTATTCATTATTTTAATTTTTTATATTTAATATATTATTTTTAAATTCAAAAAATAATATATTAAAAAAATATTTTTTATATAACATTTAACCAAATAAAAAAATCACGTGGGTTGAGGGAGACTGGCGAACAAACGCATTGAAAATCTATTGCCGACGTGTCGCAATATGATTGGTAAACATACTTCAAAAAGGCCAAAGCACCTGCTCACCTAAAAGGATCGCCTTCTGTGTCGGCCGGCAACGACCTTTAACTTACTTTCTTGCATCTTTCCTCACCCGATTTCTCTGCCCCCTAAACCTTACGTACAATTAAAAGTCTTAAATCTTCCATTTGTCCACTTAATTTCACACTTTTACCAATTAAGCCCCCCGCTAAATCGTCAACTCAATTATTATTATTTTTATTTCCTTTTCTTTATTTTAACGTCTTTCTCATTATTGCTTCACCCTCAGAAAGCAAGAACAGTAATTTTCTTTTCTCAAATTCCAATCTTACAGTGACTCTCTCTTTCCCCTCGGAAAATGGGTTTCCTTGTCGGACTCGTGGTTGGGCTTGTCGTCGGCCTTGCTATTATCGTACTCTTTGTTCGGTCCGAGAACTCTCGATCCAATCTTCGAAATAAGCTCGTTAGTCCTTTGCTCTTTCTACTTCTTTTTTCGGAATTTCTTTTACTTTCTATTTATTTATTTTTTGGTTTCAGGCAACGACGGTGGCTGCTTTTGCAAGGATGACAGTCGAAGATTCTAGAAAAATCTTGCCGGCACAATTCTACCCTTCTTGGGTGGTGTTCTCGCAGCGCCAGAAGTTGACTTGGCTTAATCAGCACCTTACGAAGATCTGGCCTTACGTTAACGAGGTAAAGGCGTAAAGCTTTGTGTAATGAATGAAACAGAAGAAGAAAAAAAGATTTTGATTTTGACCTTTTTTTTCCTGAATTGTTTAAATTTGGTGTTACAGGCAGCATCTGACCTGATAAAGACGTCGGTTGAGCCGGTGCTGGAACAATATAGGCCGATTATATTGTCTTCTTTGAAGTTTTCCAAGTTTACTCTCGGCACTGTTGCACCACAGTTTACTGGTTAGTTAATTTACGGAAATGATTCTCATATTATGAAAATTTTGATTCTTATTTTCTTATTGGGTTACTTTTTTTTTTTGGGGGGGGGGGGGAGGTGTTTTGAATTATTAACGGACTTTAATGCCATTCATTTTTGGCATTCGAAGTAAATGATGGCCATTAATTGTAGCAAATGACAAAATAAAAATCAGTTCGAATGTAACTGTTCTAGATAATGGTATAGGGAAATAATGTACGTTTTTATCTAAGAAGTTTAATATTTTGATCTTCATAAATACTGGTTGACTTTTTTCTTAATGTAAGCGCACTTTTTGTTTTGTTTTTGTTTTGTCATGGCTGAAACCAAGTCTTAATGTAGCGATCTTGGGTTTGAAAGATATAAGCTTTCTTCTTAAAATGATGCTTTTCTAGTTAAAGTTTTGGAATGAAAGATTCTAAAAATTGGTTAGAATTGTGATAATCTTATGAAGCAATGTCATTCTTTAGGAGTAAGTATTGTTGAAGATGGAGCTGATAGTGTGACAATGGAGTTGGAGATGCAGTGGGACGCAAATTCAAATATAGTACTTGATATCAAGACTTATCTTGGTGTATCACTACCTGTGCAGGTATGGTCTGGAAAACTTTGCTTATTTGAGATGGTTTCTTGCTTGGATTCCCTTTAATGCTCTGCTTGGGTTATGTATTATTGCTTCTAGAGTTTAGAGCTATATATATTTCATCCTTATATGTAGAAAATTGTTCTATGTACTCTGCTGTCAGATTTCTGGTTCGCCATTGTTAATCCTATTGAAGGGTCATAAAAGATGTGCCTTATCTCCTCGCTTCAGTTAATGTGATTAAAAGTATAATTTTAATGAATAATGATTCTAAAAGTACGGAGTTCTTGAGCATTTTTTGGGTAGTTATCTAAGAGTTTTGACCACTGAAAGAAATGAAGACCAAGCATGTGCAATTTTCTGGGTCTGGGATTGTTTAATGTGCTACAGTAACAGTCTGGCGGACATTTGTACATATGGATTTCTCAAAACCTACAGGCTGAAGGCTTATAGATATTAGATCACTTAATGCTAACTTACCTTCCTAAGTGCATATTTCGTAGTAATATTTTGCTATTTGAGACTGTTGCACTCTCCTCCTCTCTTTAGACATTGCATACTATGCCTGCAAGCATCATGAATCTTGTATACCTATTATTGTTTTTTGTTTAGGCTTTACTGGTATGTTGCAACGGATTTAATCTTATATAACAGCATCATGTCTCAAGTTGTTAAGCATTTTCTCTAGAATGACAGCTGTCGATGTTTAACACCTTTTTTATTTGACTTAGGTGAAAGATATTGGATTCACTGGAGTTTTCAGGCTGATATTTAAGCCCCTGGTGAATGAGTTTCCTTGCTTTGGAGCTGTATGTTTTTCTCTGAGAAAAAAGGTGTGTTATTTGTTTCTGATATTGCCAGTTGATACATGATTGCATGTTGAGCACGCATATTTACAGTGGAGAAAGAGCTTTAATTGTAGACATAGAAAGAAATGTGATTGCGATGCATATAATATTTACCTGAATGCAATTTTTTTGGTACCCAAAAAGAAAAAGAATAGAATCGGATGCTCGGAGAAATTTTCTTACCGGTTTGCTATTCATGAAAGTAATTAGTTACAGTCATAACACTGAACAACTCAATTGTACTCACTTAGGTATAAGCAGGCGTTAGTTGTGTTGGTTCCCTTTTAACAGATAATAGAGTAATTGACGGAGTCACTGTTGTTTCCAGTATCTGTTGTCTTTTATTTTGTGCTTGATTTGATTGCTAAATAGGAATCATAGCATTGCTGCGCATGCAATCTTGGTAAAGAACTGAAGCATAAAATAGCTTCTGTTGAAGTAATATTCATGGTGTCCAAGTGGAAGCAATTTTCCATTAGTTAGGCTACTTAAGTTGTAATATTTCGCCCTAGCATGTTCAGGTTCATCGCACAAACTGCATGCTGGCATCATACATATATGCAGACAATTGATATAACTAGGTTGTGCATTTTGTGACTTGCAGAAAAAGTTGGATTTCACCCTGAAAGTCATCGGTGGTGACATATCAACCATTCCTGGACTTGCTGATGCTATTGAGGTTTACATGACTTTTGACATGGATTACCTTAAGTACTCCATGATATGAATTTTTTACTGTATCAATCTACTTTGCAATTATTCATATGGTCTTAGTTTTTGCATTATTTTACTCGTGTCCAACACCTGTACTTGACACATATTAGGACATAGCTATGGGCATATTATGATCCTCCAAATATCTGGAAAAACTTAGAAAAAATTGAGCATACCCCTGTTAGGCATATACTCATAGCCAACAATCACCCCGGGTCTAGGTAACATAATTTAGTGGATAATTTTGGAGAATTTACCGCCATGATACCCAATTTGTTTTAAACTCAAGGAATTTGTTGCTAGTGTTGATTTTATTGCTGCAGTTGCTGTCAAAGTTTCTTTAGTGATGGCCCTGAAACATGAAGATAAGAACTTCAGTTGACACTTGGCACTGTCTTTTACTTTATGATGTATTTCATGCAAATGCATATGATTGTCATATAGCGGTTCATGGGAAAGTTGTTGGCTCAATTGCTTTTGGAATCACGTAGATTGGTTTGCAAACATAATTTCAAATTGATTTTTCTTGTATAAGTTCAACAAGTTAGAAATAAATATGTTGCATTGGTTAAATTGGTTCGTGTATTATAAAAAACCCTAGCGCACGTAATTGTATCCAGCTTATAGACTTTGGTAACCCTTTCCTTCTGAAAGCAAGTTGTTCCTGAATTTGGCTTTTTGCCTTAAACTAAATTATTTGCCTAGTTAAGATAAGAAATAGGCTGTCCAGAGTGAATTTCTTGGCTTAGGATTTGGCACTTGAATTGATTTTGAAGGTGTAAATTTTTGAAAGCTCATGCTAGCGTTGTAAAATTATGTGAGCTTTAGGTTTTGTATGAGATGATTAACGGTGAAGGTAATCTAAAATGATTATGTAACATTTTTCTTAATTGGCTAGTTGTGCAGTGTGCTATACCTTGCATATAATCTAGTAATTGATATGTGATATGGATGTCCATGATTAACATGGTGATACACTGTACTATGTTTTAATTGTTAAACTCTGTGAGATGGAAGGTCTATTCATATGTCAAAGAGATCAACTTATTATTGTATTGTTTCTCATGCAGAGCACAATAAGGGATGCTATTGAAGATTCCATCATGTGGCCTGTCAGAAAAATTATTCCCATTTTGCCTGGAGACTACAGGTATGTCTGTTGCCTTTTTCGTCATTTTAATAGATGATAATCTTGTTCAATATAGAAAAGAAGAAAGTGTTAGATGAATTTAGGCTAAAACATATGGACAACATACAAAGAACCTTGTTCCTGTCTGCGGGGCAAGAAAAGAATCTGCAACAAAGAATGTGGTAGCTATTTAAGTATTTGAAGTACCAGCTAAATTTTATCTGAAACAGTAGTTAACGAAGGCGACCTTGTAATATAATGTACAATATAATGTATTTTGTCTTGAATATAAAATACTGTGTGTATCCCAGAGAGATAATTAGTTTAGTTATTTTAGGAGGTGGTGTCATTCTCTCTCTCAACGTCTAAGTAGGGGCAGGGCCGATGGTCAAAGAAGCTAATGCCTTTCTATTTTCAGTGATTTGGAGTTACAACCAGTTGGAATACTAGAGGTGAAGCTTGTCCAGGCACGGGACTTAACAAACAAAGATATTATTGGAAAGTCGGATCCCTATGCTGTATTATATGTACGCCCTTTACCTGACAAAACAAAAAAAAGTAAAACAATTGTAAGTCGTTATTCCCTTCCTTGCTTCCGCTTTGCTCATTCCTAAAGAAAGACATTATTTCAATAATTTTCCAGAGGTAATGAAGAAAATTTTCTGTATTTTCCCCAGAACAATCAGTTGAATCCTATTTGGAATGAACACTATGAATTTGTTATTGAGGATGCAACAACTCAGCACTTGGTGGTAAGGATTTATGATGATGAGGGGGTTCAGGCATCCGAGCTCATTGGATGTGCTCAAGTACAACTAAGTGAACTTGAACCTGGTAAAGTAAAGGATGTCTGGTTGAATCTGGTTAAAGACTTGGAGATCCAGAGAGATATTAAGTACAGGGGGCAGGTGAGCACATTCATTACCTTCCTGTAGTTGTATAATAACAGTCATGCGTATGTGTGCTTGCATGCATTTTCAGCTAAATAGAACTTGTTCAAGGATAATTCTCTTTTTTTCTGCAGTAGCTTTTTTTCCCCTTCAAATTTTAATGCCTGCAATGGTGGTTCAAAGTGCTACATGTGCAATTGCTTGCTCTGGTCTTTTGGGACTCTATCCACTTTTTTTTTTGTCCACAAACTCAAACCACTTTAATTTGAATGTTCTTTCTCCTAATTTACACAAACATGTGCTAATTACTTTTGGGATAGTTCGTAGAAGGGTAATTTTAATTTTTGGAAAACATTTTCTTTGGTTCTTTATCTGCCTGTGAATCAATATTTACTCCGTACTCTCTCATGCATTCATTCTCTTTTTTCTATAACTAGCATTGTATTATCCAAGAAAGCATGAGAAACCTGCTATAAGGATACAAAGATACCAATCCAGGGAAAAATTAATGACTTCCCAAATATCAATGCCCTGGTTATCACATGAAATTCTATTGATGAGGGAGTCAACTATGTTGATGGTGCCATTCGACCTAGTTTTTATATCAACCATAGTAGAATGCAAAATACTATTAGCATTAAGGGAGTTACATCTGAATTTCCTTAGGTTCCTATCTCCAGATGTAGTAGTTAAGCTGTCAAAGTCCCTCTCAGCAAGATAGCCCCAAAAGTCTTACCCTTTAATGAGCAAGGATTCAGCACAACTCAACCAGCCAGTTACCAATCTGCCGTACAATAAGAATCTTCTCCAGAATATTCCTCCAAATCTCTGTAGAAAAGCTGCAGGTCAAGAAGAGATGGTCTCTGGTTTCTCCCTCCTCATCATAGAAGTAGCATGTATTTTTATAAAGACTAGGGCCCCAACTATTAATACGAGAAGGATTACTTAACCTACCCAGAACAACTAGCCAAGCAATGAACCTGTGCTTAGGGAGAGAGAACTGGCTCTAAACCAGATTATGCCATGACTTTTGGCTGAAAGTTGCATGCCGTATTCACTCGCTTTTTAATTTATAAATTTCTTATATTATTTTTCTTAGGTTGTTTGTCCTTCCCAGAAATTTTGTATTTGTTTGAAATGATGATATTTATGTTTTGCTTGAAATTGCTATGATGTTTTTAGGTGCACTTGGAGCTCTTGTACTATCCCTTTGGCATGGAGAATAGTTTTACAAACCCCTTTTCCTCTAACTTTTCAATGACCTCCTTGGAGAGGGTTCTTAAAAGTGGATCAAATGGAACAAGTGATATTGAAAATGAAAAAGCAGTTACTCAGAAGAAAAAGGAGGTTATTATTAGAGGAGTACTGTCTGTGACTGTGATATCTGCTGAAGATTTGCCTATTGTAGATTTAATGGGAAAGGCTGATCCATATATTGTACTCACAATGAAGAAATCAGAGGCGAAAAACAAAACTAGGGTAAGATTTTGATTGCCCAAAGCTTTCGTTGCTATCCTTCTATGTTTATATGTTTATTTTGTGGTTAAGTAGGGGCTTGAAGGAGGGGGATTTGAGCTTGAAACCATGGAGGACTTAAGATGTGGCTAACATTTAGCCTTCGGCAGATGCTAACTACCAAGTGCAGATTTAGCCACTGCCTGCATCTTTGTTATTTATAGTGTTTAAAGTAATCTTTTAGTTATGACTTACGAGTTCCTCACAAGTGTTGCCTTTTCTTGTATTTCCTAGTTTGTTATTATCCTTTTGGTCTGTATAGTATTATAGCTAATTAGAAGTTTTAGTGAACCATACTGGACTCTTTGCAAGGATCTATTGTTTGGTCCTTATAGTTGTTTCTTTTGTCAGGTTGTGAATGACAGCCTGAATCCTGTTTGGAATCAAACTTTTGACTTTGTCGTTGAGGACGGATTACATGATATGCTAATCCTTGAAGTCTGGGACCATGACACGTTCGGGAAGGTAAATTATCTGCTTTTACTGTTAAATTGTTCTTTACCGGTCATGTACATTCTGTTTGGTTTCTAAATTAGACATGTAGTAGTAAGTTTTAAGCTACTTCAAATTTTATTAGTAATAATGGTGACATAGTTTACTTGTTTTTCAATATTGTTGATGCAGGACTACATGGGGAGGTGCATTTTGACATTGACTAGGGTTATTTTGGAAGGGGAATACAAAGATAGCCTCCAGCTTGAGGGAGCTAAATCCGGAAAATTGAATCTCAACCTTAAGTGGCTGCCACAGCCGATTTTCCGTGATTCCTAAGCGATCCAAAGAGAGGTACGTTCCGAGTTCTAAATTAGAGAGAGCCAAGTTTGAGTTTGTAACTCAAGTCAATGCCAAAGCCTTTTTATTCCTATTCTAATTCCAATTCTTGGGTAAGCAAGGCCATGTTCAGTAAACCGTAGCTCTCTCAGGGGATGTTGGTCCCCATTGCCGTTGCCATTGCCATTGCCATTACCCTGTAGGAACCAATACTTGAAACTGTGTATATAATTTTTCATTTTTACCGGCTCTAGGCTGTATAAAGTTTGAGTTTTGGATATACCAACCAGAGCGAAGGGAATTAGTTTACATGAGGAATTGGGTTTTCTTTTTCTCTTTCTTTTTTTTTTGGTACGGTTTTCTGTATTTCCTCAATCCTTAGGAGGGCTTGCCGTTTATTTTCTTAAGAAAAAGGAAAAATAATGAATTACAAGTGGTAAAAAGTAATTTTAAGATAGGTAACAAGAAGTTAAAATTAAAGGTTAAATTAATCAAATGATAACTTATAAGTAACTTGACATAAATAAATTACGACTAAGCTTAACACACTGGCTTAACTGGTATTGCCCTCCTTGATAAGATTGAGGTCCAAGGTTGAAACTCAACAAAAGAAAGTTGGGATAAGTCTACTTTGTGACACTAAATTAAACCAAATTTCTAATAGTGAATATACATATGATATTTTTATACCACTGAACAAGCTATCAAAATTCAAGCTGGCGCCTCAGCCATTGCATGTTCAGTCAGAGGAAATCTAAAATTCCTTTCCTTCCAAATTCAGGAACAAACTCAGCTTAGTAGGAATCGGGCTGATCTGAATTTAACAAGTAAAGTAGTGGTGAAAAAAGATTCACTAGTTAAAGATATCATTAAGAAAACTTATAATTGCCTTTTAAGACAACAAAATGTAGCTCAACAACATGTAACTCATTAGACCTAAATGAAAAGAAGAAAGGATTTTTGTCAACTATTTACAACTATTTAGATTTATTCCATGGATCACAAAAAAAAAAGAAAAAAAAAACTCTAATTTCCCGTGAATTCCTTTGCAATTATTGCCTTGATATTTGTTTCCAGATGATGTCAGAGACTCCACAATCAGTGACATTGTGCTTGAGACTCAGCTTTGCGTTGCTGTGCTTGTCCTTATGCATTTGTACTGTAATTGAAGCAAAAACATTCTTTTTTCACTTCCAAAGCGGTCTGCAAGTTTATTCCATCAAATCCAACATCATGATCCCATCCACGGGGATCAAGAACAGGTCTTACAAGCCATTGGTCATTTGTGACAAGGCAGCAATATCTTTGTACTGGGCAATCTGAGTCAGAACTTATAGGGATTGCTATATCTGGCACTGGGACAGCCTCTGGAGATACCTCGTCATCAGGATCGTCATCCTCATCACCTTCAAAACTTTTCTCTTTAGAAAGCTTTCTCTGCTTCCGTCTAAGGCACTCTTCCTCTTTGTATTCCATCATGATAGGCTTTTTCCTGTGATTGACTAATCTTTTAAATTGAGACTTAGTCAGGATTTGAATTGAAGGCAATTTTATCATAATCTACTTCTTCAGCATCTGAGAGCAGAATCTCATCAAAATAATTTTCTGGTCCAGCTGGATTTGATACTGACCAGTGACGTAGAAAAGATGAGAGAAGATGAGGAAGAGAAGGCAATGGATTGTTAGTTAAAGGTCACTGTCTGCCAGCAGTGGTGTCTTCTTTATGGAAGTTCTTTCGTCCCCGGAATTAGAATCCGATTATCAGAGTATCGGTTTCTTCTCTACATACACTCAGTACACTACTTTGGCCCTTTTCGTCCAAATTATCTATTTCAATTCATATGTACGGAATTTCATGAAATAAAATTTAGGCAAGTTGACATAGATTTGCAATATCGTGCACTCTACGGTATTCTGATTGGATAGAGCCATTATTCATCCCTAAGAAGTGTAAGAGTTGTACTTGTCCCCCGGATAAGCTACAGTTTCAAGGGATTTTCTAAAGTGCATTGCTAAGTACTTGATGGACTGATATTACGTAGACGTAAACTTGTTTATTAATTAGCTGCCTTATTTGCCGAAAAATAAAACTCGTAAGTTGAATAAAGCGGAAGCATATTGAAAGATATTAGACATGGAGAAAAGAAAAGGAAGCTAAAAAACTGAATCGTTGATTGAACAGGTTTAATCCCTAGCTTTCGATTTAATCAGTTCAACTATTTTTTAATATTAAATAATTAAGATGTATAAAGATAATTCAAAAAAATTTTAAAAATCAGAAATAATTCTAAAAATTTAAAAATATAAATTAAATAAAAAATGTTAACAAATAAATTCTAATAATTCTAAAGAAAAATAAATAAAATTCTAAAAACAAAAATAATAACATAGAAAATCTGATTCTACCGGTCTTTATCAATTTTTTTTTGGTTCTCTATTTTTTAATGATTCTAAATGGTTCGATAAAAATTCAGTTTTTAAATTTCGTTGAACCGCCGGGCTAATTGGTTCCTGATTGAACTGGTTGAATCGGCTGATTTGGTTCGGTTTTTATCATCCATGCATTTTATAGCCACTAATTCAATAAAATAGGATTCTATCAGTAAAATGCTTTCTTAAGGGTCTTAGCTTCATTATTATGACATTTTATGTTTCTGAATTCTTCCAGGCATGGCCTCTGACAACCATTGATATCGAACCAAAGTTCAAGAGATAATGCTGGCAAAATAATTTTGTTGCAAGTTTTCTGTGTTACTATTTTAGGCTGCATTGTTTTAGTTCATGAATTTGTACATATGGACGTAATCGAACCGGGTTTTCATATGATTGTTCACTATATTACCTCTAATGCATTTTCATGTCAACCATTTATGTCAGTCAGGTCAGGTAATAGAAATATTTACTCAAAGAACCTCCTCCTGCAATCTCCAAGGCCAGACTGAGACTATATTTGATGCTAATTTATATGATTTTTGTAAAATAATAAAACAAAGCCTGGAATTAATGCTCCAGAATTCCCCAGAACTGCATCTCAGTGAAGGTCCAAATGTGCAGCAATGAATGAGAAAATCATAAACTGGATTATTCAAGAGTTGAGTAATGAAAAATAGTGATTGGGAAATGAAATTAATACATGAACTTAATTTGGGCTACAAACAAAGGGACAATTTACAAATTTTGATCTCAGCTACCTTTATTATACGCAAGAATACGATCGATGCTAATAACTCTTATTGATCAATGTTGTTTTAATTTCCCGAGATCAGTGTCCAAACGAGGTTCCTTTGCAGTTGCAGAAAACATTCACTACTTCATTGATGGAGCGATGATATCTGGTACTTAGTTAGTTAGGCTCACAAAACAAAAGTGAAAGAGACCAAAAAAGTACTGTTTTCTCGCCAAGATAATAATGCTTCTTGCAACGGGGAAGATAATTTGCCGTTCAAAAACCCAAATTAAAGCTTACCATTTGGGCCAGTTTTCACCATGAAGTGCTTCCAATATTATATTTGTTCATTTCTCCATTTGTAATTCTTGACTCTTTACCAATCAATAAATGATTTTACGTTTCAAACAAAATTTAAAATTCTAAAAGCATAAATAACGCATTATTATAAATTAAACTGTTTGATTGATACGGATTAAAAAAAACGAAAAAAAACTCATATTTGTTGAGCGGAAAGTATATTAATTACAATAACCGTATTACAATTAATTAATCACATTTAAGGTTATGTGATGTCCATAAAAAAATTATGTAAAACTCAAACTTATCAGTGATGAATCCCTGTATAATTTTAAATTGTCATTAAATAATTATAATATTATGATAAAAAAAATTACAGATGAAATATTTCTTGTCGAGTGAAACACCAAATGAATTGCTATGTATTTCCATTTAAGTATTTAAAATTAATACTTCCATTAACCATCAACTATTGATAGCATTAATCTCCAAAATTTGTCCTTTAAGCAGAAAACCATAAGCATATTTTATATATTAAAACATATAAAAAAATCAATAATCGTGCAATTTATTGATAAAATAATAAAGTTTTACTTTGTCAATAATCATTTATGATTTTATCCAACGTAATGCTGCAGAATACGAAAGCAAGAAGCATAATCGAATTTTAACACGCAAATGCTTGATGATGTCAATGCTACACACAATATTATCGTGAAATAAGAGAAGTTCCATACTTTCTCCCAACATGACACTGATGGAGACATTTCGAGTTTTGACCAAACCTTTTGCCTTGCAGTTCAGTATTGTCCTGAAGCCAACTTGACAAAAGACAAAAGTATGATGCGGATAGACTTGGGCATGAAAACGTTAAAGAAAAAGAATTAAAATAAGATACATAAAATAAATATTATATGAGTATAAAAATATTTTAAATATATAAAATATAAATTATTAAAATATTAAAATTTATATAATTAAATAATATTTTAAATATAATTATTATATATATAATACAAACAGAATAAAAAAGCATAAATTATCGACAGTTACTCAAAAAGTAATTTATAAATTGCATCATATAAAAAAAAAATTTTATTTTTAAAATTTCATTTGTCATATTAGAAAGTTATCGCAAAAGATTTTAATATATATTAAAATTAAAAAATTATTATCAAAACGTTTTAACTCTATAAATTATGTTAAAATACTATCGCACGTCTTTATATTTTAAAAAATTAAATAAATAAATAAAATACAAGATAATTTTTTTAATTTTATTTATGAAATTAAAAAAATTTTATCATGGTGATTGAGATAATATAAATAAATACATATATTTTTTAAATTTTTTATTTTATTCATTAAAAATAAATTAATTTTTTTAAGAGTTAATTTAACAATAAGTATTTTATTTTTCTATGCCTACGGCCATAACCAGAAGCAAACACGTACACATGGAATTTTAGCTTTCCTTAATATGTGAGTCAAATAGTTTTCATTTCTTTTTTTTTTTCTCCGCAATAAGTTGGGGTTATAAATTGTTTATTTCACGTAAAAATATGTCTTAATTCTATTTTTTTTTTTCTTGTTCTTCACTTTTCTGTTTTCTGTTTTTACTTTTTTGTCCTTCTCTCATCATTATTCTTTTAAATTTCTCTTAATTTTCCTTTTCTTTTTGTGTATATTTTTAATGAAAAAGATAAATATGACTGCATCTTTTATTGTAGATCTATTCAAGTAAAACATTGGTTTGTTTTTTTTTAATTCATATTAAGTTAAATTATTATTTATTGATAAAAATAATTTATATTTAAATTTAATTATAAAAAATTATATATATTAATATAAAAAATATAACGTTATTTTAAATAATAATGAGTTTTTCGATTCAACTTGACTCAAATCTAAAAAAATAAAAATTTTTGTGCTACAAATAACTTAACTTATAAACAGATTTACTTTATTAAACATATAAAGACAGAAACCCATATATATATATATATATATATATGTGTTATGAATTAAATTTCTAATTAAAACCAAATACTTAACAATTTATAAATTGATGTGGTCAGTTTAAACTTGGAACATTTAATTATATGAATTATCAATAAATATCAATTAAACTTAGATAAAAATAGCTTGCTGTTTAGAGCTAAAGTAAGGTTATTACAAATGCAAAGTGACTCTTCTACTAATTGAAAAAAATAATGAATACCACGATCTTTGTTGTTGGTATGAGACTTTGACAGTGACAGACACTGAACTAAACGCTCATCACTTCAATTGCCTTCGGGTTTTTCCCATAGATAATGTTCCCTCAGCTGCACCTGCCTTGGTGACTAAATTAAATAAAAAAGAAAGAAATCGATTTTGAAGAGATTTTTGGGTTTTGAAGGAAGAGCGGAAAAGAAAGATGAGTTGGAAATTTAAGGGTGGTTTGCTTCTGATTATTGGCGTTGTGATCATGTGGGTTACCTCTGCAGAGGTCACTCAGGTTAGTTCTTTCTGATTCTTTTTCATTTTACTTAAATTTGCCATTGTTTTTATTTATGTCTGTCGACATGTTTTCTTGGACTTCTCGTGTATCTGTTAGTTGTTTGGAGTTTTGATGACATCAACTGAATGATAATTCTTCCCTATCTTTTTTGGAGATATCTTGGTTCCCGACACTGTCATCACATTGTGTTTCATGGTTTATCTTTCTTGTTTAAAAAATCTAAGAGATAATCACTATCAATTTCTTAGCCATATCACCAGGCTAAAATTAGGAAGATTAATCGTTTTGGTTTTCTGACACAAAGAGTTTCAGAATTAATCCTAGGTAAGTAATTAGGAAGTTGTTTATGTTAATCTTGTCTCTATCTTCTGTCTTCTTAAATTCTAGGAAAGTTTGCAGGTTAATGATTCGTTCTTTTAATTTCTAGCTTAACTGTAATTGTTATTGACGTGCAAAGCAGCAACCATTGAAATGTGAATTTCTAATATATGTGTTCAGTTTCTTTTTTTTTTTTTTTTTTTCTAGTCCTGTTTTTAACATCTCCATTGTAGAAACTGAAGTTTTCATTTTATCTGCTTGTTTGCTAATGGAATTGGAGGTCTCCTGGTTGCTCCTGGGTTCTTCTTTCTGGGCATCAGGTTTCACCACTTGCCTCTACTAATTACTATGCTTAACTTTTGTCTTCGATATAAATATTATTATCTATAAATTTCTTTCACTTTTAACTTTTATAAGTTATTAGACATTTTTATGCTAAGATGTTCGTGGAAAGATCACTTTCTTCGCACCGAATATTATAGTCCGTCAATTATTTTTCTCATGGAATTTGTTACTAAGATTCAGTTCCAATTCTGCTGCATTACATTCTATTCTTTGTTTTGGAGATTTGGTACTTACTTATATGCTTCGACAGGATGTATTTGAAGGTTATAGGCATCCGTTTGCCGTGTCATATCTTGGAACCTCTCTTTTGGCACTTTATCTGCCATTAGCATTCTCCAAGGACTGGTTAGTAAAGCATCTCAGAAATCGTCCTGGTAATGGGAACCAAGGCACGAACAAATCCACTGTGAAACTAAATTCTCCTGCAAAACATGATGACAAGGACTGCAACTTTCAACTTGAAGTTGAACATCAATCACCATTGTCTAAGGAGGAGTGTGTCATACAATTTTGTAACGAGGAGGGAAATCCCACGGTCTCTAGACAGAAATATGTCATGGAAGAACCAAAGCAAGACAGGCTGCTTATGGCAAAGGAAACTGCTGCCTTCGGCTTTTGCATAGCTCCTATCTGGTTTGCAACAGAGGTGTGAATCTATCTTAATTGGATTTGGGTGTGGTTGTCGGATACGGGTATGTGTCCGACATAAGTATGATCAATTTTTTGTAAATTTTTTTTCAGCTAGTTAGAGGGTCATATCCTAATATTCATGTTTGAAAAAATGTCACATATTAATATTTTAAGAAAAATGAATGGTTTGAGCAAATATAAGTGAATGATGAAGTTGTTTATCCAATATTTTCTTATGGCTAATTTTCAAGTTAAGCATTTTATTTAAGTATTAAGCATAAATATGGTGTATATTTTTTTCTTCCAGATTCTATTGTCTCTTTGTTTATACCAGTTTTAACTACATGTGTATTGTACATGCAAAATATAATATGTAATTAATAACAATTTATATGTATATTGTGTATGCAAAATATATATGTAATTAATGATAATATACACTGCAGTAATTACTCAAGTTATAAAAAAATTAATTATATTTTAATTTAATAAAAAATTATTAATTTATGCAGAATATAATATATAATTACAAACAATATACACGTGCTTTGCATGTGCAGAATATAACATGTAATTAATAACAACATACGCGTCCAATAATTACTTTGGTTATAAAAAAATAATTATATTTTAATTTAATAAGAAAATTATTAATTAACAATAAAATAATAATATAATAAATAAAAAATTATCAATTAAGAATAAAATATTAATTCAAGAAATTATGGATAGTATAAATGTCATTCACTATTTACAGTTTTTAAACGAGTACTTTTAAATAAAATTATAGATTATAGATTTCCAACAACGCTTCTACCATATATACATACATCTTGCATGCTCCTTCGCCTGCTGACTATGCCTCCCATCCACTTTTAAACTTTCATATGCATGGATTTGTTTATTTAATGGAAAAGCGTTATTGAATTTTTTCTAACATTATTCATTGTTTCCAGTATCTAACAAATGCTGCTCTCGCAAGAACAAGTGTTGCTAATACAACATTGTTGTCGTCAACTTCAGGACTTTTCACCTTGATAATTGGGACATTGTTAGGTCAAGACTCCATAAATACAGTGAAAGTAGTTTCAGTCGTCATCAGCATTGCCGGTGTCGCAATGACTACACTTGGAAAGACATGGTCTGCAGTAGATGAATCAAAATCGGGCACTAACAAGTATTTTTTATCCTCCACCTCATTGAAACACTTATATGCTACCATAATTTAGCTTGGAACTCATTAGATCATCTCAAGGTTATAAATGTGGGTCACTGTTTAAGATATAAAATTTTAGGAACAGAAAGTTCTTCAAAAAGATATTTTCTTAATTTTGTAGCTGGCGTTCAATTACAAGTTAGTATTCTTAGTTATTCTTCTTGTCAATTATTGAAAGACTAAACCAGCATGTGATGGAAGATGTAATTATTAGGCATGTTCATAGGCTGGATCAGACTATAGCAGGAAATTTTCTTAGTTCTCTTTCCTCAAGCTCAAGTCGGGTTGGCTCGAATTTATAAACACCTTATCAAAGGGCTAGACCCTTGAACACCTCTAACAAATATATGTTCCTATAACTTTTTGCCTCTTTTCTAGGTGGGGAGGTGGGTTGCAATTGTTTATACATAGTTTTATCACTTTATATTTGCATAGCATGTTTTATTTGACGCTACTAACAATTTTTCCGCTGCATTCAGAAGTAAGAATCATGCACTTTTAGGTGATCTTTTTGCTATCCTCTCAGCTATGTTTTATGGACTGTTTACAGGTTTTATATCTTCTCTTGTATGTGAATAATGTTAAGAGTTTTGTTGATAAATTACTAGCAGACCTGCATTACAATTATGTGTTGATGTTGCAGTTTTGCTTAAAAGGTTTTCCGGAGAAGAAGGAGAAAGGGTAGACATGCAAAAGTTGTTTGGCTATATTGGATTTTTTGTGCTTGTTGCCCTTTGGTGGCTTGGTAAGGGCAGATCGCTGGTTAATTTTCCACAATTTTTCCTTTTGGAACAAAAGTGGTTGCTGAAATTAGAACCCAGACTTGCTAAATGCCACTTTTTAAATAAAACTGTATGAACAAACTGAGTTAAACTCAGGAATCAATTGTTTTATCTTTTCTGCTCTATGTCATATTTGTTCATGTTAGAAATGGAGCATATGTCTTTCGGCAAGCTTAACTTGAAGAAACCAGCACTACCACAAAACCCAAACTAGTTTGAAATTTTTTATATGGTTATCGTATTCCATTTTTCCAGATTTGCACAATAGGTGGAGTAAATTTATTGTTTTGACTGCTAGTTCTATTCTCCCCCTTTCTGATAAGCTTGTTAAGACCGAGATGCCAAATTAAAAACAGATATTGTAATTTCATCTTGTTTCGGATTGCTTGAAACTAGAGAGTAAGACATGCCAAGAACTAGTTCAAACTATAAGAAGCCAAATGATGAAATCAACTGCCAATGTAAACTAATGCTTCATATTGGAAGTAGCCAAATATGCTTATGTTAGCTCGAGTAAAAAGCTACCTTAAGGGTCTTAGCTACATTATTATGACTTTTCTGAATTCTTTTCAGCATGGCCTCTGACAGCCATTGGTATTGAACCAAAGTTCACATTTCCTCAATCAGCCAAAGTTCAAAAGATTATCCTTGTAAACAGTTTTGTTGGAAGCTTTCTGTCAGACTATTTCTGGTATTACGCCAATGCAAAAATCTTACTGAATCTTCCTCCTCTTAATTCCTTTAAATCAACACCATGTATCACATTTGCAGGGCGTTAGGTGTTGTTTGGACCTCTCCTCTAATAGCTGCACTGGGCGTTTCACTTACCATACCTGTTGCAATGTTGGAAGACATGCTAATTCATGGTCAACAGTATTCAATAATCTATATCACAGGCTCAGCTCAGGTAATGGCTAAAGATTTTAATCTTTATAAATTTCAAAACATTTCAGCTTATTATCCTATAGTTTACATATATATATATATATATATATAGAGAGAGAGAGAGAGAGAGAGAGAGAGAGAGAGAGACACACACACACACACACACACACACACACACATGATCTGAATCCTGATCCTCCAGCTTATTTTTTATAATTTTTGAAGAGCACCAAGGGGGAAAGAAAAAAAAAGCAGTATCTTGCTCATTAAGATCTCATATTGTGATGTATTTCAGGTATTCCTCGGATTTGTAATAGCTAATATTTCAGACTGGCTTTCAGAGAAATTGAGATGGTAGCACTTGGACATGCAGCAAAGTCAAAGCTACCACTTTCAACCGACACTATCTATTTCTCCTTAGCCTTAATGATGCAAGGCTCTCTCTGTATAATCTAAATAGGGTTTATTATATATGCTTGGCCTGCTGAAAGGATATGTAAGTTATACGGAATAAAAATGGTTTGTATGTGTGTGTGTATATATACACACATATACACTAATGTCATGAAGTTTCTTAACTTGTTGACTTATGTCCTTAATTTTGTTGACAAAAACATGAATCTTTTAGCGAATGCAATAATTAAACGTGTGGTAAAATCCGATGAATATTGAATTCGATATTTAACTCAATTAAATTCATGTAATTATTATTAAAATATAATATTTAATAACTTTAAAATTTAAATATTAACGTCGATAATTTTTTTCTATTCACGAACAGCGACGACAAAAAGTACATGAATATTTGCCTGTTTTCACGTTCACAAATTGCATCACTTTGCGGTTTAAAATTCTGGAGCTATACGAGTCAGTGCGTCCGATTATACAATAATGTAGATTCTGTTAATTACGTGTTGAAGATATATGATGTTTAATGAGAATTATGGCCTTCTTTTTTCCACTTTCGTCTTTCTTTCGCATTTTGTTATCCAAAACAGAGTTTTGAAATAAGAATTCATGATACTTTCAATTAGACATAATAGAAATTTCATTTTCTTGGATTATTTTAAAAATGGAATTTTACCATGAATTACGGGAATAGATGGAAAATTAAGAAATAAAAGGGCAAAACTGAGTTCAAATTGCATCATTTTTTCACCCTTCTTTAGGTCAGAGGAATGGAAATTTCAAATTCTTCATTCCCCTTGAACACAGTCCGAAAATATACAAATATTTTATAAAAAATAAAAAGAAAAAAATAATAATCAAACGATTTTTTTAATCCGCTTATGAAATTAAAAATTTTCACCGACAGTCTTCACAACCTCGAGCATAAAATAAAAAAATATATATTTTATTTCTATACTTGCCAGGCATATGAAAAACGTAACATTCTGGTTGATATGAATCAAATGAAGAAGGAAAAAAATAAAACTATCATCCATGCACGCATCTCAGAGCAACAGAAACAGGTAATTTAATCACAAGCTTAGTCTTAGCTTCATTGATCATCGTAAAGGAAAATCCCTCAAGATAAGTGGCCCTTGTGCCTGAAGAAATAGGAGAGAATATTAACCAGTTCCAGCTTACTGATTAAGTTAAACCCATAATGTACATTTTGATATCTTAATTATGTTAAAAAGTGCCCAGTTTACAGTTTAATCAATTCTCCATATGCCATAGATGATCCTGCAATACAAATGGTTTTAGATTTAACTTAAAACATTTTCTTTCATGCTATCATAGAGACAAATATTAAAATATGTTGACCGGACTTGAGATGAGTGTCGAATATGAATATTTATTCGACACAGATGTGTTCAATTTTTTCCTATATATTTGGAGGATTATACTCACATACCCACGCCCGAATATATATTGGGCACAAGTACCGGATACGGGTACTTCAGGAAAATTGAAGAGTCCAGGTAACAATAACAAGATATTAGATCAACAATCAGGCTTGTATTAGGGATGGATGACTGTTTTCCAAGTAAGAAAATGAACCTTAGCCTCATGGAACGGAAATTTGTATATCAGTCTATTGATAATGATATGCCATGAGAGATACAATTAGTAATCAGCGGATACTTTGAGAGGATTAAAAAGATAACGAGGAAAAGAATCATCAATAGGCCAACACTTGAATAAGTAGGAAGAAGAAACTTCAGAAATCATTTTAAGGAATTCATACCTCATAAAATTGATTTTCCTGAATATTGGAGTGCCTCAAAAATTTCGGCTCACTTAACGCACCAATCGAGTATTATAATTACCCCCCTTGAAGTGCTTGGTAAGAACAAGCAGCCTGATCTTTTACCAAGTAGGTAGAGCAGCTTGATGAAACCTGTTTTTCATGGTATACAAAACTAGCCATGACATCTTATGTATAATTCCATATTAACCACAATTTGCAATGGCGTAGACCCGCCTAATACCATCTCATGATCCAAATCGAAGACCAAATTCTTATCTCTGATCGTATCACGACGCAGCTTGCTTTTCACTTGCTTTATAATATAGCATCTTCTGTACATAAAACATCATGTATCCTTGTGCAGCTCTCACAATGCTCTCGTTAACTTGAGTAATCCACGCGTCATCACACTTGTACCATTGGTTACTTAATCGCAAATAAGTCACATAATGGCCGGCATCTAATCTACCTGTGTGCGTGACAACAGCAAACAACTCAAATTCGGATGATAATTCATTGGATTCATCTTGTTCATCTCCGTCAAAAGGGAGGATCCTGTTTCCAAATCGACTCCTCAAAATGGAAGAAGAAAGATATGGAGCCATGTCCAATGAAAATGGAAACTGCAGATACCGGTCAACCTTCCTTGACATCTTTCGTATTGAAGAGTGTTCAAATCTTTTAATATGAAAGCATGAAACCAATGGAAGCCTTCTTATGGACATCTGCTTAAGAGACTCTTGCCTCACCTGACAGTTTTGGCAGAAAAATTTCTGGTCAGAGCCCAACTTCTCAGCTCTTGTAAATCGTTCTAAGCAACCCTTCAAGGTAGATATCCTGCAGTTTTGGTTTGGACCAATGCAATCTGCCTCAACATTGCAAGAATTATGGGATTTTGCCAATAAAGACTTCCCAGAACCTCCTTGGTTTGGTTCCAGGTCTAGGGAGATGTCCACACATGGGTCATATGTTGTGGATGTAAAACCACAAGCCATACACATGACATCCGATCTCAGAATACCAGAAAATACTCTATGTCCAATGCAACAATCTCCACTGCCTGCGGCATCAAGGAAATTGTAATGAAAATACCAAGTATAAGAGATTGGTTATTACCTAAAATTCTCATTCATTTATGAAGAATGGCATCACAAGCATCAAACACAAGCTCTTCATTCAAACACTTCATGAAAGCAACTATTTATGTGGATGTTTTCAAATTTTGTAAATTAAGCTGATTGTATCCTAGTTAGAATGACCAAAAAAAGAGCAACATGCTTCTAAAAGTCGCACAAAGCTAACTTTGAACAAAAAGCAACTACAATCTCAGATGCTAACTCTCAACTACAGAAATGAGATAGCAATCAATCAAAACCCCCTTTCAACCTTACTTTACCAAAAACAGAGGTTGCTAGTTCTGCGTTCACCTTAACTAGAAAAAAGGGAGTCAATATAAAAAGTTTCACTCATTGCAACCCAACCAATGCTCAATGACAACTTATGGTTAGCATTTGTTACTTACGTTTCAAATATCTAACTTGAGTTTCCAGGCAGAATATCAGATTTCAAAACATGAAAACAAAAAGCTGCAATCCATAATGGACCTCGTGGAATAATCTATGTTTTAGTCATCTTAATGCTACCAGATAATAGAAAGAAGTAAAGGAGATACAGTACAAGGTAAAGAAAAGATGGTTTAAGTTGGGACAACCTTGCAGTTAACTAGCCAAAAATTCATCAAGTTCACAAGAATGCAGATTTCTTTGTTCAACCAAGGATTTGAAGAAAGTTTATGTAGAAACAAGGTGAACCAAAAAAGAAAAATGGCTTTCAGGCAGGTTGTAAAAGCTAAAGCAACTCTCTCTTTTTTCAGAGGATAGGGTCCTATACATGACAAAGGGAAGTAATGTAAGAATTAAGTGAGGTAAGAAATTCCTATGATGAAACAAAGTAGGCTAAGGAAGGTTGACTTACTGGAGTAAAGCAGTTAGCGTCATCAAGCCTGCAGTCCTAAATCTGAGGGCACTTGTCAACTCCTAGGGCAAGAAAGAAGAGACCTAAACTCACGCCCTGCAGTTAACATCAGGGTTACTTCTTAATCTTTAGCAAAATCTTTGATGATGATGATTAAAAAAATAAATACTAAAACAGTAAAGTGAGGGCCAGACTGACAGTAGCTCCCTTCTCTAGTGGTTTATTCTAGTTAATTTAATAAACTGCTTATGTGGATTCATATCTATAATTTGGCCACTTAAACACTACAGCAGCAGACAACCCATTCCTAAGCAAAAGCATAGTGAAGATTCCTAACCAAACTTACCAATCCTAACTATCCCATTGCTTTACAATATTCCAAGCTTGCTAATGCAGACAAAAAATTCTTTCCAGAAAGCCAATCAAAAATCAACAACTCAGCAAAGTCTTAACATAGCCATGAGGAATCATAGACAACATGGGCTAGCAGAAGTCAGCAGGAACACCATTACTACATTGATCAAAGTCAGAATTAAGACAGATACCTTATTAACTTTGACATACTACACTCCAAAACAATCACATTATTGATCAATGCCAAAGATACATATCCTTCAAGAAAAAACACACTTTGGAGAAACTAGCAAACATATAACTAACACATAAATTACCAATAACAGAACAAATGTAGCCAATAGTTACATTTCATGAAGAGTTTGAGAAGATGTGGACCCAGAATCAAACTCCTTATAATTATATTTAGGAGTTGCTTCAACCTATGGATTACCTTCTAAACAAAACACTCCCCCTATGAAAACTCCTAGTATAAGCATTCAAACCCCTACGCGATTTCGGGCAGGAGGGCACACGCATTCTAGAAATGCAACTTAAAGTCACTACGACAACCTTGCAACAGTAAGAAAGCCAGTCACCTGGACTCTGGGACTTCCTTTTATCTTTCTCCACCTTTTCATGCATTCCATCAAGCATGGAAATGAAAAATTCATGGGCATCCTGCTGTTCATAACTAGCCAAATTTGCCGCATGTTGCCACCAACTGCAAAAACCTCACATTACATTAATCCCACTTCTTTTAGTTCAAAACGAATTACTAGCATGTGGCAACCTATAAAATACCAATACAGTAAAAAAAAAATGTTTATATTAGTCTTCACATTCACTTTAGAATTAAAAAAAAAAAAACCATATTTTGACCAAAGACTAACCTATACAAGAACT
This sequence comes from Adansonia grandidieri, assembly GCA_038382065.1. Lineage (NCBI taxonomy): Eukaryota > Viridiplantae > Streptophyta > Magnoliopsida > Malvales > Malvaceae > Adansonia > Adansonia grandidieri. Next base: position 8,433,221 of record JBBYHK010000022.1, on the reverse strand, counting down.
TAGCTGGACTATAAGGGGTCCGATCCCCCGAAAAAATAGCCGAGAAAATCGCGTCCATGTCACAAGCCAAACACAACCTAGAATTTTTTGTGCCATTAATAGCACCGTTTTTTTGCTGACAAAAGTATCTATTATGCCGATCGCTCAAGAAATAGTTACGCAACGGCGGCGTATGGAGCAATGCTTGTAAAACTGAATTCATAAAGCAAGTATTCCCCAAATTATTTAATCCGCGTAATCCCCAAGGGAGTTCTGCTGACGAAATCAATGATGCATTGGTCGCATCGTGGAGAGGGATCGACTGATTTCCGATGATGCCGTGTTCTCTTGAATCTGGCTCCCAGTAGCGGTAATCTACTCGACGGCGCTTCCGGAGATTCTCCGGTTGAGATCCGGCGCTGTTGCATTGCATTGCGGTGGATCCGGACGTAGAGGCTGTTGCGGTGGTGTTGATGCTCTGAGCGAGGACGACGGCAGCGTCGAAGTCGCGATCGTAGACCTGGTCACGGCACGCGCAGCAAAACAGCTCAGCACGGTCGACGTCTACTGCGATCTCGTGGCCTGGGATGGAAAGCGCGTGAGCCGACGCGTGGGAGTGAAGAAGAGGCGCGTGGCAGAACACGGCGGCGCAAGCTACGCACGCGTACAGTCTCGAACGCGAGGATTCCTCGCACGTGCCGCATCGTGGGACCTCGGAGGGTTCCCTTCTTATGGCGGCGCGACCGCCAGGCGGCTTGACGCGGATGCAGTCCTGTAGGGCGCGAAACGGCTTGGAGCCATTGCGAGCGCGGAAATCGAGGAGGTGGAGACACGGCTGAGGTGAAACGTGGCCGTTGATCTTGGAAGACATGGTGGTGGCGGGAGATGATGATCGTGCTGGAAATGGAAACCCTAGATAAGAAGGACGTAAGGGTCATGGATCAGGATCAGGGAACCTGAAGATCAACGGCTGAGATTGGTCGAATAAGAGTGAAGGAGCATTGAATTTGACGAGAAAGTGTTGGAGGGATTTGGTTTGCTAGTCAGTCCGGTCTTGTCTTTGCTCGGATTTTCCTATATATTTTATTTCAACCAAAAAAAAAAAACAAAGTAGATTATACAATTTTTTTCAATTATTTTATGTCTTAATCCAAAAATAAATAAAAGATAAAGAAGGAAATATTCAATTTTTGTGTTTTTATTTTTATAATTAATTATGCTTTTCTTTCTGAATATTAGTAATCTCTTAAATGAAGCAAGAAGCAAAGTGGGCAGTGATGACTTGGGGTTTCTTTTGTCTCATTTTTGTTGTTTTCCAAAATGGGGATGGCAAAAATGAATTAGTTGAAGTAAACTTAAATGGACAAATTTTAATTATATTTTCGGACATAAAATCTGAAATAGATTCTGCTTGTAAGATTTAAGATAAGAGCTTGGATTTTCTCATTAATTTCGTTTTAATTATTACCACATTACAATTTATATAATATATATATAACTTCACTTTCCAAACCCAAATCAAATCTATGTTTTATGCCCTTCTCTTTTATACTAAAGGAATTTTCCCTTTTCTTTCTTGGGAAGCAAACTAATAAAATATCACTTTATTTTAAGCAAAAGAAAAGGGAGACTATTCTTTTTCAAGGGGGGATTGCTCCCAGACAGTTTTCGATATAGGGCAAAAAAGACGATATTAATCAGCCAACAACTACAATGTTCTACTGTCCTTGCTTCGGTAAAGGCAAGAAAGAGAGCATTAATCCACAATCAACTACAATGTTCCAGAGTCCTTGTTTCAAACAATTGTTTCATGTGATTAGATTAAATTTATTGTGATTGAATGGATAAATAAATATTTGGACCAAAAGAAATATATATTAACTTTGCTCAAATTTAGTGACTTTGATTAAAAAGGACGGGCTATCAATCATTGCTGCAAAAAAAATAAAGTTGTTAAAATGTAGTTATTAAACTTCTAATACTAATCCTGTCAAACCCTCTGCAAATCACATGGCCTCCAATAATTTCACCGGGCATGCGAGGAAGGATGCCTATTCTTCCTTCTATATTATTGGTGGAAACTAGTGATGGGTCTGGAAAAAAGGAAGCCGACCCACCAACCAAGCTCTCAATAATTTGGTCGTGTTGTAACTGAAGGTTAGCTTTGCTGGAACCATCGTCGTCATCAAGTCATGACAGACGTTTTCACCCTGACAAGAGGGTTAAATGATGAAAACCTGTTACATATCTTTTTTTAGGATAGCCCACATGTTTTTAGGATTTACTTCTTTTAGCAAATTTAGTTGGATTGCATAGGTTCTTCCTTTTACTTTGTGCGTGTGAAGGTTTAAGTTTCTGACCCGTGACATTTGTTGTACCTCTGCAGACTACAACTCTACTGCTGAAATCCACCTTTTGTCTGCGAGAACAGAAACAATGCTTTTTAGCAGAAGCTGTTAAAGATCACAGCCCCTGCCAGCCGCTGATCCCACTCTTGGATATGATTTGGTTTAATGATGGCTAATAGCCAGTCTCAATTTAGCCATTTAAGCAGAGCAAAATTAAGAAAATAGCCACGCTTAGGCCTTGGACACGTTGTGGATTTTGAAGTATTATTTGTGCATCCCGATTAAATTAATTATTAATTATTAATGATTGATTGAGTTTGATTGATTTACATTTTAAAACAAAAAGTTTTAATCTTGAAGAATAATATCAACCACTTGATGTTAATGATTGATGAGTTTGATTGATTCACGTTCTAAAACAAAAAATTTTGATCCCGATTGATGTCTAACACATCCATTATGGTTATGTTGTACCCATTTTTCTTTTCTACTGTTTTTCTTACTATACCCATAACATTATAAACAATATTGTTACTTTTATTCCAGTCAAAATAAATCTAGCCCCTTCCCTGTTTCCACCTACACGCATGAGATATTTTAAGAAATAAACATCCATACTACGAGCAGGACCTTAACAAGATGACAGCTTCTTTGCCCGGGCAAAATTGTGATAGCAGCATCAAAGATGAAACTGCTAAGATTACTAATGGTTTATGACCTGTAGCGTTGAACGCCGCAACTGCAACAAAACGAAGTGTAGCTAATAATGGGCTTTCAAAGGGTAGCAATGATGTTTGAACTCCATGACTAGCATTGAATGAAAGCCAGTCAATATGTAATGTGAATGAAGCTTCGGATGCAGCAAATTGAGAAATAAAGAGCCAGCTGCAAGAACGAAGCTTTGTTAAGAACAAGTACCTGCTGCAACTTCTAAAATAAAGGAAATTCTTACGGCTAAAGGCAGCTCCAGGACCTGTCAAAGTTTCCAAATACTATCTGACACAGTGTTGTTACATACACGGTGAGTGACAGAACAACCATTTACAGGGCAAACATGGTTTAATAACAGAAAGCAAGTTTAATACCAATTATAAGTATCTTATACAATTCAGATGTTAATTCATAACCAAGTTTAATACCAGAAAAGCAGACTAAGAAGCCAAAATGACCTTTCTCTGCTCTCTTTTGTTTGAGGAATCAATCAACACGACAAACATACTAATTTCCATCAAAAGAATCTGATGAAATGTACAACTTAATTTTGTTGCAGATATTTCAAAACTTATCATCTTATGCAGGCTTTTAAATGTTACTTTTGATAGAATATACTACATTTTTTTCATGGAACAATTATATTCATAAATTTTCTTTTCGCAAAAGCTAACCACCATTTATTTGGAGTTCCATTGGGCCTATAGGCGACGCTCAACAGTCTCCCACTCGTTTCTTCTCTTATCTGCTTCAGATAATTCCTCAGCAGTTCTGTATTTAAGAAATCAACGAATTATATGATAGCAAATCATCAAAACTTCAGTACTGAAAATGGTGAATAACATCACAAATGATCAAGAGTTTGATGTAGCAGACAGAAATGAAAAGTCTTTACAGAACATTCCAAGCATTACGAACTTCCTACAACACCTATTGTGTATTGATCAAAGCAATATTTGAAAAGCGACAGACTTTACATTTTTCACGTTCACTGAAACTAAGGCTTTTTAAACAACTCGATTCTATTCTATCATCGGAAGGGAGGCTCCTTAAACAACTCGACCCCTCAAGTTAAGATAAGCATAAAGTCAAGAATTGCATCACATGTTAATCAAAACTATAACTGTAAAGAAGAAAGTACATTTATTTTCGTAATTCACAATCTTCTAGGCAAAAACAATCCAAGCTATTGTTCTCCCAAGATAACAAAAAGTTTTAAGTACAGAGAAGCAGCTAACTAACTGAAAGGATTAACTATGATACTTGGAACACGTTTGACAAATGCCCAACAGTTCAATAATCTATGAGACATATGATATATAAAATTAAAACGAAGATGGTAAGAGATATACCTCCTTCCTTCTGAGACTGGGGAAGCACAAAGAGCCCCGGAAAAGGAAAACCAGATTCTCCAGGTACAGGAACATTTTCCAAGCCCAAGTTAATGATTGCCTTGGTCCCTTCAGCCAAGGTCCTACAGCCCTCAAGCCTCTTCAAAGCCGCATTTATGTAGAAAGTCAGATATATAAGAAGCTTATCCGCAGGGCTCTTAATATCAAAGTTTCTAAAGAACACATTGGCACGAAAGAATGTGATCGCTTCATCAACAATATCAGTTCTATCTGCAGAAAACCATCTTGAATTACCAACTAAAGGAATAAGAAAAGGATATAATATCAAGAACAACTACCCTAGTACCCAATGAAGGTGATAAATCCAACCTTGATCTGAAACAGGAGCAGGACCCTTTATATGACTTTTCAAAGGAAGTAAAGGGCAGCCACAAGCTTTAGTAATTCCTTCCTCGTCAACAAAACTAGAGTGATAAACCTGCCATTTAACAACTATTTCTAAGTGGATATGAACCAAAAAAATCATAATTAAAACCATTATAAATTACATAGACAACCTAGTAGAGGAAGGGAGAAGTAAGGAAAGAGATTGATTCAAATACCATTTTCTTTGATTTCTTTTTCCAAACAAAGAAAACCACGCAATTAGATTTTCCCAAAAAGGAAAGAGGGCAACCAAATGTTTCTGCAGAGAACAACAGAACAATCAATAGTAATGACTTTTTCCACAAAAGTAAGAAATTCCCTCATCAACAGGAAGGAAAGAAAAACATAGGAATTACTAAATTCAGATAGTTTCTTTTTATGGAATTACGCAAGACCTGAAAAAAATCTAAACAGAAACCTATCAAATCAGAGAAGCCATGAAATGCAAAATTAAAGCAAACCCATTAAATTCGTTTGATTCGGTATGATGAACAAAGATACATTAACATGTAGAATCTTAATTCTTAAGGGTAAAAAGAGGGGCAAAATATACCAACAAAAGTCGCTAACAAAATTTTCTGGTTGATCTTAACCAACAAAAATCAACCAGTTGGGTGTTGTTCCATGTGATGATGTAGTGGAAATGGGGGAAAACGAAGGAAAAAGATCGACCAACTAACTGCCAACAAATACCTTCAATAAGGTACTCCACGCCCGAGAGTTCGACAGCAATCTCCTGCCTTCGCGTTGAGCTAAACTAGTTAACTGGGCCGTACTCTTAATTCTCTTTCACTTCTGTAAGAATAAGATTGAAGATGATTAAACTAGAAGGCCCAGAACCAAGAATGAAACATAACGCCTAAAAGGAAATCTGCAATGATAAAAGGAAAAGGCCCAAACACCCACGCAAGATTGACATCAGGCCGAGCGCATTTATCATTCAATATTATATTTTTATTATATATCAAGGTATTTATAAACAGGGTAGCGAATTTTTCAATTTATTTTACTGTTTAAAAATGTAAAAAATTTATTTTATAATTAAATTTAAATAATTTTTTATAAATTAAATAATAATTTTCGTTAAATTTAATTTGATTTGATCAAAAATATTATATTTAAATTTAATTAAATACGAATCAAATCAAATAAATTATCTTATCTATAAATAATTTTATGTTATACACTAATTTTTAAAAAAATTATTAAACTATATTAAAAATAAAATATTTAATTAAACTTATAAATTAATTAAATTAATTATTAAAATATATTTTTTATTTTATTTAATAACTCAAATTATTCGAATATAAATTTGATTCAGTGAATAGCTCCACCTAAAACCTTACTCGTCGATAGAATTCGATTTCCCTTTTTGTCGACTAGACCTAAAAACGACAGCGACGTGCACCCAAATAACATGTTTATGAATTACTTTTTTACTATCAAAGGCCCAAAATAAAATTAAAAAAATAATCTTTACTACCAATCCATATTTCTCAAAAATGTTATTATATTTTCTTTAAATTCCAAAACAACCCCTTCAAATTTATTACTTTACCAACGCTAACCCCCAAATTTTTTTTTATTTTAAATTTTCAATCACGCTCTTCCTCTTCTTTACTTCGATAACTCACTCTTCTTTTTCCTATTTGCTCAAAAACCCCCCCAAGCTTTAGGGTTTCTTTTCTCCTCCATCTCCAAGCCCGGGACTTTCCCACTCTGGTAAATTCCCTTTTACTCTCTCTGTAAAAGTCTTTTTTTTTTCATTCAATTTTCTTTTTTTAATGCTAATTTATTTTTAATTTTTTTGTTTGTTTGCATGCAATAATTTGGTTAAATTATTTTAATTCTTTTGCATGCACTGGGAATTCTTGAAGCTGAGTCGAAAATGTAATTTAGTTTCTTGTTTAGATTGTTGGGTATTCGTTATTAGTTCTCTTTTTGGTGGGTTCTTGCTGATCGGATGATCATGACCGTTGGTTTGGTTGACTTTGTTTAAAATCATTATTTTTAGCTAACTATCAATGGAGGATATTTACCCATTTGGTTTTCGGCAGCCTTTTCATCTTTAAATAAGCTTGGGTTGACATGCCATTTTGCTGTTTTTTTTTTAACTTTAATTACTGGTTAATTATGGGTTGTTACTTGTAAATTTTAAGTTTTTGGTAATATACGGTCCTTTTGTCAGTTGTTTATCTTCCTTTTTTTCTTCTAATGATAAATTATTAAGTAGGTCCTCCTGGTTTGATGGTTTAAGACAATGACATCATCTGTTGTTTGAGGCTTCTTTAGTGTGACTACTGAGTGTAAGTGGGCCTTTGAGGAATGCCATGATGAATTAGTCAATTAAAATATGTGTCTTCCACAGTAGTTAAGTTGAGAAAGACTGAGCATTTTTGGACTAAATTGCCAACTCTTGGCATTTGCTGTATTGTATGATAGGGGGACCTGAGAATTTCCTTTTATACTTGTAATGTCTTTGCAGATGTCTCCCAAACCCGCACTTGCCTGCGCACAGTATTGAAGTAATGATGGTTGTAGGGCATCTATCGTTTGTAATGATTTTAAATTTTGGCTTGGTAAAATAAGATTTACGGTTAAAACATGTAATTTATCATGTAAGTTTATGAAATATATTTTTTAAATTTGATTTTCATTTAAGTCTCAGAAGTTATTTGGAATGGTGCGGGGGAAGCTGATCTTGATTTGCCAGTCTGGTGGTGAATTTGTGACAAAAGATGATGGATCCTTGTCGTATGCTGGAGGGCAGGCACATGCCGTAGATATCAGTCCTGAGACAGTATTTGATGATCTTAAGTACAAATTAGCTGAAACATTTAATTTGGAATATAAATCTTTGACCATCAAGTACTTTCTCCCCGGAATCTGGAGAACTCCAATTAATTTGTCTAACGACAAAGATCTGAAAAGGATGTATGATATTCATAAGGACTCTGTGACTGCAGATGTTTTCCTTACAGGGAGAGAAGGCTTTGTTCCTGTAGCTCCTGACATGCATGCTAACAGGTAATAGCTCTCTACCTGCAATTATTAGTATCTTCAAGAATTTTTTTTTTTTTATGTCATTACTACTGTTTTGTCACATTCAATTATATGGAATTGCATTGTCATTGCATCAGCAAGAAAATGAGAATGTGCTGAAAAAGACCTTGTTCTTTGGTGAGTGTGTATGCCTTGGTATTTGTGCATAGTGGTTAATTGTGTAAATTGCAAAACCCACAGTTGCATTAAGATCAGTCATTACTTGCAGGCAAAGTGGCATAAAACTGGCCGAAACTGTGACTGTGGCTTCTCGAGCTACTGCCACTAGTCCTGCTACTTCCAAAGTTACTCCCTCTGCTGTTGGCCTAAAGGATGTTACCGTTGCCATAGCGTCCCCTTCTGACTCTGTCATCGCTGTCAATGCAACATACCGAAGCCCCACTAGAGCAGCAATTACATCAAAACGTACTACTGCTCATAGTATTGTTGATGGTCTTTTTGAGGTTAGCGTCGCTGATGCAACTGACTGTAGCACAAATACAATTGATATGAGTGCTTCTCCTGCTGATACTGTCAAGAAACGAAGGCGAACTGCCTCCTGGAAAAGTGGTGCAAATGGTCTTACCATTGTGACTGTTGCTGACAATCTTGAGGAGACAGGAAATACTACATCCTGGGAAAAGCACACCAGGCATCCCAAGCCTGGTGCAGTAGCTGATAGTGTGGAGCAGCATGCTGAACCCTGGATAGATAATGCTGGTTGTGACTTTGCTCTCCATGACTCTGGTGATGCTTCGCCAGGGAATCTGGTTGCCTCGTGGAAAAATGGCATCACTGGTGAAGGCCAGGATTTCAGAAGTGTGGCAGAATTTCGTGATGCTTTACAGAAATATGCCATTGCACATCGCTTTGCATATAAATTAAGAAAGAATGATACTAATCGTGCTAGTGGCGTATGTGCAGCTGAAGGCTGTCCTTGGAGGATTCATGCATCTTGGGTCCCATCTGCCGGTGCGTTTAGGATTAAAAAATTGCACAAATCACATACTTGCGGTGGCAAATCTTGGAAGACTGCTACTCCGGCTAAAAAATGGTTGGTGAATATTATAAAGGATAGGTTAAGAGATAGCCCGCATCACAAACCAAAAGAAATTGCCAATGGCATTCTTCGTGATTTTGGGCTTGAGCTGAACTATGCACAAGTATGGCGTGGAATTGAAGATGCTCGGCAGCAACTTCAGGGTTCATACAAAGAGTCATATGCTCAGTTGCCTTGCTATTGTGATAAGATAAAAAAGGCAAATCCTGGTAGTTTTACGAAGCTTCTCATTGGAGATGATAGAAAATTTCAGCGTCTTTTTGTATCCTTTCATGCTACAATTTATGGTTTCCAAAGTGGTTGTCGCCCACTTCTTTTCCTTGAGGCCATCCCTTTGAAATCAAAATACCATGAAATTTTGCTCATGGCCACCGCACTGGATGGTGATGATGGGATTTTTCCTGTTGCATTTGCCATTGTAGATAATGAGAATGATGATAGTTGGCATTGGTTTTTGGAGCAGTTGAGATCTGCAGTGTCGACTTCTGGTTCACTAACTTTTGTCTCAGATAGAGATAAGGGATTAATGAAGCATGTGCGAGAAATATTTGAGAATGCTCACCATGGTTACTCAATATACTACTTGATGGACAGCTTTATACAAAGCTTGAAGGGTCCATTCCATGGAGAAGGGAGGGCTTCATTGCCTGGAAGTTTCTTAGCTGCAGCAAAGGCAGTCCGACTTGATGGTTTTAGAAAGTACACTGAGCAAATTAAACGGGTTTCTTCAAGTGCTTATGATTGGGTCATGGAGAGTGAGCCTGAATACTGGGCAAATGCATATTTCAAGGGTGAGCATTTTAATCACATAACACTTGACGTTGCAGATTCATATGCTAATTGGATGGAGGAAGCACGAGAACTACCCATCATACAAAAGTTAGAAGTACTAACATGTAAAATACTGGAATTAATGAAAGTTCGTCAAATGGAATCAAGTAAATGGTCTACAAAACTTACTCCATCTAACCAGGCGAAGCTACAAGAAGAATGTGCAAAAGCACCTGGTCTGAAAGTATTATTCTCGTCTGATACCATATTTGAAGTTCATGATAATTCCATTAATGTTGTGGATATTGATAAACGACACTGTAGTTGTGCGATGTGGAAACCAACTGGGCTTCCTTGCCGTCATGCTATTGCTGTCTTTAACTGCACAAGTAGGAGTGTATATGATTATTGTTCAAAATACTTAACTGCTGATAGCTTCCGATCAGCATACGCTGAGAGCATAAATTCTGCTTCGACCATTGCTCACCCCAGTGGAAACGAAAAAGATCCCGTAGAAGATGAGGAGCATATAATGCCTCCATCATGCGTCTCGCGACCGTTGGGCCAACAGAAGAAAATAAGGCGAACCAAAGGCCAGGGAATTATTAGAAGATCAGTCTGTTGCACTAGGTGCAAAGGAGTCGGCCATAATAAGGCTACATGCAAGGAAACCTTGTAAGGAACATTGACATCCTCTTGTTCTTGTATGTATGTATTGGTCTGTACAGCTTTTATGATTACTTTAGATTATTTCAACTTCCTTTGAATATCAATCTCCATGGGCTCTACTACATTTGCATACATTGCCATGACTGTCTTGTTATTCGAAGTTGCATTTATGTATTAGGCTAAATTAGTTGACTTTGTTCCAATCTGTATCTTTATAATTGTTTCTAAGCCCCACTTTGAGGAGCCACCTAGCCAAATTTTTGAAATGCCTCTTAGACGTTTGGTTCCGAGCTATTAACAGTTTCTATAGATTGTAGGATTGAATCAGGCTCTAGTTCAAATGCTTCCAACCAATGGTTATTTGATTATTCCCCTAAAGTCGATGTCAGCCTGTGGTGGTGTCAACCCAACTCAGCTTGATATCAACCTGTTGTAGTGGCAATAGGATAGTATGGATCGTGTTTGGTTGATTCATTGGGGTCCAGGTCAGGGCTTGTAACTGCAACAAGAACGATAATATTTGTTGATCAGTCTGGAGCATTGTTGGCACAAATGTTTTAGAAAAATTTTGCATTGTCTGTGGAAAAAATTAGGTTATTGCATTCCGGTTAATACTAATTATTAATGTATCAAAATTTATAAAAATATAAGATATTAGATATGATTATAATATGATAAAATATTATAAGGAGAATAAAATATATAATCACGATATATGAACTATTAGGATATTTAGATACAGGAGAATGCGTCTCTAATCTAACCTAAATTGAGGAGAATAAAATCAAGCAGTCGGTCCATTGGGCTTCCAATTCAATCTGTATTTTCCTTGGCTAACATAGTCTCCCTTGTTTTCAGAAGTAAAAGCTCCATAAAGACAGGATCTGCAAACTGCAATCTAAACAATAAATTATATGAAATAATTTATATTATAACCAAAAAAAAAAAAAACCCAACACAATACAATATTTCATTGAGAGAATTTCAATTTAATTTTTATATTTGCGTTATTAAACCAACATCAATGGAATTAGAAATGTTTAAGTATTTCCCTATGCGGTAGGCAGGCAAATGAAAGATAGTAATTTTATAAACGAGAATATATATATATATATATATATATATATGAGAATTTAAACTAAAAAAATGAAACATTGTAAATTGTTTGGAGAAATTTAAATGACGAACTCCATAATAATATGGTAGCAAACAACACCTTGCCGCATGCAAGACACATGGCACCTCCAATTTTCTCTCTCATTCTCCTTTGAAAAGGAGATTCTAAGAATTTTTGGGGCAAAATGCGAAGAGGATAGTTGCAATGAAAGTGGAGAGAGGCTGAGGTGTAGGCATGTAAGGTTTAAGTATGGTATAGAATTATATATATTTGTTTAAGTTTGAATTAATTTAATATACGAGTTTTAAATTATACATTTGTTATATTTATAAATGAATAGTTTAAGTTCATCTAAACGTTTTCATATATATATATATATATATAATTTTTTTTAAATAAAAATATTTTATTTTATTTAATATATAATAAACTTATTTTTTCTGTTATTAAGTTAGAACATAAGCAGCTTAACAAATATTTTAATATTTATATTATAATATTATATATATTTATTTAATATAAATTTCATAATATATGTAAATATAAAAATAATTTACATTCTAAATTGAAAAAGCTAACCAGGTTGGGTTGATTTCTAACTTTACTGTTGAAACTAACGATATAATTTTTTTATCTAAATTTAATTTTTGATCCTAAATATAATTAAAAAAAACTTTTAAATTTGAAGAAGTAACTCATCGTTGAACTGATTTCTAGAGATACCATCATTTCTCAACACTCAATCCCATTGCTTAGCTCAAAAGCAACTTTACCGGTTCTATCCAAATGGAATTTCCTATAGCATCATCAGCTCCTTTTTTCCTCCAACTTTCCTAGCTTCCAATTGTAATGTCTGCAGCACGTTGTCTTCCATGCTTATGAGTTATGCTGCCTAATCTAAAGTTTAATAATACTTATCTCTTTCATTAGAAAATTAAAGTATATGATTCAAGTTAAAAGTTGCTCAAAAGAATGGTATACTACCAAGTCAAGCAATCCTTACCTAATCATTAACCGCAAACTCAACACTCAACATATTCCTACTATAAATACTTTATAAATTCTTAATTTGACAGGAAATGAAATTCGATACAAAGTAGGTTATAATTTAAAGATAAAAAAGTGCTATAAATGTTAAATTTGAATTAAACATGTTTACGGAATAAGTGATTTGTCAGCCTATGTTAAGCTGATCTAAATTAAATTTTTCGTAATTTGCATCAACTCGACTCTTCTTGAATTATTTTTATATAATAGAATAATATTTTATTTAAATTTAATATAAATATATTTTTTAATTTGTAATATTATTTTAAATAATAGATATGAGCTTCCAGCTTGATTCGATTTATGGTTAAGAGGAAGAAATTTTTTGGCTGTTGCTCGACTCTGCTCATAATTATATCTAATCTGAATTTCAAATTCATTGGATATTATTTTTTAAAAATAATTATATGAACTAATAAGACTAAATACATATTCAATCTTATTGTATTTTTTTCTACGTTTGTATTATTTCTCAATTATAATATTGTTGATAATAATCTACCTAGTGAACAAACCATAATAGATAAATTATAAAATTATGAATGGAATTGCCGACTATTAGTGTTAAAAAACCATTATCAAAGATTAGTAGATTACCAAATCCAATCTCTCTTTTCATGTTTGCAAACTTTTTAAGATCATCGACAAGGGTCGTGTCGAAAAGGCCCACCCGGTTAAAGAATTCTTTGTTTTATTTTAAACAAACATAATACTTTGCTTTAGTTAGCTCAACATCCTTTTCATTTGATGCTAATGGCCTGCCTAAAGGTAATTGCTTTCATTAGCTCCGGAGCAGCTGCGTTGCGTGCACCATTTTTTTTTCCCCAAATTGTGGTCGTTGGCCATTTCTGGTTTTCTTTTATCTTTTATTATTATTATTATTGGAATAGAAAACAAAAGGAAAAAAAAAGTGATTAATTAAAAATTTTTGAATGGATGAATCTGTCATTGGTCTATCTGGCATGGATTGAGATCGTTGCTTCAGTACAAAGTAATTTGAAGTGTGAATGTGACATTTGCCTAGAGTTTCGTGGCATGAGCTGCTGGCTTTAATAGGATTCGACAAGGAAAAAGAATTTGTCCAAATAGTCAATCATTAGTTGAGGTCGATATATAGTATGTTATTAAAATTTGAGTATAAGTAAAACAATATTTTGTGTATTTATAAATTTTTTTATATATTTTGAGAATTATTTGAAGATTATATTTATATAATTATATTTAAATATTTATTGAATATTGATAACAGATATAATTAGTTTAGGAAGAATTAAGAAAAAAAAATGAAGACATTTAAGTTGGATTTAAGTAATAGAATCGGTGAAAATTTGGGTGGAGAAACTTAGTTTAAAACCCCTAAAAATATTCTTAAAAAAAGACAATAGGAACGTGTTTCTTGCTTTGAAGGCAAATTATGGACAACCCATTTAGTAAATGGGTGTTCGTTGAGATGATCATATTAAAAGTTCTAACTATAACATCAACATGAAGAAATTTGATCAAAACTAAGGATCAGCAATCTAACAATTTGATATTGACTTAAAAAAAAAAAGAATCAAGCACCAAAAATGATTTCATTTTTGTAATTTGGTAGCTACAAACGCTGGTATTTATGGATTTAGCTTGACTTTTTACCTAATTCAAAATACGTGTTATCTTGTTTATTCTAGTTGGTGCAATCCCAATATTTTCAACAGGTAGAAATGGTTTTAACTGGCGAATTTTTTTCAACCGCAGATAAGAAAGAAAGAAGGGTTTCTAGATTCTAAATTCCTAATGGAGAAAAGAAAAAATTTTGAAAACTCCACGTTAACGACATTAGGGAAAGAAACTGCCTTTTACTTTTCCAGCCAAAAGAAAAAGAAGTCGTAACGGCTTCGAAAGTCGAAACCCATCAAGTATTTCTGCTTTTTACCAAAGAACCCGCATGCAGTGGCGGTCCATCCGATTTTCTTCTACAATCGAAACCGAATATACCTTTTAATAATTCGCATATGTACAAGTCGAACCAGCCAAATTGTCATCGAAAGAGTAAAACGCGACGTCAAGTAAATTTATTCATTTTAAACATCACGTATATATATATATATATATACATATATTAAAATTTATATTATATAAATTATTAATATATTAAAATTTATAAAAATTAAAATTATTTTAAATATAAAAATAATATATAATATAAATTATTAAATTATTAAATTTACGCTTAATAAAAACCAGGCCGTCTTTCAAGAAAGCTTTAATATTGCAAAGAGAGAGAGATGGGGCCCTTCTCCACACCCATCTTTCTCCTTTCTCGTGTCAATAGTAAGACAACCTTCCCTCTTTGCTCGGGATAATAATAATAATAATAATAATAATAATAAGAAGAAGAAGAAGAAGAAGAAGAAGAAGAAAGTGAATATAGATCTTAATTATTATTAGATTAACAGTTTTTTTTTGTCTTTATCCATCTCTATTTTTTCCTACCAATGAAAGTTTTACATTTAAAATAATGCGATTTGCTCTCATACTCTCTAATTTACTATTCTTGATATATTTAAATGGACAATATGATTAATTTCAATGAAATTAAAAGTAATATTAATGGTAAAATTAATTATTTTATAGATGAGATCAAGATAAGTGGTAAATTATATATTTTGGACAAAAAAGCAGTGATAATGATGAAAAAATAATGAAAATATTTGTTAAAAATATCAATGTAATAGTATATTAATAAATTATTTTTATATATTTTTAATAATATTTATTATATAAAAGTTTAACTATATTATTTTATATATTTATTTAAATATTTTAATTAATTAACTCATTATTATATAGACATATAAATTTAATTATTATATTTTATGAATAAATAATTTAACAAAATATAAATAAAAAATATAAATATTGAATTTATAAAAATCCCCATTATATCCATCAATTTTTGTGTAATGTATGAAGATTATTTTAAAATATCACTTTTAATTACTTCTTTTGAAACATTACAGTAATAATTTGACATTAACAGTTTTAAAATAGATTAATTAATCATTCTATGTGTATGTTGGCGCTTAGCAATCCCAATAATTAGTCATATATATATATATAATGGTTGGCAAAGGAATAACCAAATATTAACACAGGTTGGCCTTCGATCCCCCACCCCAAATCATAGATTTGCTCTGTTTCTTTCAGCACAAGGGCAAGGACAGAAGCAACCAATACTAGGCGTCTAGACCCACCGCCACCACATTCCATGATTTTACTTCAGTTCAGTCTTTTCCTCTTTTTTAAATTTAAAAACTTTTCCACATATCTCAAAATAAACTCCAAAAAATAAAAGCACTTAAACAGTGAGAGTAGACAAGTACCTTGGCATTGGCAAATACAATAACAATATATATTATCCGATTTTTTTTAATTTTTAAATATATATTTATATTTAATATATATTTAATATAAAAATAAAAATATAATGTATTAAATATATAAAAATTAAAAGTTAAATATACTCTAATTATGTTCTAAGTTTAAATCCCATCACAGAAAGAGCAACGAAAGGCGATATCTGAAAATGGGGGGTGTGTTATCCTCCTCCCCCCCCCCCCCCCCAAAAAAAAAAAACGTCACTCTCTCAACTTCAATTCTTCAGGCCACAGAGCCAGAGAGATAGAAAGAAACAGCTTTGCAAACATTATTTTTTTTGCTTATCGACGCCATTAATGCTTATCAGTAGCATAGTGTGAATAGAGCCAAACTTTCTTTGCTTTTTTTTTTTTTTTTCACGGACTAGCAAGAAGCCAGCAAATAAACAAACTAGAGGAAAATAAAAAAAAGTTTTGCTTCAAACTTTTTATTCGTTCTTTTTCGCGCCAAGAGAGGAAGTGCGTAAAATGGAGCTGAGTAAAGTAACTCTAGAGATCTTCACGAAACTGGAGCAGAAATGGCTATCGCACTGTGAAACCACCAAGAAGATTCGAATCCTCAGCATCGACGGTGGCGGAACCACCGGCATTGTCGCTGGTGCCACTCTTATACACCTCGAAGACCAGATACGCCTCAAAAGTGGTGATCCTCATGCTCAAATTGCCGATTTCTTCGACATGATCGCCGGCACTGGCGTCGGTGCTGTTATGGCTGCTATGCTCTCTGCCGACGATGGAACTGGCCATCCGCTTTTCACTGCTAGAGAAGCTGTCAAGTTTATCACTCAGAATAACTCCCAGCTATTCAAAGTTAAAAAGCTCGCCGGAGTTCTTCACCGTCGGAAGAGATTCTCCGGTAAGAGCATGGATAAGGTGCTGAAGGAAATGTTTAAGAGAGAAGACGGTACGGTTTTGACACTGAAGGACGTGTGTAAGCCACTCCTGGTTCCTTGCTTTGACCTCAAGAGTTCCGCTCCCTTTGTTTTCTCTCGCGCCGACGCTTCCGAATCACCTAGCTTCAACTTCGAGCTTTGGAAAGTGTGCCGCGCCACGTCGGCCACTCCAAGCCTTTTCAAACCATTCCCATTGATATCTGTCGACGGCAAGACCTCGTGCTCCGCCGTGGACGGTGGTTTGGTCATGAACAATCCTACGGCAGCCGCAATCACGCACGTGCTCCATAACAAGAAAGATTTCCCATCCGTTAACAGCGTGGAGGATCTGCTGGTTTTGTCGTTAGGCAACGGTCAGTCGTGTGGAAGGTCAAAGGTCCGTAATAACAGCGAATGCACAACTTCTTCCGTTGTTGACATTGCCCTTGACGGAGTCTCGGAGACCATAGACCAGATGTTGGGGAACGCTTTCTGTTGGAACCGTACAGACTACGTTAGAATTCAAGTATGCTTATGCTTCTTCTTCTTCTTCTTCTTATTATTATTATTATACTCCTATCAATGTTCTTTTGGTTCTTAAGAAAATTTTTAATCCATGGTTAAATAAGTTTGACTGCATTAAAGACTATTTTTTTTTAATTTAATTTTCCTTCGGATTTCTTGAAAGCCAAATAGATTTCAACGGTTTTTATTTATTTTCTTATTTTGGATTTTATATAATTTCGAGATCGTGATTAGTGATCGACATTCGGCGGTTTGTGACGTGCAGGCGAACGGTCTGGGGAGTGAGAGGATGTTAGGGCCGAGAATGGAGGAGGTACTGAAGGAAAGGGGAGTAGAGGCTTTACCGTTTGGCGGGAAGCGGTTACTGACAGAGACTAACGGGCAGAGAATTGAGTGCTTTGTGCAAGGCCTTGTTGCCTCCGGAAAAACCAGCCTTCCTCCGAGTCCCTGCAAGGAAACAGCCGTTAGCCCAATTGCCAACGGCCGTTAGCTTCCCCCCCCCCCACCCCCTTTTTTTTTAAAATTTTTGGTATTTTTCACTCTTTTTGTTTTTCCTCTTTTAACCCGTTGTAAGTTGTAAACCAACCAACCGACCAACCTCCCTCGAGTTTTACTTTAACTGTCCCTACTTTGGAGTAAAGACAGGTGCTAATTAGTAATAATATGTCCGTTATGGCTGAATGAATTAATTAAAGTAGATTAATTAGTACTAAGTTAACCTCCTTATTATAAGCAAAATTAAGTACATTGTTATGTGTTTTATAATTAACTTTTGTCTGGTGGACGCCGTGCCAAAATCAACGGATTTCTTTTTCAATTGTTCCCTTCCAAAAGAAAAGAATGTCATGCGCAATTATTTGTTTCTTAATAGTATGTTTTCAACTAAAATTTCAGTTTTTTGTGCATATGAACCTTTAATTCTCTGCCAAATTCAATAGATCGTGGAGCACAAAACAAGCAACAGGCGATTCATGGACATTGATTTAGGAAGGAGTTTATAAAATGTCAAAATTACTGCAATTACATCCCTACATTCAAGTTATGAAACAAAAGGCTCCAAATTCCAAAGGACCAGCCTAGAGACCCAGATCTTTTCCTAAATGGCTAAATAGCAATCTGTGAATTGAAGACTAGTGTTCAATATTGATACATTTGGTGCTAAAAGTTCGAACAATCAATCAAAGAAATTGAAGCATTTTCTTAGTGTTGAGGTAAGTAGAGTTGAACTGAGCTCAGCTACCATTACTACTTGTATGATAAGATGATGCAACCCTAGAGAGGGACTCATGGGATCCAACCAAGACACTGGGTTGGGCACATTACTTCTGCATTTAAAAAAATCTGTTCAATCCGAACTTATTTCCTTGGCCCTTTTTGGTGTCCTCTTTACTTATGAACGGTTAAACAGTAGTAGTTTTTTGGGGAAAAAAAAATCATTGAAGGAGCAATGAAAAAAGGTAGCGGAAATCTGTTCAACCCTCCCCTTCACGTCCCTTTAGTAAACGTTTTAGCTTGTGGACGCAAACAAAGAATAGACATGGAAAAGGAATCAAATCCTCATAATAGAAAACAAACGTTCTCAACATCAACCAATTAAAAGTTAGGGGAACAAGAAACCAACTTTTTCACTCAATTATTTAAATTTTTTTTTTGTTCATTTAGTTTTCATTGAGAGCATGTTCCTCCGGATTTTCTTTGCTCCTCTTTTGGTAGGTAAGTTTGGTGGAGTATTGCAAAATGTTCTTCTCTCTCTCCACAGCGTTGGCATGAGATAATGCCACTAGCATTAAAAATGGTACTTGATTTGTTGCCTTGTGGCTTCCCTCTGGGTTTTTTTGCTTTACGACATTTCATATTCTCAGACGAGTAGGAATAGATAGGGATACTTCAATACTAGTTAGGAATAGGTAGAATATACGATCAGCTCTCCCTCTCTTCTCTATTAATCCTTTTCGATTGCCATGATGATCACGCCATTGGCTAATCTAAGACAATGTTTACAAGCCATAAACTACGGGGGTTATTTCCATTTTCTAAATAAAGCCCCGAACCCCACACTACTCGCTCAGCCAACCTGGTTGATGTGAAATCTGCTGAGCTGTGACGAAAAATAAGCCGCTCTCCCTCAGGTCCTGCCTCTGCCCCTACCGTCTTTACGCTAGGTTTTCATGGGTGTGGGCAGAAATGAGGGGACCTTCAATCTAGTTAAGTGAGTTTTTATATTTAGATATACATGCGTATAATTAACTAAGCAATATAACCCGGAAACGATGGTAGGGGACCTCTCTCTCAAACCAAGACTAGCTAAGCTAGTTTTATTCCAATTTCCTATCAAACAAAACCTTTCTGCTAAAGCCTTCTAGTTAACTGTGATTAAATCTAATGTAATGTAAGAAGGAATTCTAATGCTTCTTTTGATATAACTATGAAGTGGACCAACGAGAAGAAAGAAAAGACTCAAAACTTAAACTTAACCCCAGTTTAAAATTTATTGGACTAAGTTCTAATTTAAATATTTTGATATGATCTAAACTCATCTTTCGACGAAGGCTTTTCGGTTGATGAAAACTGGTTTCAAAATAACTTTGATTTCCTTTATCTAAACCTATATGTTGGCAGTAGAAAACAAAAGTTCATAGTCTTCCAAGAATTGTCATATACATAGTTTGCACAAAAGAGAACAAAAGAAAATAAAATAAAGTTTGTTTATATATTTTGTTATGTATTACTTTCTAGTGAAGTGACTGACTGTTTAGTAAACATTCTTTTGGAAATTTCATATCCAACTAACCATGTACGCAAACTAAGAAGCTAAGGGAAGATATACCATTAACTAAAAAGAAAACTGATATATTTTGGGTTCAATAATTGTACCATAATTATCTGAATACTCTATATTATTAAAAAAATAAAAATAATTTAATCTTTAAAGAAATTACCCATAAAATAAAGTCATTTATGGAATTTCTTAAGTTCTTTAACATCTTAACAGACCTTGAATCATAATCGTATTTATTCTAAAAGGAAAAGGAAAACTCAGAAACTGCTAGAAATGGTACTATAAATTACTTTATTTTCAATCTCCACCCTATAAAACAATCTACAAAATTTCTTAATTAAAGCAGATGAGCCCACACTATCTTGCCTGTATGAATATGTAGACGCTTCTAACTACTTAACTCGAGAATTATTATTATTATTATTATAACAAAGTTTTCCAAAAATTTTCTAATCGAAGAAAAATAAGGAAGGGAGGCTTTCATAATCTGTGTCCACACCTTCATGTCTAGAAATTAATGTTCACTCGGTCTCAACTTTTTGCTTTAAGATGTAATCATTTAATTGCCTAAAATTTGAAATTAAATTGAAAAGAGAAATGAGAAGGGAGCGTATAATTCGAAATGATATTTGAGGTATCTCAATTTTTATTTTTAATTATTCATCTTAAGCAATATTGAGCAATTGCATCAAATTGTAATTTCCCAAATACAGGATTTGTTTTTGGATATAAATTAATTTTGTTATTTGTCCAAAAAACTGTCACATGTAGTAATATTGGTGAATATCTTTTAGTTTCCATGATGTGCTAAGACATGATGTGATATATATATATATATATATTGTATTTGATACATTGTTAATCTATAAACTTTGAATGAATTACATGTAAATAAAATTATTTATACTAAATTTGAAGGATTTTTTAAATTTATGCTTACTTATTAATGAGAAGATATTATATGCATCATTGACAAATAGTATATAAATTTATGCATTAATAGTGCATTAATATAAATTCAAATATATATATATTATTGGATTTTAATGTATAAATAAATAATGATATGAAAATTCATGTGATCATCAAATCTTTAAATTATTTATTGAGCAAAAATTATATTGTTATATAGGAAACTTCACGTGAATATATATATATATATATATGTAGTTTTAATATCTGATAATAACTTCTTCATCATCCAACACCAACCAACCACCTCTTTTTCAAATTTTCCACATTTTAAATGCTTCATGTATATAAATTGCAATTGCAATTGCATCCATGAATATATCATCCAAAATCTTTATTCCTTCCAAAAAAACGAAAAAAAGAAAAAAAAATGGGGGTTCTCTTCTTTATTGAACAAGGAACAATATCCATCTCCCAACACAAAGATATTTTATTTATAAAGAGAGAACATATACTTTATTTATAATTATAAAATTCTTACAACCTTGCTTAATTGGCATGTCAGCTCAAATGTACTATTCGGTTTTATATAATTCCTTTTGTTCTCAAAATAAAATGTACCGTAAGTATTCGAAATATACATGAATAACAAGGTTATTATCAAATCATTTTACTCAAAATATACGAACAATAATCGTCTCACAGAAAACAATAATGAAAAAGCTTTGCAGAAAACGAACCACCTGACCCAACAAGATCGGGAATTGAGTCAAAAACCTGGATGAACCCTTGGCTTTGGCCCCAAATAATACTACTGTCAAACTGTTAATTGTATTACTCAGACTCAGATTCTTTCAATTATTGACTAAATTAAATTATATGTACAAGAAGGCCAAACCTAATTACCCATTAACTGACTGTAAGTTAAAGAAAGAAAGGGAAAAAAAAAAAAGTGAAGAAGCCATGCACAAAGCACTATATGGTGAAAAAAAGAGTGGGGATTATACCCTAGGGAAGCTCCAAAGTTGGCATATAGTGTTAACTTTCACCTTGCTCGGAATTAACAATATGGTTGAAAAAAAAAATGCTTTAGAATAAAGCATCTCTTTTATTGTTACTAGACTTTTTCCTCCTTCACTTGATTATTTGAAGGGGTGTTTGTTTTCTTCTTTTAGTAAAGCAGATTCGAACACCCTTTGTTTATTCATAAAGATTAGATCATTAATAAGCTCAAGAAACCAGAGCAAAGAGATCTAGTGGAAGGTTGGTTCCCGATCTATCCTCCACCGAGGCCCCAATTTTGATTATTTAAGTTCTACAAAATCATGAAAAGGATAAGGGAATCAAGGGTTTAATTAGTGTGTCTCTAAACTAGCTAGCTAGGGCCCAATCAATTAATTAGTTAACCACTTTGTTGATTAAAAACATTAAGAGAGAGAATGAAAGAGTGACTGTGAGGTTTTTAAGTGGTTGGTGACCCATCCTATTCAATTGACGAAGACCACGTAATCTAATTTGATTGCAATCCAAGTTATTAGCATCAATGGGAGAAACTAAAAGAGAGGAATTGAGTGGTGTAAGGTTCAAGTGATACAATTTTTTGCCAGGAGGCAATCAAAGAACCCTTCATTAGATTAGTACCCAAGTTATACTTTTACATTGAGAATCTTTGAACAATTTTCCCATCACAGCCAAGCATTAATCGTCGTTGCTACTTCAAAAATGTTTCTTCATGTAGATCCTTTCGCTATAATGAGCAAAGCATGGCAACATTGGACTTGAAGTTTAGATAGATTGCTCCCTATAGACACCGTTAAAAAAATAACATTTAATATATTTAAAATTTTAACTCTTTGCATTTATAATTTTTTTTTGAACTACGATATTTTTTGTAAAAAAAAAAATAATTGCAATATGTAATTAGTGCCACCAAGATTCGAGTAGAAGAATCTGAAAAGGTTTTGAAAGACGGTGATAATCAAGCCAAAACTTGCACCACATGCTTGGGAAATACTTCAAGCTAGCTACCCTAATTGGCTTCATTAGGTGATATATATGTATACATACGCGCACGCGTGCGCACACGTGTATATATATATATATATATATATGTTCTTATCTTTTATTTAGAGAACTGGCCAATTAAAGTATGTTTATCATTGTAACTAAAAAACTTTAAAAACACCATCCATTCGCCTCGCTACGTTCATTCAGGAGTCAGGACCACATCAAGCGAGCTGTTTTTGGAGCTATTGCTGCTAACATTATATGTGAGGTGGGAGTATTGGAACTTTAATTAGTCCTACCTACCGTTTTCCACAACTTATGGATCACTGTAACCAATTCTTAGCATTTGATTTAATTGTACGCTGATCATGTATTCTTTTTTAACTCAAGAAACGAGTTTGAATTTAACTACTTAAAAAGAATGTTTGAGTAGCTAGCTAGCACTTGAACGAACTCACTCAAAGGGTAATTTACAAAAAAAAAAAAAAAAAGCCGAGATGAAGTAACTTTACCTCATTGTTAAAAAAAAAAGGGAGTAACTTCAAAAAAATAAAAAGCTTTATGTTATAAAAATTTTGTCAACGACGGTCTACATCATTCTAAAGTTAGTTAATAAATATTATTTATAGTAATAGCATTATATTTGCATGATAATAAGAGATGGCGTGTAGTCGTGATCAGCCATAGATGCAACCAGCTGATTTGGGTGACCAATGACCACCCACTTAACTTCAGCCTCCTCAGGAAATAACTTTGTACTAACTGCACGGCTACCCTGCACTACCCTTATGAATGAAAGCTGTTAACACTAGGTATAAATCACTCTCTGGTTATTATTGTTGTTATTCATCTTGTGAAAG